>OY728139.1:1177574938-1178029632 GCA_963277665.1 Viscum album | reverse complement strand
AATTAGCACACACCCCCCCCCCCACTCCCCCAGAAAACCCCCACCCCAGATAGCCCCCAATACCCCTCCCCCTATAAATCACCCCTCCCCCAAAAAACTCCCCTGAGACAGACCCCCCCACACACACACACAGACCTCATACATCCCCCCACCCCCACTCTCATCCACCCTCAGACACCCCCCTAGTCCCCCACTCCTAACCCACCCATGGACAGCCCCCCCCCCCCACACACACACACACTCACCTGGGACCCCCAGACACCCCCCCTAAAAAAACTACCCTCAGACAGCTCCCCCCCCCCACTCACCCCGAATAGCCCCCCCCCCCCCCCCCCCGCCACCCTCGGAAAGCCCACCCAACCCCCCCCCCCCCCCACCCCCACAAACACACACACATACACTCACCTCAGACCACCCCCAGACACCCCCCCCCCCAACTACCCTTGGAAAGCTCCCCCCCCCCCACACACACTCACCCTAAACACCGCCCACCCACCCCCCTGGACATCACCCCCACCCCCTCGACAGCCCCCCACACTCGGACACCCCCCGATAGCCCCCCCACCCCCCCACACACACACCCCGGACAGCACCCCCCCCCCCACCCACATATAGAACTCCCCTATCCCCCACTCCCAACCCCCCCCCCCCAAACATTCCTCAGAACACCCCCCCTCCCCCCACCCTCAGACAGTAGCCTCATCCCCCACTCCCAACCCGGTCGTGGATAGCCCCCCCCCCCATCCCCCAAACAGCACCCTCATTTCCCACTCCCAACCTCCCCATGGATAGCCCCCCCCCCCCCCAACTTTCCTTGGACATCCTCCCACCCACCCTAAAAAATCCCCCCCCCCCCAGCCCCCACTCCCCCCACCCCCATGGACACCCCCCCCCAAATAAAACTTCCCTCAGATAGCCACACCCACCCCCCCCCCACCTTCACATCCCCTCCCCCTCCACCCATCATCCCCCAATAATAGATTCATCTTCAGTTACACATGTGCAGTGTGTCAATTTGATTATTATCAAATTATAACCAACACCAGATTCGATAAACATGACTCTTAATTCTATATCCAATTAACTATCAATCAATTTAGTCTTTACATTATTTACCAATTTCTATAATGAACAACATGCTAATATACTGCATAACAAAACATACTAACAAGAATATTATATATATTACACTATCTAGAAACAGAGCGGGAAAGCTGTAATCATGGTATATAGAAACAACATTGTCCATTGGGTGATTAGGTCATATTTTCATTTGTGAAAAATTACATTGGTCCATTTGGTCATTAGGTAAATAGGAAAATATTCCATTAGTCCAATTGTACATTAGGTAATTAGAACATTAGTCCATTTGGTCAATTGATCCATTGGGTATTTAGGTCGTTCGGAAATTGGGGCATTAGGCTATTGGGGTGTTTGGTTTTTCAGAAGTTTGGTCATTGGGTAATTGGAACATTAGGTCTTTGGTCCATTGGGGAATTAGGTCATTAGTCATTCGGTCATTGGGGAATTAGGCCATTGGAAAGTTAGTCCATTTGGGCCATTGGGGTATTTGGCCAATTGAGTTGTTGGGCTATCTAGACATTCAAATGTTAGGCCAATGGGCTAGTACGTCATTATTCCCTTAGGCCAATAGTACATTAGTCCATTGGTCCATAAGGCCATTGATCCATAAGGCCATTGTTCTATAATTCCATTAGGCCATTAGTCCATTGGTCCACCAAGCCTAATTCATATCCTCCCATGGGGATTCTAAAAAATTATCTATCACAATAATGTTTCCAATTACTGATCATACTCTTAAAATTTAAAAACATTCATGTTTTAAAAAACCTAAATTGTTCTAATATCAAACAATTATATATTTAAATTCCTAATCAATATATAACATTAATTCAATAATAAATATAAAAGAAACACACCTCATTAGTATGATGTGTCCTGCGTGGTCATTGTTGCTACCTCCATTCAGTGTGCCAGGGGACTACAAAAAATAAAACTATAAAAGATTTCAATAATGAAATTAATAGAAATTAAACAAATAAATTTAGTATAAACCTACATCGTATGATCCCATGCACCATCACTTGGATGCACATATTCCCACAGTGTTCTAACCTCAGTGATCAATTGTGCATTTACCTCCTCAGAAGCGTGCAATTGTGACTCGAAATCTAATAGTTGTTGTGTCATCTGAGAAACAGCTGGACTAAAAATCTCATCACATGATACTATAGAATGAGGAATTCTCATTCCATAGGTTAAACTATATCCATTCCCGTCATGATTAATAATGTGATGGAATATCTCATCCCTTCACATGGGAAGCTATAGCTGGTCCTCTGGAAGATATTCTAACTCAGCTTCAAATTTATCCTATGAAATATTTAAATATATATATATATTTATATTTATATTTATAGGAATTTAATTATTGTTAATTAGTAAAAGAACTTACTATAAGAGTTGCGGTCTCTGGATAATTTTGATCACGAGTTCACATCTGCACCGACATTTTATCACTCAGTGCACCTTGCACCCATAACTGTATAATAATAAAATATAAAAATATAACACAAAACCATATTAAATAATATATTAAAAATTGAATAATAAATACATGATGTAGGATCTGAGACACGTGACGAGTCACGAGCCTGTGAGGTGGTCCCTGCAATGCTCGATTCTTGGAATGGCATGTTGACACCTCCTGCATTCAATTAATTCAAATGTAAAAAATATATAATATCAAAAATTCCAAAAAATATATATACCAAAATAAATATAATAACTATAATGGACTCATTGACTAATATACAACTACGTTGCACCACTGAGATGGGAGAACACCACTCGGGACTTTTTCCAAAAATCTATGGGGCACCCACGTTTGGTACCTAGTTCTCCCTCTTGACTTTTCCTTTATAATATTTCCACATATTATTACATTTTCCAATACACACCAGCCAAAACTCATTGTGTAACACTTTCAAATTATTCCATTTAAGAAAAAAATCACACATGTTAGTATTTTTTAAACATATTGGAGAAACTAAAATGGTCTTCTTACCTGAACTTCCCTCCAAAGCCAATATAATTTATCATGAGGGATAGAAGCCCAGTCAAGTATGGCCAATATAAATCAATGTGGATCTCATATTATATGACCCAATTGATGAATAAATGCAGGGTCAGTCAGTCCCACAGGATGAAATCTCTCTTCAAATGAAACATTAAAGGTCTTGTCAGAATTCCATGATCAAATGCCATGACCAGGGCCTCTATTGCGAGAGGAAGAAGAGGTCAAGTCTGATCTTTTTGAAAACAATTTTATACATAATTTGATATATTTATATATATATATATATGTGTGTGTGTTTGTGTGTGTGTGTTTGTGTGTGTGTGTGTTTAGAAATTACTTAAAAGGATAAGCATAGTTACATTCGAACATACCTCGACCCTAATACGTAGATGGATCAGATGGATGATCTGGATTTGTTGCCTATTCCCCTAACATGCCTGTAGTGGTAGAAAACATTAGTAATAGAACCATCCAAAGTGTCAAAAAGACAAATTTGTTTGTTTTTAAAAAAATCAAACTTGTACAGTTGTTAATAAAACAAAAAGATGCTCAGTTAGAGGAAAAAACCCAGAGGGTAAGAGGGATGGTTATTTATTTACCGGAGACAAATAAAGTGCATGAACATCAAATAAAAAATTTGAATAATTAATGTGGAGATAGGGAGAACTCTCTTGAATATTAGTAGTACACTCTCAAAATGCTATGTCTAAGTTGGATGTGAAACTAGAAATTATGGAAAGAACCTAAGTTGGATCTTCACAATGTGCTGAGAGAAATGATGTTTCCACACCAAATTTTAAGGTGAATATTACTCTTAAAAAGATTTAAAATGGTGGTAAGAAGATCTGTGAATGAGCATATTGATCAACAGTCAAACATCTCTTAGAAGAAGGTATCCCACAACGCTGATAAATCTCTTTGAATTGAATTTTTTTTAACTATTAGTTCCCAATTAATGTAAAACAAATATAAAAATGTGGAAGGAGAAAATTGACCATAAATTCACCACCTCATCAGGGTTGAATGTTTGCATGTTGAATAAGATATACTCTCCAAATTGAACAAAAACAATTGAGGTTTTCACCTAAAAACTACAAGCAAGTAATTCTGGTCAGAATACTTCTAAATAGAAGACAAATATATTTGTTGTCCATTGTTGGTATTGCTGAAGGTTAAGACATAATTATATGAAGTGATGACATAACATATTAGCATGTGTAACTCAAAGGACTAAATAAAGGGGTAGAAAACTTGAAATAAATAGAAAACCCATTGGATAACTGCATGAAACACAAAAAATATAGAATTTGAATTACAAAATAAAGAATTGATTATTTTGGAAACTTCTATGATTAATACAACAATGATGGTCACTTCTATGAAGAGTGTTAGTATGTACCAATCCAACATAATTATTATGTTATTGAAATGAGAATGCCATAACAAGGGGGTTGGGAGTGGGGGTTGTCCAAGGCTGGGGGTGGGGGCTGTCCAGGTGGAGGGGAGGGGCTATGTATGTGGGGGTGGGGGTGGGGGGATATTCGAGGGTGGTCTGGGGTGAGTGTGGGGGGGGGGGCTATCCACGAGGGGGGGTTGGGAGTGGGGGATGGGGTGATTTCCAGGGGTGGGTGGGGGTGGGGGCTATCTAGGGGAGGGGAGGGGCTATCTAGGTGGAGGGGGTTGTCCAGGTGGAGGGGGTGGGGGCTATTCGGGAGGAGTTTTGGGGGATGGGTTGTCCGGGAGGGGGGCTATCCACGGGGGGTCAGGAGTGGGGGTTGTTCGAGGCTGGGGGTGGGGGTTGTCCAAGTGAAGAGGCGGGTTGTGCGGGTGGGGGGGGGGGGCTGTCCAGGGGGAGTTTTGGGGAGTGGGTTGTTTGGGAGGGGGGTTGTCCAAGGGGGGATGGGAGTGGGGGTTGTCTGGGGCTGGGGGTGGGGGTGTCCAGGTGGAGGGGGAGGGGCTAGGGGTGAGGGCTATCTGGGGATAGGGGTGTGGAAATGTCCAAGTGGAGGGGGAGGGGTTGTGTAGGTGGGGTGGGGGTGGGGTGGGTGCTATCTGGGGGGAGTGGGGGTTGTCCAGGGGTGGGGAGGTTGGTATTGGGGGTTGTCCAGGGTTGGGGTGTCTTTCTAAGTGGAGGGGGAGGGGATGGGGTATGTACGGGGCTAGGTTGAGGGGATATCTAGGTGGAGGGGGAGGGGATGTGCAGGTGGGGGTGGGGGTGGGGGATATCCGGGGGTGGTGTTTGTCCAAGGGGGGGTTGGGAGTGGGGGATGTTCGAGGCTGGGAGTGGGGGCTATCTAAGTGGAGGGGGAGGGGCTGGGGGTTGTCCAGGGGGATAGGGTGGGGAGGCTATCTAGGGGATGGGGGTTGATTCTAACTAATAATAAATAAAAATTCTTATCTACCAACTTTTTTTTGGTTTGTTTTATATAATTTTAAAAAATGAATTTAAACTGAAGGGAGGGAAAACAATTATACCTTTCATTAAAAATGAAAATTGATTATTTCTCCTTTAACAACCACTCTAACCCAATAAATATCTTCTTCAAACTGAACTGACATATGTTGATCAAGCTATTGGGAAAAAAGGTAACAGTCTTGGGTTCATCTTGTTCAAATACAAAAACTCCTTGACAAGAAATTTTTACAACAACTTTCTAACAATGATTCCAAGGAAAATTAACAAAGAATATGTATTCCCCTTGTGCTGTCAAAATGAAAGGTTCATTATCAACTCGTTCATTTCTATATAACATATAGTTAAAATTCACTAATGTAAACTAATACTGATCATCTTTAATTCCACGCACTAGATCAACCCAATTACACTTTAACAATATGTACTTTAACCTATGTGTATATACAACTTGAATTATGTCTGTCAATTGACTATAGTAATAATTGGAATTAATGAATGGAAAACTAATGCCACTATTTTGTGTTTTTTTTCATCAATGTATTTAATGAAAAATAAAAATCCATTAGAATCTATAGCTTTATAATTACGATCCATTATATATGGGCCCTCGTCTAGTTAGATAAATTATTCTGTTAGTGTAGGGTCACCTAACTCCCTTGGTTATGAACCTACATAATTCAATAAAGATTTATGTAGAAATAAATTAGTATAATACTTCACTCATAATTAAAATAAATTTATACATACAAAATATTTGAACCAATCATGAAATGATGCATAATGAGATTGTTGAATTTGATACTCAGTCAAAGGATACATATCATTTTTTATATCATTAATGTGTTTCCTGCAAATGTTAATGCGATTTTTAAATGATCAACTTGTGAAAAAAAACATGTAAAATTTAAACAATAAATGTGATAAGACACTTACTGCATTAATGGTGCAACTGATGGAGTATTGAACAAGATATATTGATGTGCTTGTATCCACTCGATGTTGTCCATATCAAATATGGTTCCTTATCCAACTAAACCATCATAAATTTGAGATGGATTATCTAATTTTGTTTCAACATCTATAAGATATTATACACAAAAATTAGTACACTCATCCATCAAATAACTATTGGATATTGATTTGTTCATACAAGATTTGTTGCATACAAATCATTTCAATGTATTCAAATACCGCTCAATAGTATTTAACCACCTGAATTGAACTAGACTAGCATCCATTACATCATCAGTTAGGTTCACTATCAAGTGAACCATAACATCAAAAAATGATGGGTTAAATAGTTTCTCAAAGTGAAAAAAGGTTGGTAAAATTCGGTCCTACAAAATTTTTAAATCACTCATTCATTGATTTCTTAAAAATCAATTTCCAAAAATACTTATTTCAATCAACAATTGAACAAAATTGGGGAATAAACAATCACAAATTGTGATTGGAATCAACTGTTGAAGTAGTATGTGATTGTCATGACTTTTCAACCCTTGTAATGTCATGATCGTCAGATTCACACACATTGAAATATTAGAAGAGTAACCATCAGGAACCTTGAGAATCTTCAAAATGGAAAGAAATGTATCTTTCTCCTTTGTAGTCATCTTATACTCTGCAGTAGTCATATATTCCTTGTTTCCCTTAAATAATTTTAAATGAAACTATTTCCTTAAATACATTTCTTCCAATTAATGATGTGCATTAACATGGTCCTTTTATTTTAAACTAACACCTAAAATGGTCCATAATATATTATAACAAACCTTTTTTTAAATGTGCATGACATCCAAATTATTCCATAGCATGTTAGTTTTCCAATATGGGAGACCGTAAAAAATACTTTTCTTTTTCCAATTGTGACTGCATTTTCTACCTGCACCACGAATATTCGGTAATGGATGAGCCATTAAATCCTAAAATTCATTTGTTGTGCGGGTGTTTTCTTCCACAATTTTTGATAACATTTCAACTCGTGTCATGATCTTCGGTGCTGGGTTGAACACTATAGAACCATCAAATGTCACTCTGTCCTTTCTAAACTTGTTCTGAGGGGGGAGAAAACATTTGTGACCCATGTATGCCCATTTTTTGAAATTTTTAATCCATACAGATTTTTTACTTTTATTGAAACAATGGAAAGAAAATTCTCCATTCATAATCCAGCTTGATAAATTTTCATAAGCTAGGAATTCATTGATTTTCCACAATAAATTAGCCTATAGTTTGAACATTTCATTCATTTCACAGTCATAAGTCATGACACATTACCCCAAAATTCCTTCAACTCATCAATAAATTGATGAAGGTAAACATTAATCTTATCCCCCGGACTTCTAGGTCTGTCAATAAGAGTATAAAGTAATATAAATTGTTTCTTTATACAAATCCACGAAGGAATATTATACAAAACCAACACCACAGGACATGTTCTATGATTTTCACCAACCATAGACTTGAATGGATTGAAACCATCTACTTCCAACCCCAATCAGACATTACAAACATCTTTATGAAATTCAGGGTGTCTCTTATTTAAATCCTTCAAGGCAAGAGTGTCTGTCGGGTGGGTTAACATATCACATTCCTGATTTCCTTCCACATTCCATCTCATTAAATTAGAAACTTTAGATGACATAAAAATCTTTTCAACCTTAGCTTTAGGGTAAATTAATGCATTTCCTTTGCAGAAATTGGTTTTCCTTATTTCGTAGTCTGACTTTGATGAGTTTTATTTCACATGTTCTCTTTCCACATAGAAGTGCCACATACCGTACAAATATCCAAATGGAAATTTTCTTTTCAAAAAAAATATACAGTTGTTTGAACATGAATCTATGGTCTCATATGTAAAACCTAAGTTCTCTATAAACTTATAATTATGCTAATACGACTCAGGAATATTAGTTCTAATAGGAAGAATCTTCTTCAATAACACCAACAAAATGTCGAATGATGTTTTTAACCACTAATTCAAATTCTTCAAATGAAACAACTCTATGATAAATGAAAATTTATTGTAAGAAATACATCTAGGTTATAATTCTGTTTTTTCATCATCAAATACTTCATAAAACCTCCTCGAATCATGATCTTTACCAGAGTGCATATTTATCTCACTGGTCTCAACATTCTATACGTCAATTCCTTCAAGAGAAAACTCACGTACCATTTCATTAAGAATTTCATGCATTGGATCATTCATCCTTATATCAACATCCATCTAAACTACATTTATATTTTTAAAATGAATATATTCTTCCCCATTAAGAGCCCAAATCTTATAATTTTTTATAAATTCGTTCACGAATAGGTGCTCCCTCATGGTATATTGTGTGAATTGATATCTATTTTCACATTTTCTACAGGGAAAACTAATATAATCACATTGAAATCCCCTACTGAACTTAATAAATTACATAATTCCCATGAAATATTCTCTAGATGTTTGATCTGGAAGATTGATCCAAGTCTTATACATGATAATATTTGTATAAAAAACTGGTACACAAAACTTTATATTACATTTATTTTTCATATCAAATATATTTTAAATAAATAAGAAAAAATTGCATGTGGAATATTGATAAAATAAAAAATTTACATCTCTGAATAATAAACAATAGAATAGATAACGGAATGGAATTGAAATCCCTTGTAATTGCCATCATATTGGTATGGTAAATCAAATGATGATTCTATATTAAAGAAACAATATTAAGAATGAATTTTTTCTATAATTCTATAGAGTAAATATTTTTCATGAAAGGAATATTATAGTTATGGAAGATCATTATTCAAACATCTGGTATTCTTACTTTTCTTCACAACTATTTAATTTTGTACAACAATTGGTTAATTTTTATCCTATGGTAACTTATTGGGTCGTCCACAACAAGATTTTCAGCATTGAGCTGTGAATTTTAGGTTTGGTTCTCAAATGTTTTTCCATAAAGTGACTCACACTTTTCATATTCTCCTCCTGTAAACATGATCATTTTGGTTCCCTTCAATATATTGTTCTTCATAATATGGAGTTAGATATATCATGGGTCATATATAATGACATTACTTAACTCATTTGATCGTATGGATGGAGGAGTCCATCAGTTATGAAACAAAATATATTATATATTGGGTATAATAAAAAATAGAAAACCAACATGAACAATAAGGAATTTGTGGTCCACTAATATCATAATGCATAAATTTTGATACACTATAATCAAAACATATAAAGAAACAATAACTATATAAAGTAAAATGATAAGTCAAAAAAATGAAACAAAACATATAACCTACATGTGAATGTGGTACATGAAAAAATTCATCAAACACCAATCTTGAACTATCAACTTTAGAGACTAAGTTAATTCCAACCAATAAATCAACAAATATAATTTGTGATGAAAGTTTCCATAATCAATTAGTGATGAACAGTCTTCTCAAACTTAGATAAATTATGTCTTTGTAAAAATAATGTCTCACTAACTCTTGGATTCACACTACCTTTGGGCCATCCGAGGTAGTAAAGATTAACTATCAAAGATAGAAATCAATCTCTAATTTATGGAAAAATAACTAATCTGTATCAAGGATAACATCAAATATATAAAATTCCAGAACAAAAAAAATACCAATCTATATTAACTTATGTTATCAATAGAGAATATGTGGGATAATGAATGTGATGCCCTATGCTGAATCACAGGGTTTAAGATAGTGTTCCTCATGGCCTCAAGCAGTTATCCTTTTATGAAAAATGTTTATTATTAGCACTAAGGGTCTGAATTTCATCATTGCATAAAATATACCCTTTGTATCAATAAAGAAAAGGACAAACAATAACATAATAGAGTCAATAAACAATTGAAAATCATAATCCTTGGTAGGTACCTTAAGACACATAGTAAAAACCCAAATACCCCTAAAGTGTTAGGTCAATAAAAGTGTGGGAAATAACAAGAATGTGAAAAAATATTGATACATCACTCTAAATCCCATCCCAAATCTACCTATAAACACCATTCTCCATATCCTAGCCCCTATCATCAGGACATTTCCCTTGTATCCCAGACTATAAAGTATGCACATGCATAGAGATGCCCATGCATGGTGGGAATATGAAATTAGTAGGAAAAAACCACTATGTCCTTAACACATGTGCAATGGTAAAAGAGTTTATGTTGTAATAATAAATAAATTTTCATTAAATAAACACACAACCATGTTCTAAGTGGTCATGCACTAAACAAAATTTGGCTCCATGATGGAAATGAAGATATAACAAAATTCATTAACGTAGGCAACCACAATGTCACGTCATGTATTACAAAACATAAAAAAGGTAAGACTATCAAGTCAAACCATATAAGGCCATCAAGATCCATATCTATCTCATTTAATCCTTAAGGTCAACACATTTTTACACTCCCTTGGGCCTTTGTATCCCTAAACTTTGTCTCAAGTCATGTCCTCGAATACCATCATGTCCCATTGTCACCCCAAGGTTCAGATCACATAATTCTACCATGACCCTGTGTGAGGATAAAAAAATACAATATACCCCATCATCTATCTCAATCCAATCTTTATGGAACATACATCATCTTATAACACTCTCCCTTGAGGGATGATAAATCACAATGAGTACACCAGTAACATTGGTACCATGCATAGAACAACAGAATATAAAATATAAAAAGTACATCACATTGAAAAATGGAATATCATATAGGGTAACAACACATAATATTTATAATAACATATAGTATCAAAACACTTGTGATCAAACTCAAACATGGGTCTCATGGGTTATGCAAGCAAACACATGTGGTCAAACCTCAAACATTTTATCATGGGATACACACACAAAGAGACTTGCGATAAAGTCAAGAATGGTATAAATCAAATAAAAACACAACTTAATATCAATCCAGTCAACAAATACATGGAATATTAATTTTATATAACATCCAACCACAAGTAAAGTGTGATGTCTTCTCATACACAGACTACCAACACACATTTTTTCGTAATTCTTCATTCACAAAAACCCATATACACATGAACTACCATTTCCACACTTTTTATTCACACAAAATATTCATATAATCTTCATGCATTCAAAATAACAATAGGAAGATTCTTAAAATTCCTTTTTACTATAACATTTCCCCCCTTGTGTTTTAACAATAAGTTTTGGTCTCATTTTTTGAGCTGATATTTCTAATTTACCATAAAATTTATCATAAATAAAGAAATGTGTAGAACCCATATCAGACAATACTTAGCCTAATCTGAGTAAATAAACAAAATAACTCAAATCAATTAATTGGATGGCCCAAAATCTACTAAATTAGTCACAAAGGATCTCACTAAACCATTATGCTTATAGTCTTGCTGCTTTCCATCACTCAGATCTTGCTTTGGGAAGGAATTTCCATAATGAACCATCTCACCACATTGGAAACACTTTATATTGTTTTTCTATTATAATTTATTTTAATATAATTTTCATTACAATCTTGGGCCATGTTTTCAAACATACCACATTCAAAACGCTTCCCATTTTTGGTAATACATTCTCTATGGTGCTTTTTCCACACTTTTCAAAAACTAAAAACTAACCTTTCTTAACGTCAGATTTCTTTGATTGATTATTATCCATTGGTTTCCATATAGACGTCTTATTATGCTAGTTTTCATTATACATGTGATCATCTGAAAACTCCAACTCTACCCTATCATCACATCAGACATGTTTCTCATAACTTTTGAATTATCAGGAGGCCAATTCCCTTTGGTATATTATATTTAATCCCAAGTAAAAGCAATTGATTTTTCTATCAAGATATTGTATAATATTTGGAGCATACCTTTCCAGTCGGGTGAAGTTTTCTTCGTACATGGCCACTGAATCTTCCTCTTTTTCCCTTAATTCAAGGAATTAATTATCCATCATAAGTTGAACTACCTAAGGAAAATATTTTTCCAGGAAAAGACATTTAAATTAATCCCACTCTAAGTCTTTAATATCCTCTCTATCCCTAATATTCTTGACCATTTACCACAAACAAATAAACTTTACCTCAAAAAAGATTTATGGTAAGAATAAAATTTTGATTGTATGAACATCCCATAACATTGAATATATTTTCAAGGGATTTAATCCATCATTCATACACTACTGGGTCAGAATATACACTAAAATGAAGAGGGTTTTTCCACATAAAATGTTACACTATCATCATGTACCTTTGTGGTAGCACTGGTTGTTCTCTTGAATGGATGCCACCGCCATTTATAGACTATGCCAGTTGATCAAATGTCATCAAAAACTTCTCAGTTCCAATTCCCTCTATTCCTGGATGCAAATTTGGAAGGATATCATTCTCTAAGTTCCTTCTAACTTTAGCTTCCCTATTTATTCTACGGAAAACTATTATGAACAAAAATATATTAGATGACGAAACATGGTAATATTTAAATTCTATACCATTTAAAAATAATCATAAGGTAAAAATAATTTATGGTATTCTGTTAATATCATATTAACTATTAAAGTTATCCAAATAATGCTCTGATACCAACTATAAGGACACTTCCTTAAACATTACGTGACCCAGCTATTTTAATTAGATTTTACTTTTTAAAATTCCCAAACATCTTTTAGGTTTATAGTTTTAAGATGTTAGGACATAACTTATACATATCATCCCACAAACACACAATGTTTTTACCACTAAAACAGTATTTATTTCTTCCAAACATAATTGTTTTTAAAACAATAACATGATTTCTTTGAAAAATCTTCATACCATTTAACTTGAATTATTTATTTATATTACAAATCCTTATAACCTGTGAATTAATTTTAAATCATAGTACGATCATAAAAATATCATTAAGGGATAAAAATAAATAAATAAACCATTATTCCATGAAAACAAATAAACATTTGAAATCAGTTTCACAAAGACATACTTTCCACCCATGTATATTTAATTTTTGAAAAATGATATTTCTATAAAACAATAGATAACATATATAAAACCATAAAGGTATCTTGGGTAATTAATTACTTATATTATAAACCTCATGGCTACCATATGATCCATAACCCACACGGATACCTTACAATGTAACCCTCACAACTACCTTATGGTGTAACCATCACAGTTACACTTGGAGTAACAAAACAATCGACCTTTAACCTAAACATACCCAATGCATTAGAGGTAGATATAGGTCACACCATTAATCATAAAAAATTTCCAAGATCCATAAAATAATCCTAAAATTTGAAAAATTAAATAAAAAAATTCTTTTTAATTTCATAAAATAAAATTTTAAAAAATGATTTTAAAAGGAAAGTCCCCTACAAATAACATATAATTGAAGTGAGAATTAATAGAATGAAATGATTATGTGTATATAATATAAATAAAAATAATAAATCAAAATATAAACTAAATTAATTACACAAATAATATTGGTACCACATAATTAATGAAGTATAAGGTTAACCCAAAGAATGGAAATTGGGTTAAGAATTCCTTTATCTTGGTTTAGTATTACATTAAACTTGTTTAAAAATAATTTATAATGGTTAAAAGTGTGTTGATAATATTTTAAAGAAGAATGATCATGTTTATAACACCTTATATGATCATTGTATAACATCATTTGATCCATTTATTATTAATATTTTGTTATTTACATTATTTTGGGTGCACACTTTAAATGATTTCCATGGTTGGTTCATAAAGGATTTTCAAGTCAAATAGATGTGAAACTATATAAGTTGAATGAAATGGTGTTAATATGTTTTCAGAATATTAAATGATTCCATAAATAATTTTGGTTTTATGGTATTAGGATGAATTATTAGATAAATCATTAGAGATATTCATTTACATCATTTTGGTGGTTCTTTGATAATCACGAACCTATTTCATCATATACCTTTAATATTATGCATATAAGTTAATTATATAACATAATATAGATAATATCAAAAAAAATTAAAAATTTTTTCAACCATTAAAATGTTTTTTCAATCATATTTTAAGGAAGTAAATGAAATTAAAGAAACATCATCCATGATGTCGTTAAATTAACACATCACGAACGGTGTTTTTATTTTCAGAATAAGAGTAAGGGGAGAGGAAGAATAGTGATGGATTTTTCTATAAAAATTATAAAAATACACAATATATCTAATATTATATATTTACTTCCTCTTGTATAAGGGGATGTGTGAATATTATAATAAAATAAAAGAATTGAAAAAAAACACAATAAAATGAAAGAGGATTTTTTCCTGTTGATCGCTTCTCCTTGAGATCCTCCTTAAGGCCATTAGTATTGGCTTTTTTGTGATAACATAAGGTCTTGAATGTAGGTAATAGACTTAGGAATAGTATTGGTAATAATTTATACAATTATAAAATCTTGAGAGGTTTGAGAGGAAGATGGGGTGAGGGTGGTATTTATAGTGGAGGAGAGGATGGGTTTTCCATTATTTTAATCATTAGTTTAATATTTTTGCTCAAGACTATGAATATTATTGATTCATGTTTCCCAAAATATTAAATAGATAATTATAGTTCTAAAAAATTTTTATTAGATCATAAATGATTCTATTAATAGTTTATTTAAAATATAATGTATATATACCGTAATTTACCATATTTCACTATTCATCAAAACATCGTGTATTTTAGAAAAATCCCAAAAATTAACCATAAAACTTTCTCAACATATATAATTAAAAAATGAACTCAATTTTATCAAAATAAGTTTCTAAATATGAGTAAATTAATTTTTAAATAAAAAAAATTATTCCAAAAATAACAATTTTAAAACTATAACTGATTTTATAACACCTTGAAAAATTAATTAAGGTCTCATAAAGTATTATAGATACATTCATTGGTGAGGTTACTATTAATTTTTTCATATTAATATTTATAAGGTTAAAATTACTATTCATAAGGGTAGGTTAATATTCACTAAAATTTATGTTTTCCCTATTAGAATCCAAAAAAACTTACTGATCGCAACTGTGTATGTCCATTTTTCAAAATTCAAATCATAGGAGAAGAAAATATATATTTAATGGATAGTTTAAAAATATCTTCTTTAAAAAAATAATTATATATAGACTCATTGTTTCATGAATTTCAATTTATTTTTAAACCCTTGGGGTGTTACATGATTGATTTTGTGTCTATGGTTTCTGGATTGATCATGCACTTATGGTTTCTTGAACAACCATGTGTGCAACTATTTACTCAACCTTATCCATGTGGTTCAAAACAAATCATTCATGTGGTAGTTATTAGTTTATTAATATGGTAGTTTACATTCCCTTTATATATTATGTCATGGTTTTTACATGTTATAGGTCATACGATTTTTTCATAGACATCTTTCGAGCCTAAAGATAATGATGAACATACAACTCTATTTTATTTATCCCAACTTCTCTTTGATTTTTAATGATGAAGGAACAGTTTCCACATAATACTTTATCCCAGTTTGGATTATTCTTCAAACTCATGCCCTTAATAACCCTAAATGCATAAAAAAATTCCATAAATTTTATGAGGGGTTTTGGTAGACACCTTACAGCCACTCATTCCACCCCACACTAGGGATCCTAACCACCAAAGTCCTTCATGTGTGCCTCGCATGTGCTCTATAAAGCTTGTGCACAAACTATGCCTCTTTACATATCCTATTCAAGCCTATAACCACTTATGTTAATTTGAATGTATTCCCCTATAAAGGAATATATGGCTCAGGTGTTGAAATTGATTAGGAGTTATAAAAAAAATTCCAAATCCTTAAATCCTTTCTATGAAAAATATAAGTACATGTTCAAAACATTCAAAACCAACAACCTTTGTCTATTTTTATCAACCTTTAAAAACTTAATCCATATATATTTTTAATTCTCTTAAAAAATATGTATGGAAACCCATATTTTCAAATATTCATTCACCTTCAAATTACAATCATCCAAGACAAACATGAAATTTATCTTGGGAACTTCTTCATCAATATATTGACATCTCCTCACAAAAAATAAAACTCACAAAATGTGGGATCAATAATAAACTTCATGATAAGGTTTTTAAGATCTAATTTTGGTATTTATGTGGAATGGGAATTTTTTACCAGTTGAATATGCTTAGACATTTCATATCGATCAAGGAGACATCTTCTATTAATGATTTGGAAAAATTATATTTTTTATAGATAGTATGATTTCACAGTGTTCTTAAGAGTATTATATAAAATCAATATTCATGATTGATGTTCAAATTTTTGGAAGATATTGTTGAAGTTTTAGGATACTCAAGTATATTTGAGAATGGCATACAATCCTTAGATAGACGTCCAATATGAACATATTGTCCTGGTACTGAAAGAAATGTTGTTTTAATGTGTCTTAGATTTCATTGGTTTATGAAAAAGATTTATTAGGATTGTATAGTTCAACAATAAAAATATTTATCAATAATCTACCTAGATAACATATTTTTATGAATTGTATAGAAATATATACAGGTCACCTCAATACTAAAAATAGGGGAGAAATGTTATATTTTCACACTAAGTTTCATAGAGAAGATTTTAGAGTATATTCAAATGATAAGTAAGTGGTTATAAATTTCCCAAAGTTGGTAGGGATCATATACAATCCTATGAATCCATCGTATGGAATTCGAGTTAGGAAACTATGTATTATTACAAGAGTATGTTTGATTAGGGAATAGGAAAATTCAGAGGTAGGAAAAGTTAGAACTAATGTTCATGGTTCCATTGAAGGTTATTGACAGGTTTGGTGTGGTGGAATAAAAATTAGTGATTCCATCAAGATATGATGTTATACATTTGTATTCTATGTTTCTCAACTTTAAAGATTCCATCTTGACCTAACTCCCGTGATCATCATCAATGATATCAAGCTAGAGTATAATGCATCATTTGAGGAATGGTTAGTTCATATAGTGAACCGAAGTGAGAAGATCCTATTTGGGAAGATGGTACCTCTAGTATGTGTGTTGTGGTATTATTGTTGCATCCAATATGAGACATGGTAATGTGAAGCTAATATGTTAGTGCAATAATCATTTTTACTCTCTGGAGATATTTTATGAAGCAAAATTGGGAGAACTTATATATGATGGGGAGGTTGCAACACCTTACCCATTAGAAGGTTTCTATTTATATAAATTTTCAATAAACCTTATGTGTTTTGATTTTTTTCATTAAAGGAGTTGGTGAAGTCCAGGATTTGGATTTCTTGGAGTTTTTTCTATTGGGGGACATCTATCTTTGATGAATGATGGAAACATGTACCTAGTGTATTGGAAAAAGGACTCAGTAGTCCCAAATAGATATAGTGAAGGACCCAAGGGGACACTATCCACCTAGTATCCATAGGGTGAGTACCTGGTAGGTAACTGATTACTCAATGGTGACTTAGGAAGTTTTTTTAAAATTGAAATTTTATTTTGGTCAAATATTAAAATTTTATAAAATCAAACCACCCTCCACCCACCTCATCTCTCACACATAGTTGTACGACCTCCCCATATCCTTTCCATTTTCTCTCTTCTCTTTAAAGTGAAATCTCTTTCATTCATAACCCATTCATCTAGTTATTGTTTCCAAATAATAAATGAAATAAAGGATATGTGTCCTCACCCTTTTAATGCCTATTCTTCTCGGTGTTTTTTATTCAATATATATCCCTAATTTAGTGTTTTCTGATAGTTATTTTATTTTTTCAACATAATATCAATTTAGTTTATTATCTTCAATGATTGTGGTCTTACTAAGTTGAGGTAGGTGTTTCCAAAACTTTTACATTAGTTTACATGACTTTCATTCTTTGTTTGAAATAAAATTAGCACCTGATATGTTTAAATTCTTTTAATTTTGTTTTTAAATTTTTTTACTATATCTCTTAAAGTGTATGAAAGGATGATTAGGACCACGAGTGTTCCATTGAGAGGTGTGCATTGACATTAATGTCACCGATTACCATGTTCCCTATTCAAAATGATATGATAATTTTAATTAGAAACCATAAAGAGTGTATATACTTAAAATGTGTTCTTATGATACTTTTAGGGTGTGTTAGGAAATTTAATGTCTAATTAAAATGTGAGAAAAATTTAGGGTTGGAATGAATTGGCCTTGGTATGGAACTTTGGGTTCAGTTAGTATCCTTATAATATTAACCATTCTGTGTACTGGGTAGCTAATAAATTGTAAGAATTGTAAATATGGTCATAAATCATTCACCGTGATATTTATTACAATGTTTTGTCGTCCATTTACTTAGGGGTTAAGTGATAACTCATTCATAGTTGGAAGTTGACGTCATGGTCTATTTTCCACCTTGGGGTATACATTAGTTATATATCATTCACCCTTGGGCCTATGGGATAGTGATATATCATCCACTGAGGCTATAAGACAGTGTTTTGTTATTCATAGATTCTATGAGATGGTTATTTATTTTTCATTAATGATAATAGAGATTTTTCATTTTTATTATGGTTATCTAGTGATGTTAACTTTTTACCCATGAGATATCTCAATCACCATCATTATTTGGATGGTTATGTATCATTCACTGAGGGGTTACATGGTAGAGATATATCATTCAACTAGAATTATGTGAAGTTGTTTCATTATTTACCTAGGGGTTATGTGATTATGATATGTCATACACTTGGGATTCATGTGATGGTGATGTATTGTTCACCTATAGGGTTATGTGATAGTGATTTATAATTTATTTAATATATTAGTGATATATCATTCACTAGGGGGATCCTTATGGAGATACATCATTCATTAAGGGGATATGGGTTTAGTGATGGATCACACACTTAGTTTATGAGATTAGGGGTGATAGATTAGTATCCCTTGGATTGTGTTCAGATTATCATGTGTCATAACATTATGGAATTACCTGAATTATGTATGGTAATTTATGGGATTTTATGTTGATATTTTCATAACATGATGGTTATATTTTTATGTTTTATTTATTAGATCTCATATCAATCATGCACTTGTATATTCTTGATTTTTTTGGTAAACTATTGGTGTTAACATATTGAGTTGTACTCACACCCTATATGGGAATATCAAAGCATATGAAAATTTCAGGATTTCATATGTAGGTAATGGAAAAGGCCCAACTATAAATTGGTGATCTAGATGGATGGCGGAGGCAGGGCAAATAAATGTATGGGAGCTCATACCTGATTCTTGGTTTTGTGTCTCTATAATTTTATTTTCATTAGACTATATTAGTACATGATCATCCTAATGATGATCTTACTTTTTGATGAATGACTATTTGAAATTACATTATAGTTCATTATTTTGGGACATGTATTGGTTTTTTATCCATGGTTTTCCAATAATTGTAATGTTCATTCTATCCGATTATAGTGATTGATGGTGTTCTTTTAATTTTTTTTATTTATAGTAATCTAGTACATATGGTATATTCTCTCAAATCATCCTATGTTGAAAATAATTCATATTCGGTAGTATGTAATTTATAAGGAGGCATACCTGAGGTCAGTGTAATCCACCTGGATTAGATCTATTCAAGAAAACTTGGTTAGGGAAATTGTTATTATGATACCCCTTTAACATAAACTATTATTGGTATAAAAATATTCCTTGATGGATAAATTTGTGACACTGACTTGTATGATCCTGGATGGGGTGAGTATTCCCCATATTAACTAAGTGTCTAGTGGGTGTATATTTAATATAAAGATGAGTTTATATTTTTTATTAACTAAGGGTGTGGACATAAGGACACTATTTCAGTTTTATTTAACCTCAAGAAACATTTTTATTTAGGTTTTGATTATTTTTTGATTTTTAGGAATAGATACTTGCATGTTATTTGTAACACTCCGTAATTTTAATATATTTTCCCTTTAAATAAATACTATGTACAATAGCCTTTGATACTCAAAAAAACTAAAATAAAATGGAAGATGTTTTATTTCATTATGGTATAATATTATGATAAAAAAATATAATGGATTATCAGACAACTAAAAGAAAAAAAATTAGTAAAATTATAGAAGGAATGAAATCAAAAATAAATTAAAATATTACAAGGTTTAAATTCTCATCATCAATATCTTCAAAAATTATCAAAACAATAATGATAACTATAGAAAGAATATAGCACATTAAAAATATGAGAAAAGTCTTGAAAAAAGAATTATATAATTGGATGAATAATATTAGATGTCTAAGGCTATATATAAGAATATAATATGATCATTATATATATGTTCATTAGGTATATGGTTTCTGGATATAGAGTTATTGGATATATGGTCATTGAATATATGGTCGTTGGATATATGGTTGTGGCATATTCTCATATATGGTCATTGGATATATGGTAATTGGATATATGGTTATGCGATAATATGATACCTAATTAATATATTAATTTTATTTGATGGTGTGTAAAAAACATAAAAAAAATTACTCCATTTATAATTAATAATTTTAAAAAAAATAAAAGGGTAATAATTTATTAAAATGAATTTTTATAAATATATATTTGTTTCCATTAAATATAATAATAATTAATATTATTTTAAAAAGTGATTAAAAGTGTTTATTAAATTTAAATAAATATTAATGGATTAATAAATTTTAATAGTTATAAAATAAATAAAAAAATAAATGGGAAGAAATAAAAATCATTTAATGCTAAAAAGGTGTCCCTCTTCAAGGAATTAATTTTTTTTTTCTAAGTGTTGTGTTTTTTATACTATTAAATTAAATCATTCACATTTAAAAAATAATTATTATAAAATTTAATTTTTACATACATAAGTATATATATTTACACTCATTTAATTATTAATTTATATGAAATAAAATTAAGAACATTAATGTTTAAAATGTGATTTTTTCTATAAAAAGTTTTTTTTCTATATATTATGTTCTCATTTAAAAGATAAATTTACCATATTTATAAATTAAATTACATTAAATAGAGTCCAAATTTTGAATAATTGTTTAAAAATTAGGAAAGATACGGTATCTTATATTTTTAGTAAAAAAATGATTACCCTGGTAAATAATTAAATGTAAAAAGTAGGAAAAGTGGGTAAAATTGAAATATATTGAAATTTTGATAAACAAATGATATAAAATAATGATAGAAAACCATTTTTATGTTTTGGAGTCAATTATATAGTTCTCACCAATATTTACTTACCTAACTCACCTGACTCCCATGTGAATCCATCTTTACCTTTCACTTATCTCATGTTCTAAGGAAATATCCCTTATTTTACTTATAAAGGATTTATCTTACACTAAAACCAAAAACATTATATCCTTTGTTTTCATATTTAATACATATTCAAATTACCTCTCCTAAATTCTTATAACATGTTTGGTATCCTTTGTTCATAAGGACGCCTAATTCCTTCATTATAGAAGAAGAAATTTTGAGGAGTGATTCCATCAATTTAATGAGTTATTATTCATGTCTTGACTATAATTTCTCATCTACATTCTTCCTAAATATAATTATACATTCTAATTGGGTAATATTAAAATCATTATTCTTTTTTATAAATGATATTATAATAATATAAATTTTTTTTCTTACTCATTCATTAGTAACAATTTTTTCTTGTTTGGGTTGGTAATAACACTTACATAAACGATGTTATAATATTAAAAACATGAATTATTAATAAAAAATAAATACTGGAGGTTATGAAAACATGATCAAGGATAAAGGACCATAACTACCATACCAAAATCTATTATGGATTAATCATGATAATTAACACCCGGATATAAATTTTAACAAATAATGATTCATAAATAGGTAATAAGATATTATTAATAAATGGTATAAACTAAAATAAATATAGATATGGTTTTAATATACATGAAGAATGAACCTAAATTTGTTATACTTGTGTTTAGAGAATGTATGATCGATAAAGCATCCAAGATAAGTTTTTTGGTTGACTCAATATCAATTTCATTGGGTCATAATCCTTCTACCTTGTAAATTTTTTTATAAGTATGTTATATTATATCATTTCTATATTTTATATGGTATTATATATTTTTTTCTGAAGAAAATTTTATTTCAATTTAAAAATATTTTTTATTTAATGGATTTATTTCTTCAATAAAATATAATATTATTTATAATTATTATCATTCTCTCTATTAGGTATTTCTCCTCTATATCCATATACTTTCTTACCAAAAAGGTATCTTTTACTTGTTTTTAAAGATAAATTTTTTCCCTCACTTAACCTTTATATTTCTATTTATTACTTCTCAAGAATAGTTTTTATGTTTGTTTTAATTATGTGTATTTTCTTTAAAGTAATTTTAAAATACTAAAAATGTATTTAATTTCACTTTTATATATTTTTACCTTCTACTACACATTCCTTCTCAATTTTCATTATCTATTATTCTCGTTACATTATAATATTTTTTAAAATAGTGTTTTAAAAATATTTCTTGATACTTTGTTGAAAATTATTTTCAAAGTGGATTAAAATTATTCTTATATGAGAATGTTAAAAAAGAAATAAAAAATTTATTTTTATAATTTTAAATCAATTTTCTTTGATATATCCAAATTTCCAATCCCCAATGTAGTTATGTTTCAGATTCACTATCTAAATTAACTTAAGATATACTTCTTTTTTGTGATTGATATTTTGGAATCAACATGTCCAATTATTTATTTCATCATATATAATACTATTTGAAAATTTATTGCAACTCATATTCTTTCCATTGGGGTTTTGATGATAAGATATATGATTTATTTCAGGTGGTAAATATATGTTTAGTTTAACATTATGTGATGGGTGAGTCTGATACTTCCCTATAATTCTTTCTGTAAATCTTTATATCTCATGAGATAATGATGTTGTGTGTGGAAATGATTACGGTTAGTTATGTTCAAAACCATATTCCTGGACATGATTGTAATGATCTATGTTCAAAAACCTATGTGTTAACATGATTATAGATATTTATTTTCAAAACCTTATGCATGTACATGATCCTTTTATATTTATATATCCTTTTTAATTCCTATGAATAAATATTATGATTTTATGTTCATTTTAATAATATATTTCTATTATTTTCATGTTTTATTACATGCTTATGATCTAACACTTTATGAATTATTAATACATATTTCCCTTGCTTAGCATTTGATCTCACTCTTTATATTCTCTCCCATTTTCCTAGGTAATTACATGTTGGGATATTTTTTGGAGAAATTCATGTATAGAAAATTTTATGGGATATACTAAAGAAATAAAATGTAATACAACATTTTTTATATGATCTATAATGAAAATAAAACATTAAATTCTAGGGTTCTGTGATTTTTTCAATTATGTAATTAATATTCATTTAAAATGATGCAATATGTATATATAATATTCTTAGGTTATCTCATTTGGTATCAAAGTTGGGTTTAGATATTTTTTCATATTAGGTTAAAAATTGAGATCCCAACATAAAAAACCTAGGTTGAACTAAAAGAATCATAAAAAAAATTATGTGTTATAATGTAAAACATTATAGGTTTTTTTCAAATCCATATGATTTATCACTCTAATTTTCATACGATATTATGGTTTATTAATCAACCTAATCTTTTTAGTTTAAGTAAATTTATGGAAATAAAAGGAACTAATTTAACAATGAGTGTGATGGATAATGTGGTGATTATACTAATAACAATTCAAATGGGATGGTATAGAGAGTTTTAACCATAATGGAAATTATATAATAGATAATAAATAATTACCTAAACCAAGTTGATCCCTCTAATGTACCAAATATATACAAATATGCTATTAATTCTATCATGTGTTGGACACCATTATCCTTTAGTGAATCCTACAATCCACTAATTATTTAGAAATTGATTAAAAAGATAGAAATGATAATTGTTTACTTTTTTACATGGAAGGTGAAAAATTAATCTATGATATTTATCGGTTGGATGGTGAAACAAACCAATGATGGGGTTTTATAAATAATTTGAGTAAAAAGGAAGAAGTTGACTCTATGGAATGGGAATAGTTTAATAAAATATTATTCACTAAATATTTTCCTTCAACTCTTCACCTTAAAATGGAGTTTGAATTCCTTGAGTTAAAAAATGAGGATGACTTCATTGGAAAATTGTAAGAAAACATCATGATATTTTTAATGTAAAACTTCAGTTTTATTATTTCCCCTAAAATAATGATCAACAATTTTTATAGTGGGCTAAAACCAATTATTTGGAAGGAAATATCCATAAGAGATTTTGTTAACTGTGAAGAAATTTTTTGATGTACAATTAAGGTTGTAATGGAAATTAATTCTCTTATGGATTCTGATATATGAAATGGGAAATAATGTTCCTTTTATAATTGAATGATAAATCACATGGAGGAAAGAAAATTTACCCACATACATGCCAAAAATTTGGGATAAAAGACTTTAGAAATTTATTTAAAATAATGGGAAAATAATTAAAGTGTAAACGGGTTGTACACTGAGATCATGATTATCAAAGAGAGATGAATAGGTAGATGAATATAGTAGATGGGAAGAAATTCAAACCTAATACAAAAATTATACTTCAATTATTAAAAATAAAGGAGTTTATAAATTATGAAAATCACTATAAAAATACAAGGGATAATGATAATAATGGACATTAGAAACATCCAAGACTAAGGAAACTAGGAATCCTATACAATCACTACCACTGAAGAATATCATGATAATGATGTAGTTAAAGCCATAATTATTCTCTTCTCTTGGCCAATGAATTTCTTATTTGATTACATTTCTTTTTATTCTCCCATATCATGCATGTTTTCTCATAATATTGATTTATCACATCAAACAATGGATATTAAATTATCAGCAAAAACATCTGGTGGTGTGATGATTATATCCATGCTATGTTACTCTTTTCTAGTTCGGGTTTTTGGGAAGGTACTTACTGCATATCTATTTATTATTCCTTGGGTAAAATGTGATGTGATATAATACATGGATTTTCACTCCCTATTTAGAGCTCATATTAATCATTGGGATAGTGAAATCTTAATTCACGTCCCAAATAATCCCAAGGTAAAATATAAATGATATTATAATGATGAATTCCCCTTGGAAACAAATTTCTTAATATGGGTCATCATACCAAATAATGAAGGATACTTTTCTGAAATTTTTTGGGATAAACTAAACATTTAATACATGCTAATTTTATTTGAATATATTGATTTATTTCCGGAATAAATACTTATTCTTATTTTAAAACATGAGGTCGTGTTTTCAAATTAATTCTACCAGTACCTATTAAAATATCAAATAGTCCATATAAAATATCCCCCATTGAATTAGATAAATTTCTATTTAGCTAAAATAGAATCTTCAAAAAAAATTATATGAATAAGTGCTTAATCATGTGATTCATTGGTTCACTTTTTCAAGAAGAAGGATAGATCAATGTTCTTTTACATTGACTATTATGAATATAATAAGATCATGATGAAGAAGAAGTATCCTCTACCTAGTATTGATGATTTATTAATCAAAATATGGGGGATCAGTACTTCTTGAATATTAATGTTCAGTTTAGATATGATAAATTGTGTGTAAATATAAAAGATATACCCATGACATCCATTCACAAAAAATATAGACACTATAAAATCAAAGTGATTCTAATTGGATATAAAAACTCCCTGGTCATCTTCATGGATTTGATAAATAGATTCTTTTTTGATTACCTTGACAATTTCATGGTTGTATTTATTGATCATATTATCATATATTCTAATATCAATTAAAACATGAATATCATTTAAGGAATGTGATAAAGATCTTAAATGGGATGAACTGGGCACTAAGTTCAGTAAGTGAATTTTGGATAACCAAATATCCTTCTTGGGTCATGTAATCATGAGTAAAGGTATATCTAAGGATCCTTAAAAGATAGAAGTGGTTGAATAATGTCTCATACCAACAACTATGATAGATATCCTTAGTTTTCTTGGATTATCTGGAGGCTATTAATGTTTTTGTGATAAATTTCTCTTCATTTTCAAATCTAAAAACCTATTTATTATGGAAGGGAGTGATGTTTCTATGGAAATAAAAACATAAACATAACATCAAGGAGGTTAATAAGAGGTTTTTCAATACAACGGTACTTACAATACCCTATATTAGAGAGTGGAATTTTATATATAGTTATTCTTAAAATAAGGTATTAGGATTTTTCATTATGAAAAATGAAATGGTGATAGCTTATGCCTCACATCAATTAATGTTCCATGAGAAAAATTAACAAATGCATGATTTAGTACTAGAAGTTGTAAAATTTATATTAAATATATTTAGGAATTATCTTTATGGATAAAATTTTGATATATATAATAATCACAAGATATTAAAGTATATATTAAAACCAAATTAGTTGAAGATATTCTAAAGGACATGGTTATAGTTGATTAAGCATTATGACTCCTCAATACATTATCATTGTGGGCAGAAAAACAAGGAAATTGATATGCAAAACATAAAGATTCATGAAACTTATACTTAATGAAGATTTAAGGGTACCTAATCTTTATAGATATTCAATGAATGGATATGAAAATCATAAAGGTATTAAATACTAACTTTTCCAAAAGATTGACTAACCATACATTTACATGAAGATATAGGAGGCCCAGAAAGATGATATGGAGCTATATGAGAAGAAAGAAAATTTTCTGAAGTTAAAACTTGATAGATGTAGAGTTATAATAAATGGAACCTAAAATTTTTTCCCATCCATATTAAATCTGATAAATAAGAATTTTTATGGTTCGATTAGCTTATCTTTCTCTATTAACCTATGAATAACAAATATGTATAAAGATATTAAGTAGAACGTCTGGTGGGAAAAATGATGAGAGATATTGTATAGTATATATCTTGATTATTGGTGTGACAACCAGTAATGTTCAAACATAATAAATCTAAGGGGATGATGCAACCATTATCTATACCAATATAGAAATCATTTAAAATAACCATGGATTATTTTTTGGCTCTTCTCATGTACTCTAAAGGCTATAATTACACTTTGGTTATGGTTGATTAACATAGAAGGTTGGAATATTTTATTTTTATTTTATAGGATCTCTCACTATATAAACTTGAAAATTTATATAAAAATAAGTGGTGATTCAATGTGAAGTTTAACTTTTAGTTATTTTAGATAAAGGTCTAAGGTTCATATTAAATTTCAAGAAAAGACTCTAAGAATAATTTGATGCTGAGATGAAAATTAGCATGACTTATCATCCTAAAAATTATTTTCAATTTGTTTAAGTTCTCATATAATACTAGTTTCCACTCTATTATCTAAAAGGAAAAAAATGAGGCTCTGTATAGGAAGATATGAACAACTCTGAAATGCAAGGATGAAGTTAGAGTGTGGAAACTGTTAAGAACTGATCTTGTTTTAGAATTGATAGAGAAGGTCCAAAACATTTAGTGACATATCAAAGTAACAAAAAGTATATAGAATATATATACTAATAATAATTGATGATATATGGAGTTTGAATTTATTGAAAAGGTATCCCTTTGAATATATTCTTAGAAGAGGGTTGTGAGATTCGATATGAAGGGAAATTTGAGTCCTAGATATATCAGTCTAGTCACACCCCAACTAGATACAATTTAATTTTTTATTTATATTTTGTTATCTTTCATTTTATTTTTACTTCTGGGTTATTTTTCATTCAAGATATGAATTTTTTTCACCTAGAGTGCATGTGTTGTGGTTAGGTTGAACAGTTTTCCAAACCATGTGGAATCTATACGACAACCTCTATAATTTGATAGATACGGTCTTCATGATATGTATATAGTTTATTAAATCATGTTCCCTATGTGTACAGATTTTCCAAATTCTACTATTTTGGCATCCTAGACCTAGATACCACTTAACAGGTGCCCTGAGTCTGGTGGCCACATAGCCTCAAGCGCATCTACCTGAATGCCAGAGGCTACCAACTCGAAGCGAGGTCCTAGGGTGTGTTCGTGCAGAGACTATACCCATGTTACCAGAGTGAATCCTAGCAGATAAATATATAAACAGAGATAATTAATGGATGTTATACAGTTAAATAGTAGAAGTATAATATATAAATAGATAACAATAGTAACAATAACTGTATCAAATGAAACAAAACATAACAAATAATGATGATATGTCATAAATCTAGAAAAATTGAAAACTTAGATACATGATGGTAGTCATAACATGTTCCAAAAAAGTATAAAGTAAATAAAAATACTTTCCAACCATCCTAAGCTCTGTCACAGTCATCTTCTATCAAGATCCATCCCAAACAGCAAGAAATCAAGTGTTCATAGCCATTTTCTTCCTTTTTTCAACACCATCAACCGTGAAATCTAATTTGGGTACCAAATAATGCCATTATAGGTTGTGAGATAAATCATAGTGGGTCACCAACAATGGTGTTTATAACATCCATCTTGTGTAATGGAATATAGGAATGTCTAAGTATATAATATATAAAGCAAATAAGTACAATGTAACTAAATACCCAAGTACCTTCTTAATTGCTTGGATGGTGTCTAAACATGTAACCAATTCATTAATTAATCAATTACTGATTCATATTAATAGGTCATGTGAGGCCTATCCATCACTGACATCATCTCGTGATAGTATAAATAGTGATATTTCTAAGGTATCAACCAAGGAAACACAGACCTCAAGGGTATCCAACTTAGTAACCACTATAGCCTAACTAACGGTAAGAGTGTAATCCAAGGAGCATAATCCAAGGAATTACATAATAAGGTACCTACCAAATCCAAGGTGATCAACGAAGGTAAAACGGGTCATAGTAGTGACAGGGCATGACGTGATGTAACTATGGAACCTACATGTCAATATTGGATCTAAGGAGTGTATCAAAGGTGTCCTATAATAATATGTATGGGATCTTATAGTGTCATACTGGGCATCAAAATAATATACAAGGATCAGGATCTAGGTGGGTTTCAACCTAATAAATATGCATCCTTCAATCAGAATGGGGTTATCGAGTGCTCAAGGAATTCCCCAAATAGAATCAATGGCGAGCTCGAGTTAGACCATTCCTATTTGATAATTAAGTAATAATAATAATTCCATTGGTTCAAGCCTTGACTTCCATTAGTGTGAATAGGCCCAGTTGAATGCAACCATTCATGTAATCGATTTAAGTCATATTCCATACCAATGTTTATTATGATACTTTCCATTAATGTGGCAAGGGGTGCTACAGATATGAAACCTATTATTTATTTATATTTAAGGTCAAGTCAAACACTTAGTGTACTTGAAAATTTCCATTTCACATTTAATTATTAAATTAAAGAACTTACCTTAGGCAGGTCAAGTGGTGCACATATATGGTACATTCAATTATGCAATTGACATTATAAACCAATCCATTTAATATAAATAAAATTACCCGTAGGAAGGTCAATCCATGTAACAACCAAATGGTGACTCAAACATCTCAAAACACAAAAAGAAAAATATAGAATAACATCCTACATGGGATAGATGGAGTTATGGGTGTAACTATGAACAACTAATCACATATTTGGAAAGAATATAAACATATTGTTCTAAAGAATATTAGCATGACATATATTTTCAATAAAAGGCACACAAAGAAATCGGTGGGCCCACATGAATATTTCAAAATCAACAAACTTTAAGGATGATTTATAAACCACCCACCTTAGGATTGTATGACTCTCCTCCATCTTTATTGGCCCTTGATTTGGCTTGGATTGGAGTAGATCTAAGAAAAGAGTAAAATTCTCACACCTCACTAAATAGGTCGAGATCAAGAGAGAAGAAGAAGGGAGAAAAATGACTTGAGTACTTATCGTTACACATCCAACGTGATGAACAAAAGCTCAATTGGATCTTGTACAAATGAGATCCTTCAATCCCTTGATTAGGCCTTTAAAGATCTCCAAAATGAGATGAATTTATGTTAATCCCACATGAACTCATATTATAAAGAAGGATGGGATCTAATTAGATCATTAAGGTAAAAATAAACATTTTACTCAGAAAATTTCCCATGCACAGTTTGTCTGCACGATTTGAAAAACTATGTGGAAACCCTGCATGGGTACTTGGAAAGAAAATCCACTTTCATAGTTAGGCTATATGGCCTTGCAATAACTGTGCGATACAGTTCTATCCAAAAATATCCCACCCATACATTTTTCTCTAACCATGAGGAATTCTCTCCTAATTTACTAGAAACTATGATCCAAGTCTTGTTTTCCCAAAAATAGGTGTTTCATGCTCATAATAAGTCACGTACATCCTCGAAACCTTCACTAACTCATTAGACATCCATAAAAGGTCCAAAATAAGGAATTAGATCGAAATTTTAAAAGATCCTAGCCTATGTGAAAAACTGGAGTCTTACAATCTTTCCCCCATAAAGGAACTCTCCCATGAGTTCACCTTCCAAGGGTGGAGAAACACCGTATGAAAAAAAAACTCTGGCCACTAAGCATATTTTTCAGCCTACCATTCCCAATTATCTTCCAGTATGCAGTTGTGCTATTATATCACCCGTACTAGAGGGATATACTTTCCATAGAGAGTCTCTATGATCCAATTGATGATTTGTACTGGATATTCCTTAAAGGTAGAAATGGCATCTAACTCAAATTCCTCTGGATCAAAGATACGTGAAGGGTTCCCATAGGGCCTGGGTGAGTTGGTTAATGGCAGTGGCATCCTGACTAAGAGGTTTTCGGTTCGAGTTCCTCACAAGGAAACACACACTATATGCTTTCAAACCTCTCACAGTCCCCTCTAACACATTGGTAACTATCCTATGCCCAATGGTTTTCCACCTCGGGCCTCACTAGGGATGTGCGGCGCGCAGGTGGGGAGGTCACCCCAACACCTCGTTACACATCAACACATTTTACAATGATCTTATTCCCAAGTTATAGAGGCTCCTTCTTGGAATCCAAAAGAACTAAGATAAAATATAGGTAGGGGATGAATTCATGAGTATTGTAGCAACACAGTAGCAGGGAATATAGCAGTAGATTTACTGTAGCATTGGTGGCACTATAGTGATGGAGGTATTGTAGTACGAACTGTAGCAGCAGAGGTATTGTAGTAATTATTGTATCATCTTGGGTACTCTAGCAGTACTATTAACCGATGGGCCCTTTGGGCCAAAAAATGGGCTTTCAAGCCTTGTTTTCAGGCCACTTGGCCTTTGGCCTTCGGGCTATGTAATGGGTCTCCCTCTACCCAGACAAAAATAAGTATTTTATTTAATAATAAAAAGAGGATTCAGCCCCAAAATTTAAAAAAGGGTTTGAAAATGGTAGGTATGATATTAGTGAAGCTATGAAAAATGAAAGATATTGTGCATTGAGTGGTACCTTTGAGGTAGTAACAACTGATAGGATATCGACCAAAATCTCTCTATAATTTCAAATGGAACTAAAAAATGAGGTGATAACTTCTCTAATTTGTGTAACCAGCTATGCCCTAGCCTACAAAATACCCAAGGAAAAAACATGATCCCCTACCTTGAACTCTAGAGGTCGTCGACAACGATCGGTGTAAGATTTAGTTCTAGACTAAGAAGTAGTCATATTCTTTTTGATCATTCGAAAAAACTCTAAATTCTCTTGAATGAGATCAGGACCTAGTAGGGGTGCCTCACCTACCTCTATCCATCACAGTGTTGAATGGTATGGCTCACCATACAAGGCCTCAAAAGGATGCATCTGAATTTTCACCTAAAATCTATTATTATAGGCGAACTCGATGAAAGAGATATTCTTTTCCCAAGAGTCACTGAAATCAAGGACACAAACTCAGAGAATATCCTATAGAACATGTATCATCCATTTCAATTGTCCATCAGTCTAAAGGTGAAAATATGTTCTTAGAAGAACATGTGTTCCCATAGCTTTCTGCAATATCTACTAGAACTGTGATGTGAAACGAGCATCCTTATTAGAAACAATAGTGTGAGGAACCCTGTGTAATTGTATGATATCTCGAACATATATTTTTCCCAACTCATCAACTGAGAATCTATACCTAATAGGTATGAAGTGATCCACTTTCATCAGTCTATCAATGACAACCCATATTTCATCTCTACCTCTAGGAGACCTAAGAAGACCAACTAAAAAGTCAATCGCAACATCTTCCCATTTCCATTCTAGTACTGTATGTGGAAATAACAAGCCTATAGGTATTTGGTTCTCTAAATTCACCTACCAACATGTGGAACACCTAATGATAAAACCTATTATCTAACATTTCATCTCATACCACCAATATTTGTGTCACATATCTCGATACATCTTGGAGATTCTTGGATGAACTACCCAATAAGAAGAATGGGACTCTTTCATCAACTCCTCTCTCATGTCTATGGGAACCCAAACATTCCCATGAATATACAGGATGTCATCTCAATCAGAAGAAAAAATTGGGGGTGTGTTATCTCTTGATATACTCTCATAGAGAACCAAGCCATCAGGATCTGAAAATTGTCTACTCTTTACCTTCTCAAGGAGGTAAGAGGTAACTATTAAGAAGGAGAGGTAATACTACCCATGACTGTTATGAAACTCCAGTTAAATCTCATAAAAGAGGTAAATTAACTATCATTCATCACTAGATTCTTATATATCTAGTGTTTGATTTTTCCAACTCATTGCATTAGAGACTACATTTCCCTTTCCAGGCATATAGGCAAGCTCAAAATCAAAGTATTGTAGATATTTGACCCATCTTCACTATCTATGGTTCAATTCATGTTGTGAAAAGATATATTTGATTTTTCTTTGGTCTATGTAAACCATAAAGAACTCACCCAATAGATAATGTGTCTAGAAACATAAGGCATGGCCAACTACTTCAATCTCAAGGTTGTGCGTAGGGTAGTTTACCACATGGGGACTCAACTACTAAGATCCATACACAAAAACTTTTCCATCATACATTAGCACTGCTCCTAGTATATTTCCTAATGCATAATAGAATTTGGAATAACCTCTACCAAGCTCGGGTAGAGTCATAATAGGTATAAAGACAAGCCTCCCTTTTAGCTCTTGAAAGGATTTCTCACATTCTTCTGACCATAGTAACTTGACATCCTTCTTTGTAAGACTAGTAAGAGGTGATAAAAGATGTGATAATTCTTGTATGAAATTATTGTAATATCCATCCATCCCCAAGATTCTATTTATATCAAACACATTCTTGGGATTATTCTAGGAAACTATAGAATTATCGTTTTATAGGTCAACAAATACGCTTGATTCTAATATAATATGAAAAAAGAAGTAAAATTTTTCAATCTAGTAGTGGAACTTAGCAAGATTGGGTTAAATATTATGCTCTCTCAGTGTACTCAGAATGATCTCTAGATGTTTAGCATAGTCGTTACGAGTGTGAGAATACACCAAGATGTTGTACACAACGACCAAGAAAAAATAATCCAAATAGGGATGGAATACCCTATTCATCAGATCCAGGAAAATGGTATACACCTTTGTTAGACCTAATGGTATAAAAAGGTACACATACAGACCATACCTACTATGAAAATCTGTAAGCAGTGTTTTTTATAGCCTAACTCACACTTGTTGATAACTTGATCTTAGGTCAATCTTATAGAAGACCCTAGATCCCCATATATGGTCAAAGAGATCATCTATTTGAGGCAGTGGATACCAGTTCATGATTATAAGTGGTTTTAAATTTCTATAATCCATGAATATAAGTTTAGTTCCATCCATTTTCTTGAAAAAAAAGCATGGGAGAACCCCAAGAGGATATATTGGTCCATATAAAACCTTTGGCCTCTACATCCTCTAAATATCACTTAAGCTCCTAAAGATCTATAGGTTTCATCCTATATGGATGAATGGAAACTAGAGCTCCCGCCAGAATAATCTAAATTATAAACTCTACCTCTCTCTCATGAGGTAGGACAGAAAAATCATCAGGAAAGACATCCCTAAAACGATCTACTTTTAGAGGGAAATCAACTTGATTCAAACCCTGATCCTCCGTGAAGAGATTAGAAATATGGGTGGTCACTCTACTTATCCCATTATTCTTGGGACCATCTCTACCAGTCTATAAATCCCACTCACCCTTATATAGATAAATTTGCCCTCTGGTGATGTAAAAGAAACCATTCGGTTATAGAAATATACGAAAGAGTGATACCAAACCAACCAGTCCATCCCAAGAATGACATTGAATCCCATCATCTCAAGAAAAAAAAGTCCCATAATAATGGGTTACTTCCAACCTCAAGGGGGGAATCCCTACATTGTTTCATACTCTCTAATTACATCCCCAAAGTTTTATCATGGGTCATTACACCATTGATAAATTGTATCTCTAGTCCCAGAATTTCCATGATAGATAGAGAGATAAAATATTTTGAATCAATTATATCAAATAAAGTAGATACAATGGTAGAGGAAACTAGAATAGTATCTTATACTATAAAAGGTACCACATCATGATCCTTAGGTATTGTTTGTAATTCATTCAACTGGAAAAACCCACAACCTTTGGAAATAGATGGACTACCATGATCAAAACTACTCTGTTGGCACTGCTGGTTATTAGGGGTCTGGCTACCAAGGTTACAACTTTTTTCTTGTCTAGAACTGACTATACTACTCCAACTCTCTACCTGACACTGTTCAAAAGAACTCACTCTTAAATGTGGAGTTGGAATTGATCCTTTTTCACTCAACGATGGTGGAAAAATCTTACAGAAACTTTAAAGATGTCCCATACATATGAAAGGTAGACACTCCATTGGGTCTCTATCACAAAGAGACTTCTTATTCTCCCATTATCCACACTAATGGAATACCCTAGAGTTATCAAAACAGACACTTTCTTTGTCACTTCCCTGATGATAAATATCAAGGGAACATTTCCTGCCACTACTAGCCTCTCACGGCATTGATCCTATATTCTGAGTACTATTACCATCCCTCAGGTTACACTTAGTGATAAGGGTGGTATTTACTATTGTAGAAAAGTTAGGTAGGAAAAAGGAAATCACTTATGTATGAATGGCATACTAGAGCCCATCCTTGAAATGTCTAACACATGAAATCTCATCATTGGAATGAAGTGGTGAAAAGTGATGAAATTCTATGAAATGAGTTGAATCCTCTATAAATGAAAAAGAACCCTACTTAAGATTCATGAACTCATTTTCTCTGTCATATATTAGCATCCGAGGAAAGAACTGATCATAGAAGGCAGTCTACAAAACAACCCATAACATGCCTTAATGGCAAATAGAATGGGTAATCACATCCCACCAATGCTTGGACGAATACCTAAGAATGTATTTAGGGTGTTTTACCCTCTACTATGGAGGCATATCTAGATTCTAAAATATTGAAAAAGTGTCATCTAGCCAATATCCAGTTGCCTATGTACTACCATCCCTTGAGAAAGTAGGAGGATGCTGCTATTGGAACTCACGAGTTAGATTTTCCCTCATAGGTACAAGTCACGGAGTACCATGAATGGACTACATCAGACATATAAAACTATCATTTAATTGGGTATCAATGCCTAAATCAAGTATATAAGGTGATTCCTTGATTATAACTCCTATACATAATACTGGCGGCTCAGGTCCCACCACGACTGGAGCATGGTAGTCACCACCATCCTGGCGTATGACACAATGATGTTGTGGCGGCATTAGTATATAAATTCTAAGAACACACTTTAGAACAAGCTTTAATCTAATATATAGCATCAATTATGGAATCTAAACAATTAAAGGTTCATTACCTAATATATAATACCCCAAATACCGACTTAGACGATCAGGTGTCGATAAGTTCTCGATAATAAGTTTCATTTAATTACTATGTTCACTCCTTTACCTTTCATAAACATGACAAGGTGGGATAAGGATGTGAAACCATTTCATTTTAAATGTCATGATTTACCTTATAATGGAAATTCATTCCCATTGAATTATTTCCCATACACCTCATCAGTGAAAAAAATCCCATTTATCTTCACTATAATGGTTCAATTCGGTAAATTATTCTTCCCATCCCATGAGGGACCATACACCTCATGAATTGATATAGGAAACCACTCAATTGGAAACAAGAATAAAACAAGTATAAGATAACTATAAAATCATCACTCAGTAATAACAAGCATATCAAGCAATGAAAGGCAGTGAAATACACCTATATGGTATGGAAATATTCATGACATGAAAATTCTAGGTGCCTATAATGATGCATGTAACAATACTCATTTCCCTCATATCATTAGGCCAAGGATGAAAGAAGTACCCAATCATAACATAAACCCAAAACTCCACAAAACATGTTAGTCACCCAATTGTGAAATGATATTAACTGTAATAGGAAAAATCAGAACAACATTTACATTTTAGATAACTTGGATTTTAACTTGAACATGGGTTCGCGATGCACAAGCATGACTTATGACCAATTCCTAATCATTTATAATCTCCTAACTATTGTCTCAAAATAGTAAATCAATAAAAGTAACCCCCACTAATACCACTTTGTGAAATCCTGAAACTGAGTTCCACTTAATAGGTTCCCCAAGACTGGTGGGCCACACAACCTCAAGTGAATCTCACCAAATGCCAGAGGTTCCCAACTTGTAGTGATGTCCTAGGGTGTGTTTGTGTGGATACTATGACCTCATTGCAACAGTGTATCACAATAGATAAATATATAAATAGAGGTAATTAAAAGAATAAATACAAGTAAAAAATGGAATAAAACTAGATAAATATATAATAAGAGTAACAATAAATGTATCAACTAAAACAACACACAACAACTAATGATGATATGTCATAAATCTATAAAATTGGAAAACATGGATACACAATAGTAGGCATAACATGTTCCAAAAAAATATAAAGGAGATAAAAATATTATCCCAAGAATCCAGATCTCCTGCTCAGTCATCTTCTATCAATCTCTATCCTAAATAGAAAGCAATCAATTGTTCAATACAATGTGCATCCCTTTGTAAACACATGCAACTATGTAATCTACTCCAGGTACCAAACAGTTCCCAGAGAGGGTGTGAGATAAATCTTAGTGGTCCACTACCAACGATGTCTATAACATTCATCTCATGTAGGGTAATATAAAAATGTGAAATAATAAAATATATAAAGCAAAGCATTACAATATAACTAAATACCCAAGTACCTAATTCATTCCTCGACTGGTGTCTGAAAATATAACCAATTAATTAATTAATAATTTATTGATTTATATTAATAGGTCATGTGAGGCATGGCCAGCTATAACATCATCTTGTGATAGTATAAATAGTGGGAGTTCCAAGTTATCAACCAAGGCAACAAAAACCTCAAGGGTTGCCTAACCAATAACCATTACAGCCTGGCTAGGTGTAAGAGTGTAATCCAAGAAGAATAATCCAAGTAATTTCATAATAATTTTCCTACCAAATCTAAGGTGATCAACCAGTGTAAAATTGGCCTAAGCAGTGACAGGGCCCGATGGGCTATAACCATGGCACCTACATTTCAATGATAGATCCAAGGAGTTTATCTGAGGCATCCTATAATAATATGTAAGGGATCATATGGTGTCATACCATGCATCTAAATAATAGACAATGATCAGGATCTAGGTGGGTTTCAAACTAAGAAAATTGTATCCTTGAATCAGAATGGGGTTCCCAAGTGCTCAAGGAATTCATCAATAAGAATTCAATGTAAGCTCATGTCAGTCCATTCATATTTGATAATGAATTCATAATAATAATTCAATTGGTTTTAACCTTTCCTTCCATTAGTGTGAATAGGCCCAGTAGCATGAAACCATTCAAGTAATCCATTTAAGGCATATTCCATAACCAAGGTTCATTCTGCTAATTACCATTAATGTGGAAAGGGGTGCTACAAATATAAAACCTATTATTCATTTAAATTTAAAGTCAAGTCTTATACTTAGTATACTTTCCAATTTCCAATTCACATTTAATTATTAAATTAAAGCACTTGCCTTAGGCAGGTCAAGTGGTGTGCATAAATGGTACATTCCATTATGAAATTTACATTAAAAACCCAGCCATTTAATATAGGAAAACTCACCCTTAGGAATTTCAATCCATGGTACACCTGAACGATGTCTCAAACATGTAAGTAAACTAAACAAAAAATATAGAATAACATCCTAAATGGGATGGATGGAGATGTGGGTGTAACCACTAACAACTAGTCACATATTTGGAAAGGTCATAACCATATGATTCTAATGAATATAAGAATGACACATATATTCAATAAACGACACTCAATGAAATCATTAGGGCCCATACAAATATTATAAAATCAATGAACTTGAGGGATGAGTTATGAACCACTCACCTTAGGCTTGTGTGACTCTTCTCCTCTAGTATCGGCCCTCGATTTGGATTGGATCAGAGTGTATCTATGAAAAGATAAAAAATTCTCCCACCTCAATAACTTTTTGAGAACAAGAGAGAATAATGACAGAAAAAAATACATGAGTACTTACTGTTGTGCATCCAACATGATGAATGGAAGTTTGATCAGATCTCAGAGAAAGGAGATCCTTTAATACCTTGCTTAGGACTTCAAAGAGCTCCAAAATGAGATGAAATTAGGTTAATCCCACATGAACTCAGATTAAGAAGACGTATGGGATCTAATTATATCATTAATACAAACTTAGACATTTTACCCAGAAAATATTCTGTACATGCTTTGTCGGCATAGTTTGAAAATCTATGTGCAAACCCAACACGAGTACCTAGTATGAAAGGTCACTTACACGGTTTGGCCACATGGATGTGAACTAACTGTTCAATATGGTTCTATCCAAAAAACATTCCACCCACATTGTTTTCTCTAACCATGTGTAATTCCCACATTATTTACTACAAATCATGATCAGGGTCTTTTTTTTAAAAAACAAATAGGTGTTCTGAGCTCCGAACAAGCCCCAGACACCCTCGTAAGCTTCACTAACTCATTGGGAATCTAGAAAATTTATAAACCAAGGAATTATATCAAAATTTTAATAAATCCATACCTAGGTGAAAAACTGGGTTCTTACAGTAGTAGAGGTATAGAATTTGGTCGACCGTGTGGCCAAACCGTGTGTATTTTCTAGGGGTGTTTTTTTAAACCATTCCCATTTTAGTTTTAAAACCATTAAAGTGTTTATTTACTTTTACCCCTCCCCACATATATAATCATTCATCCTCCCCCTCCTCTCCCTCTTGGTCACACACTCCATACCCCCCCTTCCTCCACCCTTTGATTTCTTCAATTATATCCCCATCTAATGGTGTGATCATTCTAGGTAGGGTTCTCTCCTCCTATAGACTTTCCTTATTCCATTTTCATTGTGACCTTTATCCTCTCACCTTGTGTAGCACACATTATGGTCAAACCCTAACATGATTTTTGGTATTTCTTTTAACGATTCTCAAGGTTGAATCAAGACATGGTTCTTGAAGATGACACATTCTCCACCGAATCTGGGTAGGGTTTAATTTGATATTATTTATATCTTTTTTTCAATTAGGTGTTTGGTGATGTTTTGGTTTTTTGTATTTTTATAGAATACCTTAGACCAATTTTAGGTTGATTTGAGCCTTTTTTGGTAAAGGCAGCACTATTTGAGGTAGGTTCTCTATGTTCATGCCTTTAATGTGGAAACTATAATTTATTTAATGGTTTATTGGGTGTTTTTAATTACATTATAATTTAAATATATTATATAAAATTTTTAGGATCGATTAAATGGACACATTAATATTTTCTATATTTTTTATGTTATGCTCATGGGTTTTATCTAATGAAATGTGTTTTTAAAATGTGTTTTGAAAGATGAATCACCCAAAATTTCTTGATTTAAATTCAAAAAAAATTATTCAATTTGTAAAATAAATAATGTTTTATTATTTTGGATTGTATTTCCAAAATGGATTAATGGTGTTCTTGATTTCTAAATAACTTTAAAGGGGTTTCTAACTGCATCGTTACTTTAAAAAATGAAATATATATATATATAAGTTTCCTCATTGTATATATTCCCACATGTAATTAGGAATATATTCATTGGGAAATGGTAAATTTATATAAATATCAAGGTTTATATGTGTTTAAGTGTAGAGTATATTTTGGAATGTGAAAGATAAGGTATGAAAAGTGGGTTTCCAAATGATAAATTTTTATTTATAAAAAGTTAAGGCCTGATTGACACTTTCTAAATAATTTTAAAATTTTAGATTTACTCCAATGGAATACCATGCCCTTTTCTATTTATTATATTAGGTTTATATATGATTGGCATGATGGTATGGTTTTGAGAAAGGGTATTTTCTTTGGTAGTGCATGGAGGTGAGGTGTTTTTATATTCTTCCTTTTCATTATTGTGTGATTGATATTTGGTTTTTTATACTAGACCTACCATATGAATTTTGGTTAGGGGAATGGTACATGGTAATCTTGGGTATCTATGTAGGTAGAATGTGATAATTTTGTTAGGAATTACCTACCCTACCTAAAATAATTACGCGACAATGCTAACTAAACTATGATGATAGTGATTGTTTGTCTTAAGAAGTATAATGGAACTTTATATACATGGTCCATCACTGAGAGTATGATCATCCTAATTCACCACTAATGGTAGCTACTTAGGAATTTCTCATGGATCCTTCTCTCATTTACTATTATTTTCTATTGTACTATTTTAAAATTATCTTGTTCATAGTTTTCTTTTTATGTATAAAATTATAAAGATTATGTTTTACATCCATCTGTTTCATAGTACCAAATTATATGATATTTACTATTATTATTTTATTGATACTCTTAATTTATTATCTTGTTCCTTATTATAATTGGTTTATTGGAAACACACTCGTTATTTAGATAATGGTTTTAAAAATCAAAGAGGAAATAATGGTTTTATAAAGCATAAAATATTACTAATTTTTATAGGAAATGAAAAACCCCAATTTTTATATTAATACATTAAAACTAACATAATATGGTTTTCTCTTTAATGTTGAGGTGGAGGTTGTGATTTGTCTTTGGCATCCCACTGGGCATTTTTATGATCATTCCTAACTATTATCATTTTTCATTCATAGGTTTTGACTTATATATTTTTTTCTTATAGGGAATTTTTGTTCCTAGGTATTGGGTTGTTACTTGTATAGTCACAAGAATAAAAGTATTCTTGTAGTTTAGTTTGTATTTATATTTATTTAATCTCATCAACCACATAGGCTTTTACCACTTTCTATGGACGAAGGGTAGAAATATCTACTTCTGGGAAAAGAAATATAAATAGATGAGGGAGACTTTACCTTCTATGAGACGGTTTCGGGATGGTTAGGGAGTTTTTTGGTGCTATCTTTTGTTTATTTTTTTTAGCTTGTTTTGATATTAGGTTTTTGTGGTTTTTATCTTTCCTTGGTATGTACATCCTATGTATAGACAGGACATGCCAAAATTTTATTTACTTTTTGTTTCTTAGTTAATTAATTTTTGTTGGGAGAAATTATTCCCAAGTTTTTCTTCTAAAATTTTTATGAACTTTTACTAGACTGTGGGGATTGGGAATTCCCTTCTCTCCTTAACGTGGGCCGACATGGGTGTTCGATGGAGGGATATCTTAGACCGGTTCATGATAAGTCCTATTAATATTAATGATTGAGTCTGGACTGTATCATATCTCTTAAATATCCCACCAAACCTATCTTAGGTGCATTATGTGCTTTATGATTAGATTTTAAAGGATGTAAATACTAGATCCATCACATGTACTGAACTCAAAATCTATTAAATTAGAAATTGATATATCTTTTGAGAAATAATTGGTGTATATCTTAAATTGTAGTGATAAAGTGTTGTGAAATAAGACCACCCAGTCAAAGTTTTTTGGTGAAATAATAAGTTTGAGGATGTTATATGGGAACATGAAGATATGGTGAGGCAAAATTAGCCTTAATTTTTCATCATATAAATGAAAATTCAAGGGATAAATTCTTTTAAATAGGAAGAATGTAACACCCCGTGAATTTAATATGTATTTCCCTTTAAGAAAATATTGTGTTTGACATCTCATGATAAACACGACATGGAACTAAAATAGATAATTATTTATTTAATTATGTCATATTATTACAATTACAAATGTAATATATTATAGGACAACTAAATGAAACATAATTGGTAAAATTACTAAAGGAATGAAACCAAAAGTAAATAATAATATTACAAGATTTAAATTTTCATCATCACAGTCTTCCATGAAGATAATACCACCAATGATAATTGAAGAAAGAATAAAACACATAAGAAATATGATAAACATATTAATAATGAAATTAGAGAATGGGATGAATGAATTTGATATGTGTTTAAGGCTATATAATGTATTGTAATATGGTCGTTATATATAATCATTGTATATATGGTCATTGGATATTTGGCTGTAGGATATACCAGTATCCAATAGATATATCAAAGTTGTGTAATTATTATTAACAAATTAAAAATAATAAAATCCATATGTAATGAATAATTCTATAATGAAATAAATAGGCAATAATTAATTAAAAAATTATTATAAAAAATTGGGTTTTTTCATTTCATATTATTATTATTGCTGTTATTGTAATTATTAATATAAAAAATAGTTTTATATGTTTATTAAATTAAAATAAAAATTTAAATAAAAATTTATTTATAAAATTAAATGGTTATAATATAAATAATTAATTTTAATGGGATTTAATTAAAATAATTTAATGCTAAAAAGGGATATTTTTTCAATGATTTTTTTTAAATGTTTTATTTTTTATCTTAAAAAATTAAATTGATCAATTTAAAGTAATATTATCATAAAATGCAATTTTTCTATTCATAAATAAAATATATTATCACTCATTTAAATTTTAATTGATATGAAGTAATATTAATAATACTTAATATTTAAAGAGTAATTTTTTCTATCAAAATAGTTTTTTGTATATATTTTATATTTTGATTTAGAAGATAAATTTATCATATTTATAAATTTAATTATATTAAATGGATTCATTATTCAGGATAATAAAAAATAAATTAGGTAATATGGTTTATTTTATATTTTTAGTAAAAATATAATTTCCAAGGTAAATAATTAAACAAGTTAAAAAAGGTAAAATGGGTAAAAATGATAGGGCTCAAAATTTTGATAATTAAAATGATATAAACTCATTCTAGATGAAACGTTTTATGTATAAAATTAAATATAATAATTCTTACCAATATTTCTATACCTAACTCACCTAACTCTTGTGTGATTCCATCTCTAACCTTCACCTAACTCTAGTTTCCAAAGAAATGTCCATCATTTTCACCTCTAAAAGAATATCTCTCCACCCACTCAAAACCACTTATATAATATAATTTTATATTTAATACCAACCCTAATTCCATATCATAATTTCTTTTAACACCGTTAGTGGCATTTGGTCACAAGAAGCCGGCCTTAGCCATTCATATGGAAGGAAGAAGTTGTGGGAAGGAGTGATTCCATCAAATTAAGTAACAAGTTATTATTCATTCATTTCAATTAATTTTTTTATCTCTAATACTATGAAATATTATTATACACTATAATGATGTAATATTATAATCATTATGATTCTGAAAAAATGATATTATCATAATATAACACTATTTTCTTACTCATTCGTTAGTTATAATGCATTCTTGTTTGGTTTGGTTTTACCACCTACATAAATGAACTTATAATGTGACCATAATGAATTATTACAAAAACTTAAACACTAATATTTTTATATAATAACGAATAATTTATTATTTTTTCAAAATTCTTGAATTTTAATATATATAATGATATTCATTAATATATCAATTCTTTTTATTAAATCAGAATTCATAAAAATGATATTTTAACCACTCTTTATTAACCATCACTTGTAAATTCAACAAAATTAATATTTGAGTTTATAAATATATCAAAAAAACCTATGTTACCTCCTTATCTATTCTATAGGTTATGAACACATGATTAGGGGTCAAATACTGGAACCACCGTATCAAAGCTAACATGCAACAAACAAGACAATTAACACTAGAATATTAATATTAACAATGTATGATTAATAAATGGGTAATAAAATAGTATAAATTATGAAAATAAAGAAAAATAAATATAAATATTTTTATGATATATATGAATAATAAACCTAAATTTATTATATATGAGTTTAGAGAACATCTTACTGAGAGGGAATCTATGGAAGGGGGTTTTATCGACTTAATTCTAATTTTATTGGGTTATAATCCTTCTATATTGAGTGTGTTCTTATAAGTATTTTATATTCTATAAGTTTTATATTTTATTAGTTATTTTTTATTCCTCTCTATGGAAATTAAATTTAACTTTCAAAATCTTCTTCTTTGATGGAATTATTCCTTCATATAAATATGATGTTATTAAGAATAATTTTCATCCACACTATTGGAACTTTATTCTTAAAATTCATATATTTTATTACCAAAAAAAGTTTTATTTTAATATTTTTAATTATAAATATGAATTCCCTTATTTACCATTCATAAATATTTTTATATATACTTAAAAATATATTTTATAGTTCTTTTATCAATGTGGTATTTCTTTAAAACTTTTTTAAATGCTTAAAAAAATTCATCCCACTTATACATTTTTTTATCTTACACTACACAATAAATCTGAATTTACTTTTTTTTAATTTTAGGGTTCCATTATTGGATATTTTTTTTAAAATAGTTTTTAAAAAAAATTATTTTCACTTTTTTTAAAAGTATTTTGAAATTGACTAAAATTCTTTTTTTACGATAATGTCACAAAACCCTTAAGAAAAATCTTTTTTATGGGCATGCTTCAATTTTATAATTTATATTAAAAATTACTATCTTCTATGGAGTTGTGGTTTATTAATCACCCTCAAAATTCTCTTATGATATACTTATTTTGGGTGATTTCTTTTTTAGTGTCAATTGTTCCAATTATTCATTTTATCTTATATAATACCATTTAAAGATGGTATTTAACCCATATTAGTTTCATGTGGTTTTTATAATAATATGTATGATTGATTTAATGTAGCACATCCATGTTTAGTTTATTTTTATTTTATGGGTGGTTCCAATATATCCCTCCAGTTCATTAGGTAAAACATCATATCTCGTGAGACACGGATGTTGTGTTTGGACATGAATTTGGTTATCTATTTTCACAATCTTGTGCATGGACACAATTGTAGTTTAATATATTCACAACTATATGTGTGCATATGATTTTGGTTATTTGTGTTCAGGACATTGTGCATGCTATTTATTATAATTATATTTTTTTATAACTCTATTTGTAGTTATAATAGTTGTTAGCTATGTTCAAAACTCTTTGCATAGACATAATTATGGTTATATAGGTTTACAACTCTTTGCTTGGTCATGATAGTGGTTAGATATGTTCATAAATTTGTTCATGGACATGATATAAGTTAGATATATTGGAAAATAATTGTGTGGAAATGATTTAATTTAGGTATTTTTATTACCCACATCACTACAGGTTGTGATATTCCAAGGGAATTTGGATTTTTGATTTTGTAGGAGAGGAAGATTAATGAATTGGGATTCAGATTGAGAATATGGGCATTGTAATATCTTAAGTGTATATTTATAGACTTAAAATATTTCCCATTATTGTTTTTATTTCCCAGGTGATCATCAAAGAAGGTTTGGTGACCCTGTAGTTGCAGGCAGGAGACCACGGTGTAGAAAGTGGCACTACGACATAGTGGAATGAGGATTGAAAGGACATAACACAAAATTAAGGGGCCTTGATTTGGTTTTTCTATATATTAAGGACCATGATATATCCCAATATTTTTACTGTAGTGAATATCTAGGAGGTAGGGGTTTAGGGTTGGGTCCCTGTCCCCCCTCATAGTAAGTTATGTTATAACCTAGAGACATAAACGCAATGTGGCCCTAGTTAGGGAATCATGTGGCATAACCCTGAGGGGCCAAACTATATGGATAAGTTATGAGAGTCATCCCCTATATCATTTGGGGTCTATCTATGATACATATTAAAGTTCAAGTCTGTAACATGGCCTGATGGGGAATATCAATGGTGGAATCACCATGTTTGTGACATAGCAGGGGTCTTGGGATTTTTTTAAGGAACTTATGATAGATTTTTGGGGGCTCATATTTGTAACACCTATAAAGAACCTTCTTAGTATAACCATCTTAAGGATGCCCAAACCAGAACACTACTATCATGAAATTTTTTCTCAATCCCAATGGGTATGAAACTAGTTTCTGGGAATCATAGGAACACACATAAGAATGGTTTCACTCATTAATTATTGTAAATAAGATAGTATAAATATAAAAAAAATCTTTAATGAACCATCCATAAATTGGATTTCAAAGATGAAAAATATATCCTAGAAAGAATAAAAAAATTATCATAATAAAAAAGAAGTAAACAGAACAAGCACAAAACAATACCTCACAACCCGGTCTTCCTCTCTTGTAAGGAAAATATTCCCAACTGATTCCTTTTCTTCAACCACTAATATCTATAGTTACCATCCATCCATAGAAAGTAGTAAAATACTAATTGGAAAAATTAAATCATTTAACAATCCAAATGTTAGTCATTCATGGAATGTAAAAAATGTCTTACCAAAACCTAGTAATAGTCATAGATGGATAAATGCAATAATATAAAGACTAACTTTAGATAAATCAATGCTAAAATAGAGGTCTAAATGAGAACCAATAACCTAAAAATAAGATCAAATAGGAATTATTACATAAACACTCAGTAAGCCACCACAACCCTCTAAATATATAGAAATACCTTAGTAAAATAGTTTATAAATTTCTAATCTAAACATACAGCTTAAAAGTAGGTTTTGGCAAGATTTATAAAACCAAACCACTTGAACACTTCTATACAACTACCATTTTATAAAATAAAATCAATAATAGTTAAATGTTTTAAATTAAACATTTAAACCAAGGAAAGGGGTCCTTAAACCATGGAAAGAAACAAAAACATATTTTTTCACTTTTCTAATGTCATATGAAAATCCAATTTTTAGAAACAATTTTATGAAAACCCCATTCCATTAAAGTCTCAAAGAAATCCAAACCATTTACATTTATCAAATATTACATCCAAACCATTTACAAAATAACTCATTTTAAATTAATACAAAACAAACACAATGTGATTCATAAACCATAATAAGGCACCCAAAATCAATAAAACACAATCAAGTAATGGTGACAATAAGCAGAAGGAAAAAATACTAGTAAACATTAAGACTAAATAACTAGAGGATAAATACATCAAATGAATTCCATCCAAGTATTAAAAAAACTCATTATAATAGATAATTAAAGGTATAACATATGATTTAAATCATGAGTCAACACTAATGAACTAATGGGAAAATTTAAAGATGAAAAAAGGTGGACCAACTACCAGTAGGTTAATGGTCACAAATCATGTCAATTGAATCAATCTCACCTAGTATCATCAGTGACCCCCCCCCCCCACTAGTTTGGTTTTACATATAACTATGGGTGACTATCCAGTGTGTCATATCAATAAACCTAGAAATTTCACATGAATTCCCACTTAGTAACCTAGGGTATCTCATGTAATAAGTAATTTAGGTGATCCACTTACAAAAAAATGCCATCTCATGGAAAAAAAATCCCAAATGATAACATCACAATCACATCCTTCCTACCTCTTTAATTTCTCATATAAATATACTTAATTCATAAGTACATCATCAATTACAATTCAAAAATCCATCATATGGATATATATAAAAAATCATCACCAGATGAAAAGGGGCTCAATAAGAGAACAACATACCAATAAATTAGAAATCACTTAACAAAGTGTCCATTGGTCTTTTTAATTATCACATATATTATATTCATTTTTAAATCCATATAAAAACTATTTAAAAACTAAACATAAATCCAAGTTAAATCACAATGAACAAAATTATCAACAAAAAAACTCAAATAAATCTCCATTTCATTTCATAAAAGGGTCAACTCCGCCCCCAAACACACACTTTTTATAAAATGATCCTTTAAAATTAATCATAACCATTCCAAAAAAATGGCTTCAAATATGATTTTAAAAAAATTAATATTCCCTTAGTTAATAAAAAATTGAATTTAATCCAACACTTGGAATGTGACCAAGATCCTGACCAAGCCTTTAAACTATTTTAAAAAAAATAAAAACCAATAAGGACTGACACACCCATTAAAATCCATGGTAAAACATTTTAGAATTCTTGAAAAAAAATTTAAGAGCCACATGAGAAATTTCATAACCACTTGGCATGTAGACAAGGCCTATACTAATCACTAGAAACCAATATAGAATGATTTAAAGCATACAAGGAAACATAATAATATTTTGAATTTATAAAATTACCTTTTAAATAAACAATAAGATTACAAATTCTAATAAATAGGGTCTACATATAGATACCTACCTCAAAATGGTGGTGGGTGATCCAAAATATTCTAAAATGCATCACCTTTGTTGGAGGATTCCCAAGCATGAAAGAAGGCATCCCATGAAACCCATTTCACACCCTAAGAAAAAACAAACCTAGAAAATCATATCAAACCCCATTAAATAGGGCTTGTATTAATGAGAGGGGAAATGGGGATGATAAAATTTATGGGGGAGCAAGGAAGTATAAATAGTAGACCTCACCTTAGTGATTCGACCAGGAACCCATAAAGAAATTTTCAATAAATCTCTACAAGGAGGGGATCATAGGAGGAGGGAGTGCACATCCATGGAGAGGGTGTGGTGCATCACGTGACACGAGGAGTATAAATTAGGTGGAAATAAATAAAACAAAGAGGAAATGAGAAAAAAAATTAATAAATAAATATATTTTTTATAAAGACTGGGAAAACCATACAATTTTCCAAACCATTTAGTGACTATATGACCCATACTACCTAGTGAAAATGGCCTTATATTGTTACTCTTAGGACCCTACAGAGTCCATATAACCATGTGTCAATCGTGTCAATTTCACTTTCCCCAAAATAGACTAAATTTCATGGTTTTCACATAGTTACTTCTAACTATACTCAACCTGTGCATAGTACAAAAGTTTCCAAAAAATTAAAACTCAAGACCAAGGCTTATAAAGAATTAAATTAACCCAAATTAATTAATTTAACTAGATAATTAATGCCACTGTGATATGGAGGGTGTCACAAACTCCCCAGCATGCCATTTTCCCCCATAAAGTCTATCATTAGGGTAAAGTCATCAACCACCTAAGCTTCTTGAAGGGAGTCACTTAAAACACTAAAACATACAATGAACTACTAAAATACTCAAACAACATTAAAAACCTTAAATAAGAATCATCTAAAATAATATCATAAGAATATATAAATTAATAGAGACAGAATGGAGGTCCCCCACCCCCCATTTAGAATTGATCTAAACAGTGAAATTTCAAATGCCCGCTCCTACTATAGGAGTGTCACCAAGATAACTATTATTTCCCCAAAACCAAAAGTGATCATGGGTTTACACTAACTAGGAACATCCATAATGAACTAATCTCCAAAGAGGAATCGTATCCCAAGATATACTCAAAGAACCCTAAATCCAAGGAGCATCCAAGATTCTAAGATATTTTCCCTATAATGAACCAAAACATATGAAACAAATGTCATAAGACCAGGTTAGAAAAACTATCATGTCCTTAAGACACCCAAATTAAGAATCAATTAAATACATTCCTAAATAAATGGAACAACATGGTCCCTAAACTTGGATTAGAAATAGAGATACACCGGGATGAACTAGGACCTCACACCTAGGATACCCTCTCAAAGTGAACCCAACCAAATCCAATTTGACACCAACCTGTGCGTAATCTCAATTGGTTCCATACCAGTTCTATCCATTTTAATCACTCTCCCAAGTGCATATCATGTGTATTAAAACAAATTGTAACTACTGAAAGGCCCTCTATATAAGGATAGAATCACCAAAATCTACCACACATGAGGTGAAAAGAACAATGAGGCATGGATAAACCTAAAATATTACAACTTAAACAAAATATCATAGGCAAAAATATTGCTCCATGATTTGAAACTGCTCAAAAACGAGAAACCAATGAAAAATACACTTCTATGATACAAGTCTCTAAACCCATTGAGAACAAATAATCAAGATAAATAATCTTCTAAATAACACACTTACACCCAATAAATCAAATATATTGATCCTCATCAATTCACCCAATTAACTAACCATGGATCACATAGCCTAGTTTCCAAAGAAAAATAGATAGGTAACACACTTCTATATCACCAACAAAAGTAGGGAATGGGAACATTATTCAGTATAATTGGATTCTAGTAAATAACCAAATAACATAGGAATAACTACCCCAAAATTAAAACACTCAACCTTTACCAAGTCCTTTCTGGAAGACATACATTGTATATAACAGAACATAAGTTTGAACTGGCCATGCTCCCTAAATCATAACAAACATCTCCAACCTACATGAGGGATAAAATCCAAAAAAACAATTTAAATAAGAAAACTCACATGCAAAAAACATTATTTCATTAAAACCCACTGAATTATTTGAAAAATAAAAAACATTTTTTCAAAAAATTATGCACCTTTAAGAACACCCAATTCTTTGAATAAGTACCAAAATATTTTCAAAACTTTTTTAAAAACATTTATCAATTAATTTTCACTAAATGAAAAAAAATATTTTAAAAACTCACCCCATGGGTTTCCAAATTCCTTCACAATTTAAAAACAATAGGTTTTTAAAACCAAATTGTTTTTTTGAAAATCCAATCAATTGGTTTTAAATAAAAAAAATCCAAACTTTTCAAGGAAAAACATTCATTTTATAAATAATCCTTGAGGCTTAAATCACAAAAAAAATAATTTTGTGAAATTTCAAATAAATTATATAAACAATCATGAAGGCGTAATATTAAATAAAAATATTTTCAATAAAATCCTCCATTTTCAAAAAAAACCATTTCAAAAAACAACCACACCTAGAAATGAGACACATAAAAATTCTCAATCCACATCATCAACATATCAGAAGACCCACCATGAATCATCCTTAACTATAAGGGATCTCTCAAGAGTGGTCTAAAAATCTTAAAAAATGGGATATGGAACCATTCCTTACTCAAATATGTGACCCGATGGACCTTTGGTCAGTAATGAAACAATTTCTAATGTTTTTAAATATTGATCATTTGTTCATTACCTCATTAATTAGTATTTGTGAACCAACCTCAAAACACTGACCCATTTTTAGTTTCCATCCCAAAATACAATATAACACCCAAGGTAACTAAACTATGACAATGAGTATCAATAAATGGTCATTAGTAAATCCATAAAAATCTCAAACTCAGGATTGAAATCCCACTTTCCATGTAAAATCAAGGCTTATGGAAGTCATAAGCTAACTAGACTCTCCTTTCACCTACCTCCTAAGTTCCAATGACAAATTATAACTTGATATTAACATGAAATAAAAAAATTAAATTCTAAATGCTTAGTCTCCTATGGAAAATAATAACCTATCCTATGATACCATTTGTAATGAACCAGCTCAGGTTGCCCATTCAATGAATACTCTAACCACTAGCACAAAGGGTGTTCCTAATCCCTATGGGATTGAAAGTAGTGCCTGAGAATCATAAAAACACACTTGGGAGTGGTTTCACTCAATAATCAGAGTAAATAAGGAATCATAAATATAAAAAAAATTATATGACTCATCTATACGTTAGAAGTTGAAACTAAAAAATATATAGTAATGAATAAAAATTATCAAAATAAAAAAGCAATAAATAGCGCAAGCACCAAAAACGTACCTCACACCCTGGTATCCCTATATTTCAAGTAATTGATTCCCACCTAATGCCTTTTATTTTTCCACTAGAAACTATAGTCACACTTTATCTGTAAAAAGAAGAAGATGCGAAATTGGTCAGTGTAAATGAAGTAAAGGACCACACGCCAGTCATTATAGGAATGTAAAAAAAATATCATATAAAAACCAAGTAATATAAACATATGGTTGAATTATGTAAGATAAATAATGGCCTTAGATAAATCAACACTCAAATAGAGGTATGAAGAGGAACTAAGAACTTTCAACTATAAAAAAATAGGCATGATTACATAATCACTCAGTAGGACACCATAACCCAAAAACTCTATAAAAATCCCTTGGAAAAATATATTATAAATTTATTATTTGAACATATATTATAAAAGAAGGTTTTATATGATTTATAAAACTAAACCACATGCATAATTTCATACAACTACCCTTTTATAAAATAAAAACAAGTACAGTTAAACATTTTAAATTAAACCTTTAAATTGAGGAATGGACTATTTAATCCATGGAAAACAAACCAAAACATCTTTTTCACATTTTCCAATATCACATGAAAATCCCATTTTCATAAATATTTTTTGGGAAAATCATTCCTTTAAACTCTTAAAATAATCCAAACCATTTATATTTTTCAAATATTATATTTAAACCATTTCTAAAACAAATTATTTGACATTAATCTAAAACACACACAAGGAGATTCATAAACCATTTGAAGACACCCAAAATCAAGGAAACATAATCAAGTAATGGTGATAATAAATATATGGAACCATACTATTCAATATCAAGACTAAATCACTGGAGGATCAATACATCAAAGAAAGTCCATCCATGTAATAAGAAATATAAATTCCAATAGATAATGAATGGAATAATGTAGGATACATATCACGATGAAACATTATAGGGAACAATGGCATGAGTATAATATGAATAAATATAGACTAACTACTGGTAGGTAAATGGTCGCACATCCTATCGACCAAGTCATTCTCACCATGTCTCATCGATGACACCCTCCCCCTACTAGGTAGCTATTAATTCAACTAGGTGTGACTAGCTGGTGAATAATCTCAAATATCCTAGAAATGTACCCCAACCTCCTACTAGGTGGACTTGCATCCCTCTTAGAATAACTAAATGAGGTGGACTACTTAAGAAACAAACATTATCTAATGACAACAACAAATCCCAAAGTCTAACATTAAAATCACATCCTTCCCACCTCCTATAATTCCATTATAAAGAGACCCTACCCATAAGCACATTATGAATCTCAATTAAAACATCCATCATATTCATATACATAAACATCATCAAAAAACACAAATGGGATCCAAAATCATGAAATAAACCAATCAATCAAACAACACTTCAAAAATTTCCAACTGGTCCTTTCACTTATCACTTAGATTATATATGTTTGGAAATCCCTTTACAAAACTATTTTGAATCCAAACATAAATCCAAGGTAAATCACCATAAACAAAAAACACAACCAAAACAACTCAAATAAATCTACATTTAATTTAAAAAAATGGTTAACCTTCCAGTTTTAAAAAAAATGAGCCTTTGAAATTAATCATACCCTTTAAAAATGTAAGACCTAGATCAAATATATTTTTTAAAAAAATAAAATCCCTTTTGAAAATCCAAATATGAATTTAATCTAACACTTAGAATATGACCAAGAGCCAGGATAAGCCTTTAAACCATTTTAAAGTCAATAAAAATCAATAAGGTTTTCCATTCCCATTAAAATCTATTAAAAAACATTAAAAAATACATGAAATATTTTTAAATATCCACACTGACAATTTGACAAGTACATGGAATGTGGCCATGGCCCATTATAAGTGATAAAAACCAATCCAAAATCATTTCAATTGTAAAATATCAAATAATAGTATTTTATATTTATAAAAAATATTTTAAATAAAACAAGAAACTTATAACATGTAACACAAGGGGGTCCACACTGAAACATGCATCAAAATGGTGGCATACAAGACAAAATATTCTGCAATGAATCACCTTAGGTGGAGGATTCCCAAGCATGTAAGAATACGTGCCAAGAAACTCATTACACACCCTAAAAAAGAAAAAATCAAAAAAAAATGAGCCAAAACTATTGACCTAGAGTTATTTTTAATGATAGGGTAAATGGGTGTAATAAAAACAAGGGGGAAATGATGGAGGAAGAAAGAGGATAACTCACCTTGGTGATTCAACCAAGAAACTGCAAAGAAATTGTTAACAAATCACCATAATGATGGTACTCTGAGGAGGTGGGAGCTCATGGACATGGAGGGGGGATGGTGTGTCATGTGACACAAGGGGTGATAATGTGGAAGAAAAAAATAAAATAATTATTAAATAATAAATGTATATATATATTTAAGAAATTCTGGGAAACCCACACAGTTTACGAAATCATACAGTGACCATGCAGCCCACACTTCTTAATAAAAATGGCCTCGAACGGTTAATCTTAGGACCTCACATAGTCCAACTAACTATTTTACAACCATGACAATGGCACTATCCCCTAAACATACCCCCCCCCCTTGTAGGGTTTTTTCATTCTTACTTCTAATCATGTTCAATACAGAAATATCAAAAAATAAAAATCAAGCCGATGTTTCTAAAAAATTAAATGGCCCAAAATTAATTAATTTTATTAATTAATTAATTAATAAAATAATGACACGGTGGGTTTCAAAACCCCCATGGGTTTCTTGTCTTCTTGTATCAAAAGAGAGTAGGTTAAATCCCCCTTGGATATACATTCTTCCCCCTTTGATTTCCCTTTGTTCCAGTTCATTTAGAGGAGTTTCATTATACAGATTTTAATTAAGGTCTCCCCTATTATCCTCCTTGTTCTCTCCAATTTTTCTTATCTAATTTTTTTTTCTTGGTTTGGGTTTTGTGGATATTATTTTACTATATCATTGTAAAATCATCCCTCTTGATGTATCTTTCATGTGTGACTCATAGAGGAGGTCCTATAAGGAGGTATTAAATTCATTGTCCATCGTTCACCATGAGGTATGTTTCCCTATAGGGGTATTTAGGGTTTTATAGATTTTGAGTGAAATTATTCATTATTATGAGTATTTAATTTTAGGAATTTGGTTTTATTAGGTCTGAGTGTGTTTAGGGAGTGGAATGCACCCCAATGCTCATTTTTTTGGCATCATGATATCACCTAATGAGTTTATTGTTGATTAAGATAATTTGGATTTTTGGTTTTAGATATTTAGTTAATTAATTTGATAGTTCTCATTAGTGAAATATGTTCTTGTCTTCATATAGGATATTAATAAATTTTCTGGATGATTTATGGATTTCTGGTTGAGGTTGGTAGCCTTTAATTTACTAAATATATTTCTCATTTGGTTATTTTATGTTCATATTCCATCATTATTATATTTTTCATAAACTTTCATGCCTTGTGTGATATTACCCAATAAATTTGGATGGTATAATGATGGACTACTTGTAAACATGGATCCCATAACATGATAAATAGTTTGATGGTTTTTTTGGTTGAATTAGTGATGGTGGACTTCTTTATGGTTTTATTGGTGGTGTGTGTTGGATTTTAAAGAGCTAGAGGTTTTATTTTTAAAATATTTTTAAAAAAATTGGTTAGAATTAAATGGGATATATAAGGAAAAGTTTTTTATTTGAGAAACATATTTTGAAATGATATATCAAAATGAATGTGTGGTTATCTAAGAATGTTTGATGGGATGTTTGACCTCATGAGGGTGATTCCCTATTTTCCAAATATTGTGTTCTTGTGTGCATCTTGGTTGTGGTTTCCTAGTTTGTATGATACTTCTTGATGATGCATGTTTATGTGATGTTTGATGATATTGGTTTTGGTATCAAAGCCTAGGTCGGGTTTTGATTGTGTTGTTGAACCCTAAGAGTATAGATATGGGTTGGAATGATCTTATTGGATGCTATTATGAGAAGGATGAGAGGTTGGGGTCTAGGTATCAAGTGTCCAATGCCTTGGATATGAGTCAATGATCTGGCATGATGGATTGTGTGTCCTATTTTTTTCAAGTGTGTTAAGAATTTGTGACTATGTTTGGTGATTTTTTTTTATGTGGGTTATACGGATCCTGATACCTTAACCCTCATTTAGTGAGAAGGTACTAGAATGACTCCCATGGGTGATGTGGGGTCCTAGTTTTATATGAAGTCTGAAATGACATTGATTGATAAGTCATGTCTTGATATGGGATGTATGTATTCCCTTGAGGGAGAAGGGTTAGACAAAGAACTTCATGTGTGGAATATCTTGAGTGTGAATAAGTGACTAATATACTTGTCATATTACCTCTCTTAAGCAATAATGGATGGTTTAGGACTTGAGGCCACCCTAGCATATACCTTTAGGTGGTGGTCTAGATTTAGAATGTCACTTTACCCTATATCTTTGGGTATGGGTCATGTTATGGTATGAGGTGACTCTCTTCCTTTTGGCATGTATTCGAAGTTGGCATGGCCAAGTGTCATGGTGGGCTAGTTATTACATGATAATATGACTTGTATAATTTAATGTGTAATGTTTTTTATTTTTTTTATGGGTTTTTTGTATGGACATGAATACACTCATTATATTTTTACTTCACGAATATCCACTTGATCATATCGTCACTCAGTATGGTTGTGGAATTGGGGATTTCTATTAAGTATTTGGACTCACACTCAGTCCCTTTACATGGAATGGGTTTTGATATACATGGGAGTATCTTCCTATTTTCTTTCATGGAATAGGTATCACTTGGATTAAAAAATGTAGATTAGTTAGTAGGTTTTTGAGGATAATGATTTGATATGATGATTATGTGATTTGGGATGAAGGAAAATTAATTTTCAGTTAATGTCCATCATGTGTAACAGTCAATTTTCTATTTATTTATATGATTCTGATTTTATTTGTTTATTTTTTGCAGATACACTTTATTTTTGTGATGCACCATGTAGATAGTTTTCTGCTTTATATTCAAGATTGTGGAGGTTCTCTTGGATTCCTATTTTATGTCTATAGGTTTTTTGGATGTATTTTATGTTGATGGGTTATAGAAAATTTCTAGTATATATGGAAATAACCACCCAGATGTTTCTTAGAGGTAATATTCACTCCATGGACATTTTAGTCTCTCTCCACTAGTCAACAGCATCTGGATTACAAGGAGGAATGATTAAGGTAAAATTAAAACCCCCACCCATATTTCATTTGGGGATCTAGGTCAGGGTGTTAAAAATGTCATCAAATAATATTTTTATATGGGGTAGTGTAGTGAGAGGTGGATTAGGTTTAAAATACTTGGGAGTTTGACTAACCACATTCCTATCTAAAATGACATCGATTGAGACCCATGTTTCCAAAGGATTTCTAGTGTTTTTACAAGTAACACTAGGGTGATTGAGGTATTGGATAAGATTGAGAATCCCAATATGGTATAGATGAGACTCCGGATGAGTTTTTGAGGTTATCTGGGAGCTAGTGAGTTTTTCATGTATCATGATAGTGGCAGGGTCAGGTCATGATACACACACCTATGGGATGTTTTTTTTTGACATGTTGCTTCATCATAATCCATTATTAATTAGATAAATTTATAATATAATTGATTATTTATCAATTATATTATAATTTATGATTAAATTAATATGGATTGGAAGGTATTTTTAGGTTGATTGTAATTTATCTAGTCTGGACACCATAGGGAAATATTTTTAGGGGTGTTTGGATTTGGAGGAAACCCCTATTTTAAGAAGAAAAATAGGTTTTGAAAGAAAATGTTTTCAGTTGCATGAGCTATGCATAAATGATTTTTATAAGTCGGTTTTACTTAAAATGGATTGTGTATCAATTAGTTTTGAAATTGTTGGTATTTAATGTTTTGAGGAACTCTTAGGAAAAATATTTTGAAAAATATGATTTCAAGTATTTTTGGAAATTTCATTTCAAAATATTTTTGAAAATGAGATTAATTTTTGGGAAAGACTATTTGGGGTAGGGTTTTTGGTAATTTTATTTTTGGTTAAAAACCTTAAATTCAAAGGGTTATTTAAAAATTTTGTTGAGTTTTGGTGTTTGTATAATGATTTGAGTGGGTTTTTTAAATAAGAAACTATTACCTTTGTAAACTAGGTTGCTTGGATTTTTGTTATTGGATAGGAGAGACTTAGATGCTTGAATTGTAAGCTCAGATTGTGTTCCATGTTTTTGGAATGACCATGTGTGGTTGGTGGGTAAGGAACTAATATTGTATACTAATGGGGAAAAGAAATTGGTAATTGTGAAGACTGGGTTTTCCTATTTTTTTAGTTATGGTCTGAGGTGACCTAGATGGTTGAATTGTGTATTCAGTGGGTGTTTCAAAGTTATTTCAGTAGAGTAGTGTGTTTTGGTCTTGGGGTAATGATACTTGATTCCCATATCATGTAACTATATGTGGGTTTTCTTAAATTATTGGTTAGGACCACTTAAGGTATGTTTTAGGTTATTGATTCCTTTCATGGTGTGAACCGTTAGTTAGAATTTTCCATTAGTGGTGGAGTCTAATATTTGGGAGAACTATGAGCCTCAAGATGATTCATTTGTCAAAAAATCAGCATCTAAAGGTTGATGGGAATGGTTGAGAATTATCTTAGTGTTTAGTGATTGATGTTTCACATTAGTGCTCGAGTATAAGTATTTAAGGTCATATATAACCATTATGTTTGGTTATTAAAGGAATTTTACCAATAGAGATCAGGAAATTGCTTAAAATAAATAGTGATAGGATACTACTACATTGGGTAGAATCAAATAAATCATGGATTTATGACACTTGTGATTGTTAGGGTTGTGGATGTAGTAAATTATATGGGTGAGTTAGATTGAAGACACATTGAAACTCATGAGTGGAGCATGAGACAAATTTTTTTAATCGAGGATCTGACCATGGAATTAAACTAAGTGTCAAATTCAAATATCATTTTTGGACTCATGTGATTTTTTATGCGTTTGGGAGTTAAGGAATCAAAATCTTGATATGTAAGTGAATAAAAGAGTGAGGCTGAGTGTTTTCAGGGAAAGATGTCTAGAGAAGGACCAACTTGTGATTTACATGGAAATGGATATGATGAAGTAAAAACCATGCTTGGATTTTCATATTAGGTATGACGGGTTTGTTTTGGGGGTCAAATTGGGATTTTTGGAGAAAATATTGTGTCTAGACATGGTGTTGGAGTTGTGTAATAGAAGCATGTTGGCTATTTGGAGATAGAAGATGGTGATTTGATGGTGAATTGAAAATAAGGGTTGGTTAGGATATATGGTCGGAGTAAAGACAAGGATTCTTGAGTATGAGAAGCATTATGGTTTGCAGTTTTTAATGAACCACATCATTATAGGTTGTGAGATTCATAGGGAACCTGAATTTTTGGTCCTGAGGTACGGTACATTTTATGGATTGGTATTTTTATTGTGAATATGATAATTGGGATATCTAAATGAGTTATTTTGGATTTGGAATAGGTCATGATTGGTGGTTCTGGTTCCCATATGATCATCAGTTAAGGTTTAACAACCCTTGTAGCTAAATTTTGAGTTAGATTGGGGAATAATAATGTAGAAAGGGGTGTTATGGTGTAGTGGAATAAGGTTAGGAAGGACATGGTGTATCCATGATGATATGAATCATGCTTGATCTATGGGGTGAGGACCATATTATATCCCAAGTTCCATGTCATGGTGAGTTCACAAGAAGTGGGGGTGTTGGTGTTGGGCCCTCATCCCCCTTCATGGGTGATTTCACTACAACTGAGGGATCACTCCGTAGTTTGGCCATAGTAGGAGAGGCCTAAAAATAGTCTTGAGAATCCATTTCAATAAAAGGGGTTTCACGGTTCTACCACTCTGCTATTCAGGGACTGACTGCACCATATCCTAAAGGGCCACACTGCAACACAACTTATCATCAGAGTACCATAGTTTAACCACTATGGTTGAACAATGACAAGGGTGTCGGGAAGTTTCATTAATATCTCGATTGTAATTTTCTAGGAAATTATATTTTTAAACCCCTTGGGTTTCTTGGCCTCTAGCCACATGGGAGGGGGGATATATCTAATTTTGGATATCCATTCTCCCCACCATTAGTACCCCTTTGATCTAGTTTATTCATAAGATTTTATCATATGGATTGGAGGTAAGGTCTCCCCCATATCCTATCTGTTTTATCTTGTTGTTCTTATAAGATTTTTATTTGCATGGTTAGGGTTTTAGGGAGACAATTTCATCAATTAATGGTAAAATCATTCATCTTTATGGGTATTTTGTGTGGGGATTATAGAAGAGTTCATGGGAGGAGGTATTTAGGAAATAATTTTCCATCTTGAGATGAGACCTTACCCTATAAAACATGTGTAGGAATACATCCCCAATCATATATAATGTAACATCCATATAGGAATACATAACTATATAAAATAAATAATGAAATAAAAATTCTCTATACAGCCCAGGGGAATATAATAAAAGTTTAATCATAAAAATGGTAAAATAATAAAAGTCCCAACATCAAAAAATAAATTTAACCTTAAGAAACTAAGATGAAGGTAATCATCACATCACACTAACTCCATACAAAGAACTTCTAGCCACGAATCCCCCTGAACTACAACTAAGTTCCCATAGTGTTAGGTCCACTAGGCTGAATACCCTGAGAGAGGGGGTGAATCAGGGTATGACTAATTAAAAATTAAAGCCCGTTCTGATCTTGTTTCGCTGTTAAGCAAAACACTCTTCTCTCTCTTTCTTGCTGCACAATATAAACAGAAAGTAAAGCAAGCACAGGACACAACAATTTTACTTGGTTCACCGCTAAGGGCTACGTCCAAGGAGCATACGCCGACAGGTTGCCGGTCGTACCAAATTCCACTAGACTTCACTAGCTGTGGATTACAAAGTTCAGGCTAGATCACTTCTATGCCCAGGCTCACTGCCTATACAAGGTTTAGGGTTAGCTCACTGCTTTCCCAAGGGTCACTCCCTGTTTCTCTCTCTCTGGCTCACTGCCGGTGGAGAGGATCACCTTCTTCCTCTTCCTAAGCTCACTGCTCTTGGAAGGAATCAATCACAGTTTATAGACCTGTAGGTCTCTTCATTTTAATGAAGGAATGCATCTTCCTCTGTATGTAGATGCTCTTTTGAAGTCCAACTTTCACCCGCAGATGAATCTCACTTTGCACCGGATGTACCGGGCAACCTCAATTTTTACGCGCAACCCTTACGGTGCCTTGCGCGCAATTTCTATGATTTGCGCGAAATTCCTTTTTCGCGCAACCTCCAAATATTACGCGCAGCCTCGAAACTGCCTTGCGCGCAATTCACTGATTTTGCGCGAAATCCACTTTTCGCGCAATCTTCCTTTTACGCGCCAACACCAACTTTCTGCGCAGCCTTTTCTTTTCGCGCAATCTGACTTTACGCGCAAACTTTAAGTTTACGCGCAACACACTTTCTAACTTCAATTTCGCGAACCAGAGCTCGGGTTTTTTCTATGTCTTGAACTCTACTGAATGGAGGAGGGTCACTTCATATTTATAGGCAAAATCGACCCCGCGCGAAAAACCCTCCTTGAGCGCGTAATCGGCTTTGGTCGCGAAATCCAAATCTTCCGCGCACAACCATTTTCCGCGCACTGCTCCATAATTTCGCGCACCTCATGCCTTTGCCATTTTACGAGCTTCGGACCTCGTAACACCTCTTGCGCGAAATACTTCATCCGCTATTTCGCGCGCCACTTCAATTTTCCGTGCACGCCTCCAAAATTTCGCGCGCCTCATGCCTTTACCGATTTTCGAGCTTTCGGCCTTGAAACATCTTTTGCGCGAAATACAATTTCGCGCAACCCGCTGTTTTGCGCGCCACACTTCAAGATTTCGCGCAACCCTCTAGTTTTGCGCGCCACGCTTAATTTTTCCGCACGCCTCCTTCATTTCTCTCTCCTCATCCTTCGCCAACAACATATCACTCCATTTTCCATTGGCGATTTTCAGGCCCAAAAATTTGGCAAATACTGGAAAATGGCGCCACATTGTACTGCTCTTTTGTACCGCCTCCAGATCGTCCTTTCCTTTGTCAAAGTTCTTTGTCAACATGGAATGTCAACAACTTCTCGGGAACTCGACAATTCTCCATGGAAACCTGCTTTGTCAACAAACACAATCAACCCAAAAATGCTGCAATGTTACCTTGAGGGATTTTTGCCCAACAATCTCCCCCTTTGGGTTTGTTGACAACTCTTCACAACTCTGCTCAGAAATATTTTCTGCACTTTGAAACCTCACTGAGTCTTCTTCCAGCTGCTACCACCATTCTCCTCTTGCGATTATGATAGCGTTCAAGGATTCACATAACATGTACTCTAAGCCCACATGAGCAATGCTCGGCGTGAGAAACAAGAGTAGTATGAAAAGTTCATCAATGAATCACTTCATGTCAGACCCCAATTGTCGATTCCACCCTGATACCAATTCTTAAAATAAAAACCAGTTGTTGAACCACACTGATACCAATTGGTGAATTCTTAAGTTGATACCAATTGTTGATAGCTGGACACCGTCTCACACCATTCCAACACCACTGTTCTGCTTTTATCACGATCATTAGCTGTCGTGATTTCTATGATTTGATCGATCACGTCTAGCATCGTCAGATTTAAAAATCTCTCCCCCTTTCTCATTGCTACCCCTTTCTGGCTGCTCCACCTGTCAGCTTCTCCCCGTATCAATTATGATTTATCAAATCTCCGCACTATTTTCTCTCTTGAACTAACACTTTTCTCCCCCTTTGTCAAGCACTTTTCAAGCACTTTTCTCCCCCTTTGTCAACGAACCCAAAGGTCACGCCTTTGTAGTCTGTAACATAGTAGAGAACACATATCATCACATTAGGGAAAAACACACCATACCTCGGGGAGAGGGGGGGTCCCATATCCACACTATTTCAAGTGCGGGGAGTCGACTGAACTCCCAGAGCCAGTCGATGCCTCTCAAATGCTGCCTTGGGTAAGGCCTTTGTCAGAATGTCTGCAACCTGCAGCTCTGTAGGCACATACTCCAACTTCACGATCCCCTGCTCAACCTTCTCCTTGATAAAGTGATACTTAATCTCAATGTGCTTTGTCCTTGAATGATGGACGGGATTTTTGCTAAGATTTATAGCACTTGAGTTGTCACACTGGATTCTGATCGGAGACTTCACTTGAACTCCCATATCTTCAAGCTGATGCTTCATCCACAATAACTGTGTGCATGCTTGAGTGGCCGCAATATACTCAGCTTCTGCGGTGCTCAATGAAATGCAATCTTGTTTCTTGCTTAGCCAAGAAATACACAATCCACCAAGATAGAATGCACCACCTGACGTTGATTTTCTATCATCGGCTGAACCGGCCCAGTCTGCATCAGTGTACCCCAATAACTCTGTCTGAGATTTGTCATTGTATGTCAAGCCGAAGTCCACCGTGCCCTTAATATACCGAAGTATTCTTTTTACTGCGAGCATGTGACTTTCCTTGGGATTACTTTGATATCTCGCTGCTTGGCATGTGGCGAAAACAATATCAGGCCTTGTTGCGGTTAAGTACAACAGACTTCCAATGATTTGCCTGTATTCTGTGATATTAACTGCCTTGCCATCCTCATCTTTTGATAATTTCATCCGGGTAGCCACCGGAGTCGTCATCTCCTTGGAATTTTCCATTCCAAACCTTCTCAGGACCTCCTTGGCATATTTAGATTGAGAAATGAATGTTCCATTCCTTCCTTGTGTTACCTGTAGACCAAGGAAAAACGTTAGCTCTCCAATCATTGACATTTCAAACTCATTTTTCATGAATTCGGAAAACTGTCTGCACTGAGCTTCATCTGATCCACCAAATATTATGTCATCGACATAAACCAACACCATCATCCTTTGATTACTGTCATTACTGAAATAGAGATTGTAATCAACTCCTCCACGCTGAAAACCAAGCTTCTTCAAGTACTGATCAAGCCTTGAGTACCATGCCCTTGGTGCTTGTTTCAGCCCATACAATGCCTTCTTCAGCCTGCAAACTTTGTTCTCATCCTCATGAATGAGAAAACCATCTGGCTGCTCAATATACACCTCTTCTTCCAGAACCCCATTCAAGAATGCGGATTTGACATCCATCTGGAACACTTTGAACTTCCTTTGCACTGCGATGGCTAGGAATAATCTTATTGTCTCCAGCCTTGCAACCGGTGCAAATGTCTCATCAACATCAATTCCCTCGATTTGGGAGTACCCCTTGCACACTAGACGTGCTTTGTTCCGAATCATTGTGCCATCTTCATTCATCTTGTTGCGATAGACCCATTTGGTCCCAATGACATTCTTGTCCGCTGGCCTTGAAACAATCTCCCATGTCTGGTTCTTCTCAATTTGATCAAGCTCTTCATTCATAGCCTGAAGCCAGTTTTCATCTTCAGCTGCATCGGAAAAACATTTTGGCTCCACCTGAGATAAAAAAGATGTTTGCTGTAATGATTTCATTCTTCGAGTCTGAACTGGAGCTGTCTGATTTCCAATGATATTTTGCCTATCAATTTCAGCTCGATTCTTTGGCTTCTTTACAGATACAGACTTGACACTTTCTTGTTCATCATCAGAATCTTCTTCTGAGTCAGCCTCTGCCACTTCTACTCCCCCTGTGCTGCTTACCTCATCATCACTTTCATCCAGAAACTGTTCACTGGGTCGTTGAGCAGTCTGTTCATTTTCGACTATAGTGACATCATTGCTCTCAACAATTTTTCCCAGCCTCTTGTTGAAACATTTATATGCTTTGCTTTTCCCTGAGTAGCCAAGGAATATCCCTTCATCTCCCCGTGCCTCAAACTTCCTATGATGTTCTTTGTTGAGAATGAAACACTTACTTCCAAAGATTCGAAAGTATTTCAACGTTGGCTTCTTTCCGTACCACAGTTCATACGGAGTCTTCCCTTGCTTCGGACATAACAGTGACCTGTTTGAAACATAGACCGATGTCAAAACTGCTTCCTTCCAAAATTTCTCGGGTAGGTCCTTATCAATAAGCATTGTTCTGGCCATGTTGTTAATGATCCGATTCCTCCTTTCTACCACTCCATTTTGTTGGGGAGTTCTTACTGATGAAACTTGATGCCTTATCCCATGTTTCTCGAGATATTTTTCAACCTGACTGTTTGTAAATTTTGTACCGTTATCAGTACGAAACTTCAGAATTTTCTGCCCAAGCATCTTTTCTGATTCCCTCCTGTACTGCTTTATGCAACTGAACACCTCTGTCTTATGGGTAATGATGAATACCCAGGCCATTCTGCTGTAGTAATCAATTAAAAGAACATAGTACCTTTGCCCATCTATAGCTCGTGGTGAGATAGGTCCACATACATCAGCATGCACCAATTCGAGCACTCGAGTTGCTTTTTGTTCCTTTGGCCTGTATGTATTCCTGATGATCTTCCCTTGTTGACAAGCATCACACGTATGAGTGCGATCACGTGATAGTTTGGGAAGGTCTCTAGCAGCATCACACTTTACCAGATCTTCCATAGATGGTTGACATAGATGACCAAGTCGCTTATGCCACAACTGATTTTCTTCTTCTCTGGATAAAAGGCATGAATCTTCTTCCCCACCTATCAGGTAAAGATTCCCCTTTGTTCGCTTTCCCTGAAGAATGACTATTCCATCTTTTCCTTTAACAATACCCATCTTCTTGGTAAATAGTATAGAGTGCCCAGAGTCACATAGTTGACTGACGCTAAGCAAATTATGACTGAGACCCTCTACCACCAAGACATCAGCATGTCTCATTTCTTTGCCCCCAAACTTGGCTTTTCCTGAGCCAACAATCTTTAGGCCTTCATCATTTCCAAACTTGATAACTCCTTCTTTGTCATATTTTATTCCTGTAACCAGATCCTTATTACCCGTCATGTGGGATGTGCAACCACTGTCAAGGATCCAAACACCAGAACGATCTGATGCTTTAAGGGCAATTTCAGCAACTACGGCCTTCTCAGTTTTCTTCTTCCTAGTCCATACTTTTTCTTTCATACTCGGCATGGATTGAGGCTTCTGTTCTTTCTCAGAGTATGATGGACCAGCTTCATCTTGCAAAACTGCAAATCTGTTCTGAACTTTTAACTCACTTGTCGGTTTACTGATCTGCTGCTTGCGATCATTTTGATTCTGCTTTGGCACATTTTTCTGAATGGTCGGAGTGCAGTACCTAGCCATGTGTCCAAATCCTCCGCACCAAAAACAGTGTCCTTCAAAAAATGTTCTGGGAAACCGTTCTATGTTTGGCTGCCATCTCTGTTCTTGTTCCCTTCGATATCTTTTGGCTATGGAACACACATACTGTGAATGTCCCATCTTTCCACAACAGTAACACCTGATATAAGGTGCATTCCTTCGTGTTACTTCAGCACTACGAGTTTCCCCTTTGGATCTCTGAGTATTCTGATTCTGCTTTGTGCTCAAATCCACTTTCAATCTCGGGACAAGTGCTTGCGGTCTAACTTCAACTGCCGTAGATTTTTGTTTCTGATTAAGCCATGAATCAGCCTTAACATTTGAGTTCAATTGCTGCTTCTTTCCTGCTGAACTACTAGGCTCTTCTTTCTTCTTTTCCATCTTCGTAACGACCTGATTTCCCAAGAATGTGTTGGGATTCAAAGGTTTTTCCTGGTCTTTAACTTTTCGCCGCAGACCGACAACTTCCTCTTCAAGCTCTTCAATACGCTTGACATGATCTTTCACTTTTCGACTCAAGCAGTCGATCTCCCTTTTATGCTCTTCAATCTTGAGCTTATGCTCATCAACCTTTTCTGTGCGCTCTGGCCTGGAAGACTTAAGATTTTCAATTTCTTTCTCAAGCTCAGACTTCTCTTCTTCTTGTTGTTGCATGTAGAGTTTGGCATCACGTACTATCTTATTGGATTTCTTTGTTTTTGCTCGCCAAACATCTATCTCTTCAAGAGCTGCTTCTAATTCAGCTTCCATGTCAACTCTCCCTTCAATTTCTTCTTCTTCTTCATCAGTTTCAGTTTCTTTCTTTTCTAGAGCGCTACTAGCAACAGCCACCATCGCATTTTGACCACGATCTCTACAGTTTTCTATCTCTTCAACTTCTTCACCCTCAGACTCAGCTGAACTATCAATTTCTTGGGAAAGAAGATTCTTCTTTTTAAAGAAATTTCTCTTGAACTGCTTCTTCCCTTTCACATAGGCTGACGATTTTTTCATGGGAATCTCAACTTCATCTTCATCGCTTTCTTCTTGAAACTTTTTGGGGCATCTTGCAGCAAGATGACCAACCTTTCCGCATCGGAAGCATGCTAGTGGAAGTTTCCCTTTAAACTTTCCTTTTCCTCTTTGCAGATTTGAAGAAAGGAACGACATCACCTCATCTGACTCTTCTTCCTCCTTAGAATCTTCAATAGTGAGCCTCTTCATGGCCTTAAATGCCACCTCTTTGGATTTCCCCTTTTCCACAGCATCGTTGTCATCATTTCTCATTTCATATGCAACAAGAGTGCTGTGTAGGTTATCCAATGTTAGCTCTTTAGGATCTTTATCTTTCAACACAGAAACTTTCGGATTGAACCGAGGTGGAAGCTTTCTCAAGATTCGCTTTACGATTTTAATGTCTTCGATAATTTCTCCAAGACCCCGCATGTCTTCTACCACAGCATTTACCCTGTCAAAGAATGCATCAACAGACTCATTCGGGTTCATTTTGAGATCTTCATACTTGTTCCACAACACTTGCAGCTTTTCCTCTCTGACTTTTGTATCCCCTTCATAAATATTCAATAGTTTTTCCCACATGGCATGTGACGTTTTGCATGACATCACCTTTGTATAAATGGGATTAGAGAGGGCTCCCCCTAAGGCATTTATTGCTTTGGAATCAGCATCCAACTCTTTGTGCTCAGCTTCTGATAATGCACCACTAGTAATATCAGCTGTGATACCATGCATAGCTGCTGAAAACACATCCATTCCCAAAGATCGGAAATAGTGTTGCATTCGATTCTTCCATATCTGAAAATTACATCCGTCGAAGATCGGAATCCCTCTATGATTAGTGACCTCCATTGAGAGAAGACCAACTGTTAACCTTTCCCTCTGATACCACTTGTTAGGTCCACTAGGATGAATACCCTGAGAGGGGGGGTGAATCAGGGTATGACTAATTAAAAATTAAAGCCCGTTCTGATCTTGTTTCGCTGTTAAGAAAAACACTCTTCTCTCTCTTTCTTGCTGCACAATATAAACAGAAAGTAAAGCAAGCACAGGACACAACAATTTTACTTGGTTCACCGGTAAGGGCTACGTCCAAGGAGCATACGCCGACAGGTTGCCGGTCGTACCAAATTCCACTAGACTTCACTAGCTGTGGATTACAAAGTTCAGGCTAGATCACTTCTATGCCCAGGCTCACTGCCTATACAAGGTTTAGGGTTAGCTCACTGCTTTCCCAAGGGTCACTCCCTGTTTCTCTCTCTCTGGCTCACTGCCGGTGGAGAGGATCACCTTCTTCCTCTTCCTAAGCTCACTGCTCTTGGAAGGAATCAATCACAGTTTATAGACCTGTAGGTCTCTTCATTTTCATGAAGGAATGCATCTTCCTCTGTATGTAGATGCTCTTTTGAAGTCCAACTTTCACCCGCAGATGAATCTCACTTTGCACCGGATGTACCGGGCAACCTCAATTTTTACGCGCAACCCTTACGGTGCCTTGCACGCAATTTCTATGATTTGCGCGAAATTCCTTTTTCGCGCAACCTCCAAATATTACGCGCAGCCTCGAAACTGCCTTGCGCGCAATTCACTGATTTTGCGCGAAATCCACTTTTCGCGCAATCTTCCTTTTACGCGCCAACACCAACTTTCTGCGCAGCCTTTGCTTTTCGCGCAATCTGACTTTACGCGCAAACTTTAAGTTTACGCGCAACACACTTTCTAACTTCAATTTCGCGAACCAGAGCTCGGGTATTTTCTATGTCTTGAACTCTACTGAATGGAGGAGGGTCACTTCATATTTATAGGCAAAATCGACCCCGCGCGAAAAACCCTCCTTGAGCGCGTAATCGGCTTTGGTCGCGAAATCCAAATCTTCCGCGCACAACCATTTTCCGCGCACTGCTCCATAATTTCGCGCACCTCATGCCTTTGCCATTTTACGATCTTCGGACCTCGTAACACCTCTTGCGCGAAATACTTCATCCGCTATTTCGCGCGCCACTTCAATTTTCCGCGCACGCCTCCAAAATTTCGCGCGCCTCATGCCTTTACCGATTTTCGAGCTTTCGGCCTTGAAACATCTTTTGCGCGAAATACAATTTCGCGCAACCCGCTGTTTTGCGCGCCACACTTCAAGATTTCGCGCAACCCTCTAGTTTTGCGCGCCACGCTTAATTTTTCCGCATGCCTCCTTCATTTCTCTCTCCTCATCCTTCGCCAACAACATATCACTCCATTTTCCATTGGCGATTTTCAGGCCCAAAAATTTGGCAAACACTGGAAAACGGCGCCACCTTGTACTGCTCTTTTGTACCGCCTCCAGATCGTCCTTTCCTTTGTCAAAGTTCTTTGTCAACATGGAATGTCAACAACTTCTCGGGAACTCGACAATTCTCCATGGAAACCTGCTTTGTCAACAAACACAATCAACCCAAAAATGCTGCAATGTTACCTTGAGGGATTTTTGCCCAACACATAGCTCCACACTAACTAACATCACCATAAACCTATGTTCCATATGAATATATATAAAAAATGTGAGCATGAGACCCACACAATGATGATTATAAAAATACCCAATAGGACTTCCCAAAAACATAAAGGGGGAATCGAATTGTAGGCTATAATTCTACTGATATCCTAACTGCAAAAACACCCAACTCAATCTAGGGGGTAACAAAAACACTATCCACGAAATAATATTTAGTTTAACTTCCCAATATGACCTTGGACCTATTTCATAATAAAATACCAATGATAACCCAAGTTTCAAAATGTTTTTTGGAATGAGGACTCTATGAAAAAAAACATGAAAACTCCTCCTGGATCAAAAACCCCAAAGTAAACATACCTCCATACCCATATGTAGTGAATATGCTACATTCCTTGGGCCTAAACATATCTATGCTCTTATACAATATGAAACATAAAAAAAAGGTTTGCATGAGGGGACAACATCTAAAAACACTACATCGAACCCTATGGATCTAGTTAGTAAGAACCCATATTGAAGGGTTTCTTCATCCCTAGTCCACTCCTCATACACTTGCATCATCATTCACCCATCATGTAGAGTGAATGATTAAACTCACCAATGAAATAATTTTTTCAATAACTCTTTATGACACAAGGAATATCAGAGCTACTCATGCTTTAGTTATAGAGCCTATAGTCTGATCAGAGTAGAGAATCTGCACCCTTAAGATTGATAGGACCTTGGGAGGATATTAATACCATAAATGTGTGAATTTCACCTCATTCTATCCTATAATAAGGAAAAAATAACTATTCCACTATGATAGTACATAATAAAGTATTTAATATAAAAAAATCAAGGGGGAGTGATCAACTAATTTCTTGTTGGTTTCTTATCTACTCAACAAAACTCCATGGGGGTGGCATGAAAAAGGATAAACTTGAGACCCCATTCACTATAGTTCTTAAATTCATATACCAAACCACATATAGTTAACACCACCACCATTTTACTATAGATCTAAGTAATATCACTAGGGGTCCTTTTCCTTGATGGGAATATTGCACCTCACTTGCACCCATACACTTGATGAGGGAGTACACAAACCCATATCAATACCAATATTCCTCTAACCTCATCAAAACCGATGATCCAATGAAAGGTCCACTAGTAATATTCTCCACCCCCCCCCCACACACACAAACTATCCACCTCTCAAGCCAAAACCTTTAGTGAATTGGGGTGGGAGAAGACACCAACTGTTTGTATCATTGATATTCCATAAGGTTCAACATAAAAAGGGATAGAATAACCATATTCATGTCATATAATCTAAACAATGTGCACTGGCTCTCACTCAATGGTTCATTAGAGAGATGACATATCCTTAAATTCCATGTTCATCTTATAAGCCTCTTTAGCCTATTTTACTACTTAGGGGCACCATCAATGGATATTTAAACTTTAGAATCGATATTATGATGTTAAATTTAAAATATTCTAATCTATCTATGTAAATGATATCAAATATTCAAATAGAATACTTGATCATGATCTATATAGAAAAATAATTAAGATAATCTATATATTTATTCAAAAATTATAACATATAAAAAATATTCAATTAATCATATCATTGGTGGTAGGAGATATGTGATGGGATTTAAGGAATATACCACAATTTGGAATTATATATCACATATTGGCCTTAAATTTTTCATCTTGATGTCACAATCATGATGTAGTAGATTGATCTTTGATCCAATATCATATAAATAAGTTACGACAAAAAATAATATTTTTTGAAGATAATAATATTAAAAATAATTATATTATCATTATTATTATTATTATTATTATATAAGATGGTCTAGGGAAAGATTCATGAAAAATCACACCCACCCCCATTCTCTCTCCAATCAGCCAACCCCCCTATTTTGGACATATTGATTATTTTATTTATAACTTTTCCTTCATTACCCAATTGACCCCTCCCCCTTCTTGATAGATCCTACTTGATCATTATAATGTCCATTTGGCCATTGCCCTTCCTCTATGATATTCTACCTTTATGTTGACCATGCTTCACTAAGCTCTCCCAAGCCATCTTCCAGCCAACACCAATTCATCCCACCCCATGTGATCACCCTAAACCTCATGGTTAATTGATTCCACCCAAAACAACTCACGTTGATCCACCTCCATTGATCCCACATGTCTTATCACTGACCATTTACTTCAGGTGGTTGTCCATTTCCAATCATCACCACCATCCTCACCAAACCAAAAAATATTGGGCATGGATAAATCAAATTAAAAATTGTAGAAAACATGATCAAAATGAATTATTGGTTCCTAACTTGTGGAGAAATTTCAAGGCTTTAAGGTTCGATTCGATTCCCAATTGATGTTTCTTATCGATATGGATCCGGTTGATCTCCATAATAAAATCACCACCCACTATTCTCCTCCTCCCAACTTTAGAGGAAAAAATAATGGAGGTCTCCCCCTAGCATTCCCATGGGGTTGAGAAAGAGGGATGAAATAAAATAAAATAAAATAATAATAAAAATTAAAAACTCTAAACTCTAATATAATCTCAAATTATAGTACCTATAAGGTAAAACCTAAATCCCATACTCAACAATAGTCTCACTTTCTCATCGAAGTATTCTTTTTAAAGTAAAATAATAATTACCAATAAATCCTTTGTTTGGATAAAAATATATTTTTTTATAATTTATACCTTTTTATTGAGCCCCCATCATGCTCACATTTCATGATCGGCTCATCCTCAGAGAAAAAAAACACCACACAGAATTAACAAAACTATCAGATAATTTTTCAGATATCATTTACTATTATAAATTTACCATTTTACCCTTTTTAAAATCTCAAAGATCCAAAACTCCAAAATGAGCCAAGTATTCCATGTGACAAAACCAAGGCCAATAAAGGGATAAACCTATCCATATTTATTTATCTCTCCTTTTATCGCATGTATCTAAGGTGATTCAGGATTGTTTCGTTGTGCTAAAGGGAGGTAAGTCTTCCTCTTCTTCAATAATTATTCCTCCCCCTTATCACCTATGAATTTTAGTTTTTCATAGATAGATTTTATATTTTATTTCACCCTAAAATGGTGATGTCCGACCATTATGGTGTGTATTTTTGGTTCCATGTCTTGAGGATTTCTAAATAAGATGAATACTTCCTTTTCTTCTCCCCATTTTAAAGAAGGTATTTTTCTTGATGATATTTTATATGTATTTATTTTATTTCAATTGAAATTAATTTTTATTTTATGTCTATTTATGGGGATTTTATTTATAAGAGTTTTGAGGTAATTTCTTAGGTCATTTTCATGTTATTTTTTGAGGTTTCAATAATAGAAGGTTTCTTGGTTTGTTTTGGAGAGTATGACTCATTTAATTAAACTATATAATTATTTATAAATTTTTATAATTAATTAATTGAATATTTTGGTGTAATATAATGAATTATAATGTTATTTATGTTTGGTATGGTATTGTATATATTTGGTATAACATTACTTAAGTATGGGGACTCTATTTTGGATGTAAGTGGTACATTTCAAACTTAACCATGCATGTGTATTCATGTGTTTGTGGGTACATGATAAGGGATTAGGGTTTGGAAATGTGAATAGGGATTATTGGGATTGATATTCATAGTTCACCCTAGGTAGATCCTCCTTGAAGAGAAATAGTTATTCCATGTGTTTTTTGGGAATATGATGAGTTCTCGGTGACTAAATCTCTAAGGGGAACTAAGGATACTTATTTCAAAAACCCATCTAAGGATATTAATTAGGGTGTGATCATTTTAATATAAAGAATATATCAAGGGTGAGGATATTAAACTATGGGATTACTTAGAGAGGGAATTAGTTTTTGGGAATAGGTTTAGTGGTATGTGGTATGTCATTGGGCTAGGTATATCCATGTTGTGGGAACTTGGGAGAGAGTGACCACTCTTCTTAAGTGTGTGTCGTGTGGAATATGGTTGTAGTAATGTAATAGAACGATCTTCTTTTGGAATAGAGATATTAGGGGAGTATAGTTGGTCCATGGTATGAATATATAACAATAGGGGATATAATTAATAGGCTTAGATGTCATGGGAAGTGCTATTAATATGGGTATAATGAGATGTAAGCTATGGTTGGGTTTTCTCTTGATACCTAGAAAGTGTCGAGGCCTTGGACTGGATTGAGTAGTTTTTTAATTATGTTTCCATGAGATCCTATAGGGTAGAGAATGTCCTGAGATAGATTTATAATTTTATCATGGTCACGTATGACCTATGGGTTGGTATTGTGTGTTTGGTATAGCTTAAAGGCTTAGAATCATTATGGGAGTACTGTAGTGGGGTGTTAGATTTTGGATGTTGTATTTTTTTAGGCTAGTTAGGGTAAGATATGTTGTGTTTTTGTGTTCTGTACTCGATCTAAGGGTTTTATAGGTATTTTTGGATAGTTCAGAGATAGGGTATAGTAATTTCTAGCCATGGGTTTTTATTGTATATCATGACCATGTTTTTGTAGCTATAGAAGAGGTTGTGACCTAGAGACCTAGGGATCAAGGTGTAGTATTACACAACCTAATTTCTCATACATCTAGAGTTTTTTAATTCCATGTTAGATTTCACACTATAGGTTATATGATTTTTATATAGGGGTATTTCCCGATGTTTGGTGGTTTAGCTCTTCTGGGAGGTTGGAAATATTTCTCCCTCCTTAGGATATGATCCTAATATATGTGATTAGTCATAAAACCCTCTTTGTGAATATGTGGTTTGACTTTTATTGAAGGTTGGTGCCATTTTTTCCTCCTCATGATCTTCTTACTATATGTTTATATGGTAATGATAAGGTTGTTCTAGATGGAAATTATCATGAAACAAAGGAATTTTGCTATGGAAATTGAATCTCTCCAGTGTTTTTCATTACCGGGTGTTGAACGGATCACCATTGTGTAAGAGGATATCTATTTTATATGTAAATATGGGTATCTATATATTTTTCCTTTCCCCTAATATGATTCATACACACCTCCATCGGTATGTATTTTTCCTTTCCCCTGATGAACTTCCTAAACACCCAATTCTAGAAATGTTTGACTATTCCCAAAATGGGATTCCTATGATATGTGACTTTGATGTACGCATTACCAACATTATCTAAATAAGTTCAGTTTATGTTTCATGGTGTTTTAGTTAGAACATGATTACCTGAAATGATTTCATACAAGATATATTCTAGTTTTTTATTTATTTTATTGTATATGCATACATTATAAATGACTTTGTATATAAGGGACATGTTAATGGTTTCCTAGAGTTTTTTATTCTCACACATTGCATGAGTACCCTAGTGTAGTTGAATACCATATATTAAGATTTAAAGTGATAGGTTTTGGGGGGATTTAGATGTAGTAGCTAGATAGAGATCTATGAGATTGGTATTAGGAGGTACTTGAGTTATATGGTTTTGTCTCTAGTGATTTTTTTATTTTGTTTATCCTATATTTAAATGAATTAGTGGTTTATCCTTATGCATTTTGTGTGACAATAATTGATACATTATTGATGTAGTATATTAATTTTTTATTTTATACTGATGGCCACACTCTAACTATAAATTCTTGTATTTACTCTGATGTAGTATGATGATTATTTTATTTATTTGTCAATTTATCTAATGATACCATGGTTATAGTATCCCTGAATTGATTATAAACTCTCATAGATATTTAGTAACCACTAATGTATATGGAAGAACACTTTAGGCCTAGTAGAATCATTGGATAATGTCTAGTTTGATTCATTTATTCATGGTGTTACTTTTTAACCATCTACTCTACCCCATATTTAAATCTTTTACATGTGAATATGTATTTGAAATATTATATATATATATATATATCACACCTCTCTCTATTGATATAACAAAACATATATTGAAATTAAAGATTTATTTCTATCACAAAATCATAGGTATAATATTTCTATTCATAAACATTTATCTTATGTTATGATTATTGTATCAGGTTTCATTTTTCATTAAGAAACAACAAATACCCTGCTTTAAAGTTTCAATATAGATAAACAATTATCCTCCTATAAATGGTAAGTTTAGTGTAGATTCACTAACCAGCCTCTTCTTGATCTCTTGGAAGATTTTATCACACTACATAGCCTAAATTAATTTAACCAATTTCCATGTTAACATTTCTAGAGGATTTTCCAACAATGAAAATTTATTTAAAAATTGACTATAATACCTAACTATTCCAAATAAACAATGAATCTACATTACTATTTTTGTCTATAACACTCCTTTATTATGTTTGTTTTTAAGAATCAATAAATATACCTTCGTTAAAGATATCATTCCCCATATTTATTAGATGATTCGAATGGTAAGGTTAGTACATATGGTATGGTTCAAATTGTAAAGTTTGTATAGATTCACTAATGAGAATCTTATTGATCTCTTGAAATCTTTTCTCACAATCTATAACCTATATGAATTTAACTAGTTTCCAAGTAAAAATTTATATAAAATTTTTCAATGATAAAAATTTATTTAATATTTTTTATATTACTCAACTATAATAAGGAAACTATGAATATATGTTACCATTGTTGGTTTATATCACTAGTTAATTACCTAGGTTTTTTAATAATAAATATAAATATATTCACTAAATATAGTATGGCCTAAAAATTACACTTTCTACAAACATAAATTTCACTTTATAATATTTTAATATAAATTCTACTCCCTTAATTTTTGTAGAAAAATACTTATATAGAACTCATGATCATCCAAAAATTTATAATATATAGAAATATTATCCGTAAATTATACCAAAAAAATAAATTTTATATTGATTAAATTAGTGAATGTTGTAGGAATGCTTGATAGACTAAATGGAATTTGAAAACACTTATAGAGTATATACCTTGTTTGAAATACTACATATAGAGTATCTCCATTCCTTACATTCAACTAATGATATTCATATTTAATATCAGTATAAGAAATATTTTGAGCACTACAGTATTGATGAAATAGATATTTGAATCTAATTAAAAGATATTAATCCTTAATCCTAATATTATTTAGAGTTTTTAATCAATACATAATATAATTGATCTATGTTTTTTATTTACAAAGATCTTGGGATAAACCTAAGGTGATACACTAGGATGAATAAGCCCCTTGGTTAAAAGATCTTTCACCAGCTTCTCTAGTTCCTACCACTAATAGACTACCATTATATATTATCAATTGAATATGTTTAGGTATTAATTTATAATTTTGATGTAGAAATACACTTTTTAGTCTAGGGGAGTTCTAGTAAACTCTTATGGTAAGACATCTAAACAATTTAACATAGTGGGTACATATTCTCTCCTTATTATCTGTGTTTTCTTTATTATATGGGAAAGGAATCAATACCTATGTTTTGATAATGATCTATACATGTCACTATGAGATTTTTTGAAAATATTTTTATTATTCTTCTTTCATGTTTATACTAACATGGGTGGGTTTAAGAGGTTAAATATAAGCATTTTAGATTGAAAATTTATAATATACTTCTGTGATAAGATATAATTAATACCCAACATAATATAAATTTATAATAAGTTAATAAGTACTTTATTTATATCAAATAATTTCTTAAAAATATTATAAGTAAATATTTTAATATTTTAGTGTAAATTCATAAAATCTCATATTATGTAAACATTTTTTTTAAATTTTCTCCCTTAACTTATATGTGTGTGAGAATTAAATCCATTTTTTATTTTTTATTTTTTATTTTTTATTTTTTTATTTTGAAGATAACAACTAGGAAATTATATATATTTATATATTTATATAATAATAAGTGTATATTACTTAATTAAATAATGAAATTTTTACAAAATATAAATTCAAGTATATTTGTATATAATAACATAGTTTAATGCACTAAAATATTAAATGAACATTATTTTATAACATTAAAATATAACATTACCAAATAAGGAAATATAAATTATTTATGAATTTCAAAAATAAATCAATCAATAAATGTTAAAAAATATACATGTAGTAAATATCATGGCTCATAGTCTCTCATAAATATTATAGTTGGAGAAAAAATGTTGCAATGAAGAAAAAATTAGAATTTTGATTAACATTTTATAAACCCTTGAGAGATAACTGAAGGAATGTGATGTGGTTTTGGGATAAAATATATTAAATGAGTAATATATTTATTCTATGAAAATTTTTATTAGTAAGTTAATCCCATGGATATATGACTCTTAAAATTATAGCATGATCGTTGGAATAGTAAAGTGATAATTCTAGGTAAAACATAAATTAAAAATATATAAAAATTGAATACCATTGATATAAAGGAGATATATAAAAAAAATAAAACTAAGTAAGTATTTAAAGTAATAAATATGAAATTTTAATACATCTAAATCAAAAAAGGTATAATAATATAATTCTTTTTTTATTTTTTTATATTAATTTGTCAAACCCTATTTTTTTATTCATATTAAATGATAAATTTTACTAATTTTTTAAGGACCCCCCCCCCCCCCCACACCCAACTCCAATGGTACCCATCTTAGGCTCATAATGAATAGAGGGATTTTCCCCTAAATCGCGCCTCTAGTAGGCCTAGTGTTAGAGATTATAATTGAGGGTATAAAAACTTTCATGGGAGGCTTCCTCAATTATATAATTTAAGAACAAGATATAATATAGGGACCAATGATCAGAACCATGTCACAAATATAAAATACCCATTATCTCACAATTAATATCAAGCAATATAAATAAAAAATATACAAAATAAAACAATACCAAAGTAAATCCTAAGGAAAAAAGTCTATAACAACACCAACCTTTAAGTTGTTAATATTCAGCTCCATCTCTAAAACCCTCCTAGAAACTTTAAAAGTAGTTTATATATATGTTGGATGAGCATAACATGTTTAATCAGTATAATCATACCTAAATTGACTTGTTAAAAGGTAAAAAGGCCATACTAATTCTCTAGTGAATAAATAGTAGAACAAATATGTACCTAAATAGGTCAATTCCAACCTCATAAGGGCACACTCACTAAATATCACATCCATAATAGTAAAATAATATTAAGATAATATAAATAAGGTTCCTCTCAACCAATTCCTACTTATCATATATTCATAAGCACATTATAATCCGTGTGTACCATGTCCATGGAAGTATGTTATCATGAACATGAAAGACATCAACCTCATTCCCTCCTCTTACCATGCATGACCCCTAACAAAAACACATTTATTACCACCAAAAACCAAAATCCATCACTATTAGGAATCACCACCAACTAATCCACAATCAATATACATCACCAACAGTAAAACCATCATCACTAGTAATCGCCACCAACAAATCCATAATCACTATGTATCAACACTAACTGATCCAAAATCACTAACTATAAAAACTAATTGAGTCATCATCACTAGGAATCTCCATCAATTGGGATATCAACATTATTACTAAAGAGAGAGTGGGGGAAACACCTTGAACCAAAAACCCTTGTTGGGAACCAACAAGAAACACTCAAATTAGGTGGGGTTCATAAAGAAATCCCAATAAAATAATGAATAATTTTCACATGCAAATAATATCCTAAGGGTTAACATAAAAAGGACTAGCATAGACCAAAATACTACCACATCATCTTACGATATCTTTCACTAACTATGGTTTCCACTAAATAAAACTCACCACACAAAATCATCCCCACATAGCCCAAAATTCCCTATTTATTCACCAATTTAAACAATTTCTAGATTTAGAAATTTACTAATAAAGACCCCTTTGATAAACCATCCATCTTATATTTAATTGTGGACCATTTATTTTAATCTGTTCATATTATAAATATTCATTACCACTTAATTTCAGACCATTTTATTATAAATTTATCATTCAAAATAATTTTATATAGATATTAGATGAGTAAAATAAGGCTACTTCTCAACAACCCCTCAATCTCATAAAAACTATTATCCGAATACCACCAACCATCCCTCAACATATCTCTTTCCAAACCAACCATCACCTCTCTTCCATACATATTCTACACCAAAATAGCCACCACCATCACTGCACAAACCCTCAAAAAGTCATAAAAACACAGGGATGAAAATAAATTACCTATAACACATATTAATAGATTTAAATATCCATAATATTATGAAATTTTATCATTAAGGAGGGATTTAAAAACATTTCATCATCTTCTACATGGAAATTTTCCCACAATTTAAAGACTTACACAAAATTAGTTTCCAGCCATATATATGTTCTTAACCTTTTATGAATTGTGAGTTCAAGAAAAAAATAATATAAAGAGTTTATAACTCACAGAAACTATATCATACACATCATAACATCTTATAAGTTTTAAAAGAAATCAATTAGTAATAACAACAAAATCAATAGCACGTGCAAACTCATCCCTCCCCCTTTTAATTAATTAGAGATTCTTCATTATCTTGTTTATGTCAATTTATACTATCAATCCAAAGAGAAAATCATGCTATACTCGAAGATGCACAAAATAAGTATGGATCTCAGACATCCTACCTTTATTATAAGTTCCACATTCTTTGAGAAAGAATATATGATTGAGGATCAACTACCACTAAAGGAAACACCATCAAAATTAAAGAAATACTCACCAAAACTTATTCATATTAAGGAAACATTATTCTATAAGGAACCATTATTTTTATCCAAAAATATAGTAATATGACCAAATTATTATCTGGAATAAAGGGATAGATGGAAACAAAATATGATAGGGTATGGAAGTAATTTGATTCATAAGACTTCGATCTGGATAAACTAAAGTGTTTATACTCACAAGGGTGTGTCTGGATAGTGGTGAGAGATCAAGGGGTCAACTAGGGTTCAAGAAAAGAGAATAAAAATAAAACCAAGGATTAGACAACACTTTATTTTTTTAAGAGGCTCAAATATCTTCCACCACGGTGTAGTGACTCCTTTTATGCTTGTGGTGTGTCTGCTCAAAGGGGAGGTCAAAATTTCAAGTCATTTGAATTTCAAATATCATGTACCTTTAAAACCCATGTCGAATCATTTTGACCACCACCACACCTAGGGATAAGGTGTGGTGGAATTACATTATCCATTTTTACCAACCATACCAAAGTCCATAGCGTATTGACCCAACCCCTTTGCACAATGTTTTCCCCTGATGATCAAACACTCGATTATACTCAACTTCTCACACCATGCTCAACCTCCCATGATGTGGGGTGAAGTCCTTGAATATTTTCACCTTCCTCAGCATCACCAAGAACCTCATACACCACAATTACTAGAACTAAGACATGGTGGTATCCACACAACCCAATTCTAACAGGGCATCTCACTAATATCTTCATCATTTGTACACCACCATGCATGGTAAAATAGGTTTCCTTGGGAATTTTAGTCCCCAACTTCACACAAGTGGAAACCCCATGGGAAATTACCTCTAAAATGGATGCCATGGTCATTTTACTCACAATGGTGAACCCATCACTACACCACTATCTCAAAAATGGAATACCCCATGCCCAAACCTCCAAATAACTTTCTCACCATTCCCATAGCTCAAGGTGACCTCCACAACAACCGCCATCATACCCAAAACTATAGAATGGTGTCCTTATAGGTATCCAAAACTCATCTTCAGCCTCCTGGGACACCTCTAAACTTCCTCTAGGTACCTCTGAGCCCTGAGAAAACACAAGGTTAGGGATATAGAATTCTATCCCCTTATATCAGATACCTCTCAAATAATTCTAATCTTGGATAATTTTAAGGAAAACTCAAAAAAGTAAATAATAAGGGGTTAGAACAACCAACCTTTGAGATTCCTCTCAAGGATCTCACTATAATAGGACACATCCAGCACAACATGAATCAGGAGTGTTTAAACACACATAACTACAAAATTTAAAAAAATAAGTGAAAGGTTTTTTATATTATCTCAATGAAGACCAAAAAGGCATAAAAACTCGATATATTGATCCTACATGTATTACTCCTCCTAAGTGATCTCCTTCATACCAACATGTTGTTATAGGAAACGAACCAAGGTAATGAAACACCCATGAATACTATCATGGATCTCAACCAAACATTCCCTAAATATCACAAAATCATCCATATCTAACTATCCCAAGTAAATGATATGGGATTCATCATGAAGATACTAAGAAAATTTGACATGTAGAAGAAGTTGTGAATCCTTTAGATTTTTGGTGTATTTTCCTATTAGATATGCACTAAAATGGGAACCACCATGTCTTGGTGGTTCATCTGAAGTCATTTTCAATAGATATGATACTTTTATCATGCATGTGATGCATTATAGAAGCTACGTCCTTCACCCATGCATTTTTATTAGTTATGACCTGATGTTTTGATTAATTTTTGGGATAGAATACCTCATTCATTAATTTTTTCATTGAATAAACACTCCAAAAGGTGTAACATTTGATTATCAAGTGATGACACTCAAACCATTTCATATGGTCAATGATCTTCATTAAATAAAGAGAATAAATGATGATTATATAAGAGGATATGATCTCATTTTGTACATGTGGTTGATACTTGTGAATCATTTGAAATCCAATCCAAACTCTCTTCCATTCCTTAGGTTTTTCAACATCTTAATGAAGTGGTTGTCTTCCATTCAAGCATTTAGGAGTCCTCATAATGAATTTTTGGTTCCATTTTTGATTATTGATAAAATATTATTATTTATTTTGGGTTTTAATTTCCAAACCAATAATCATTAGATGATCAAAAAAACACATATTTGGTACCAGATTGAATTTCTCCAATATTTAAATGTTTTTCTTTCATGTTTTTGAAAATCAATAGTATAACTACAGTGTAGGAGTGCCTGTAGTATAACCATAGTGGCTTTAAAATTCTCAAATCACTAATAACATAGTGCAGTGATGAATGTGGTGGTTTGACACTAGATTATTTAGGATCCATGGATAGTTATAAGAGACCATAGAATAGTGATTACTATGGTGGTTATTCAATAGAAAAACAACTAAAGTTTTATCACCAAGTCATTTTGAAATTTTTGGTGAATATTAAAATGTTTAAAAAAATGTTTTTATTTTAAATTTTGATTTAAATGGTTTATAAAATGTTTATAAATCATTGTAAAAGATATTTTAGTATATTTTAATTTATAAATAGTTTTATAAATTAATTAACTAAAAAATATTTATAATTAATTAAATGTTTTAAAACATTGAAAATAATCCTAAATATTAAATCTTAATATTAAATAATAGCATTTTGAAAATTATATGCCATATCTTAAGATATATAAATAAATTATTTATTTTTTAATAATAATAAATATTTTAAATAAGTTTATAAATTATAAGGCTAAAATATGATAGATTTTTTATTTTTATTTTTTTTACTAATTAATTTAAAATTGATTAAATTAAAAGTTAGGCCTTGTTAAAGATATTATTTAGACCACATCAAAAATGATCTTCATTATTAACATGTTTAATGGTTTAATAATATTTTAAATAAAATATAATGATAATATGAAAGAGTTCATATTTTTTTGAATGTAAAGTTTTTATATTCATGTTTTAGAAAATTGATAAAATTTTTATAGTTAGATTAGATTTAGTAATAGTTCATATATATCTCATGTTTAAAAAAAATAAAAGGTTAAATTGTTTATTAAATTAATCAAATATTCATGTTCGGTAAAAAATAATTGAATTTGGATTTTGTGTTTGTTATAGTTAAACTGTTAAACTGATTCTAGGATATAGACTTACATGTCACGCTAGATTTGATGTCTTGAAATTTAGTTTTTATCTAACTTGAACTTGGGTTTTAATAATAGTTACATGCTTGAGAATGGTTTTTTAATATATTTTTTGCATATTATGTGCTATATATATCATGAATTTAATTTTCTGTTATGAAAATTCTCCTCGGGTAGAGGGACTTAGAGTTGGACCACCAATCGAACAGGAGGATATCCCTTGTCTAAGAAGGTGAATGGGATTGGCTATATATCACTTTGATCTTACTCATATAGAGATTTTACATCTTATATATCTATATGTATTTAAATGAATAGTTCATGTTCCCTATGCATGTGACGCATTTGGATATGTATGAATATACTTGGATTTTATTTTTAGGTGAGTAATAGAAACTTGTGGGTTGTTTAAAGGGATACACATTAATTTGGCATGAACACATAAATTTTTTTTGTTATAATAAGAATTCAAAAACTAAATTGATTGAAGAATTAATACATAAAAAGGAATAAAACATGAAAATATAAAGATTAAATAAGATGTAGAAGTTATTAATTTAATAGGAAAATGATGTATATTAAATCGTGGAGGCCTTAAAAACACCTAAAATACTATGTGTTAAAATACATCCAAAAAAACACTTTTTGATAATTTGATTATTCAATTTGGTATTTTTTATCTCAACATGAGTACCCTGGTATTATCTTTTGTAAGGAAAGAAAGTTTTAACTCAAAATTATCATGTGTGTGGGTAAAGTTCAACACAAGTATCTATTTATTGTCTTTTGTTTTCTTATAGTTGGTTTTTATTAGGAAAAACATAGTTAGGAAACCCTAATGGTTTGGATACTAAAGTAATATAGTTTCTTTTACCCATATTATGGATTTGGATAAGGGTTTATTAGCACAATTATCCATGAATCATAACTATTAGGATTGAGATGATTCCCTAACTAAATAATCATAGATTTCTTATGTGGTAACTAGTGTAACTCATGATGAAATATGGATCTAGGATCACTAAATGGATATTATTTTTGGGGTCATCATTTTTAGTGGGATCAATTTCATTTAAACGCCTTAATAAAAATATATAATACATGATACTTATTCAAAAATATTTCTTTATTATATATTTTGGAAAACATCACATTAATCATTTTGATATCACTAATAGGTATGACCTAGAAGATAGTTACATATTGGTATCTAGGATTGAGAATTGTTATCAAGAAAAAAATTAAAATTATGTGAATATGAATTTTATTGGGATTAATTCAAAAAACTATAAATCATGGGTACTAGATACTAGTTGTGTGTCACACATTTGTGATAAAAAATGCAGACTCAAAGATAAGAAGTAATTAATGAAGGGTAAAGTAGATCTTCAAGTAAACAATGGGGAAAGAATGGTTGTATTAGATTTTGGAAAATATGATCTAATTTTACCAAGTGTATTGGTCATAAAATTTAAAAAATTATATTATATTCCCACCATAAAAAGGAATTTTTTTTCATATCTTTTTTGGACAGTATGTGATTTTCATTCATTATTGAGAAAAGTTGTTTCTATATATATAAGGATGAAATGTTTTATGGTGTTAAGAATATAATTAGAGGTTTATATACTATTTATATATATAATATTATTAATAACCTTCAAAATAAGAATGTCAAGGTTGATTCTAATCCCACATTCCTTTGGAATTGTCTCCTTGGACATATAAATAGGAAACACATTCAAAGACTCAATGGATATAGATTTTTTGACTCATTTGATTATGAATCATTTGGAAATTATGAATATTTTTTATTGGTAAAATAATAAAGTCACCTTTTGAGATAAAATTTTAAAGGGATATTGGGATATTGGATATCATACGTAGTGGTTTATGGTGACCAAGGATCATATAAAAAAGAATTAGGTACTTCATTAATTTTACTAATGACTTTAGTTGATATGGATATGTGTTTATGATGAAACAAAATTATTAAACTTTTTAAAAGTTCAAATAGATTTATAAAGAAGTATATAATCAACTGGCTAGAAGTATTATAGTTATTGGATTGGATTATGGTGGGGAATACTTAATCCTAGATTTCATAAATCATTTTATTAATTTTGGAATTGATTCCTAACTCTCTCTTCTTGGAACAACATGATGGAATGATGTGTATGAATGGAGTAATCACACCTTGTTCGATATGGTTCGATTGATGATGAGTCTATATGACCTTACTACCTTATTCTAGGGTTATTCTCTAGAAAATGATTCATTATTAATAAATCATATTCCATCTAAATAATTCATAAATATTCCATAGGAAATATATAATGGGAATCACCCCCAATATTTGTTTTATAAATATTTGGTGTTGTGAATACTATATAAAATATTTGGATTCTAATAAACTTAACACCAAATATGAAAAAAAATATCAGTTATCCTAAAGAAAGTATGGGATATTACTTTTTTAACCATACTAAACACAAAGTGTTTGTGGCCTGAAATAGTACTTTCCTTGAGAAGGAACACAAGATTTGAGATGTTAGTGGGAGGAAAATTTAACATGGATAAGTTTTGGACCAAAAAATAGAAAATTTTCCTAAGATAAAATATGAGAATGTTATATAAATATTTTTGGAAGAATAACCAGAATAAGTTACACAAGATATTCAATCGTATCATAGGATTCATCAAGATCCAGTTAGATATGGATTTTATGTTTTCAATGGTAATGATGTAGTGTCCATTGTTGATGAACCTACCACTAACCATGAATCCATTAAGTCTATTTATTCAGAGAAATTGTTAAAATCCATGTGATCTAAGATGGACTCCATTTACACTAACTAATTTTGGAACTTGGTGGATGTACCTAAAGGGGAAATATATATGTGGTGTAAATGGGGTTTTTATATGATAACTAAAATATATGGTATATTGTCTACCAATAAAGAATGCTTAGTGGAAATTAGTTACAAAAAAAATCAGAGTATTGACTATGAAGATACATTTTCACCTGTTGTGATGATAAATTCCATTTTTATTTTTCTATCCATAATAGCTCATTATGATTATGAGATATATAAAATGGATGTAAAAAACAAGTTAGAACTGTCCATTTAGATAAGGAATTATAAATTATGTATCTTGAGAGTTTTAAATTTCTAAATGAGTGTTTTAATGATTTCAAGTTAGAACTGTCCATTTAGATAATGAATTAAGCTTCTCAAAGTTGGAATATATTGTTTGATGATTAAATCAAAGAGTTTGGTTTCATAAAAAACATGGATGATTTATTTGTGTATAAGAATGTTAGTGGGAGTTTCATAGTATTTCTAATATTATATATTGATGAAATATTTCTTATTGGAAATTATGTCCTGTCACTTAATTCTATAAAGCTATGTTTGGGTAAATTATCCTCAATGAAATACATGGGTGAAGCTTCCTACATACTTGGTAGGAAGATCTATAACGATACATCTAAAAGGTTTCTTAGAATAAGTCAGAACACATGTATTGGTAAAATCTTAAAGTATGTTAGTATAGAGATCTCTAAAATGGGTCATTAATAATGTTGCAGGGATAACTGTTTGGAAGATTCAAGGTCCTTATAAGGAGTTATAATTGTTTGATGGGATTCCTTATACATATTCAATAAGATCTATCATGTATTTAATGTTTTTTACTTGACCTGATGTCTCTAATTCTTTAGGAATAACAAGTAGAATCCAAAAAATCCTAGTGAGAGTCACTAGATTTTAGTAAAAATAACATCCTTAAGTAATTAAGAAGTACTAATTATATGTTCTTATAATTTGTAGGATATGTTGATCTTTGTGTGAAGGGTTATACAAAATCTAGTTTCCAATTCCATAAAGGTGATACAAAATCTCAGTCTACATTTTTTGTTTTACCTAAATGGTGGATCTGTCAATTGTAATAGCTCTGTGAAAGCCACTATTGTCGACACAACAATAGAGACTGAGTACATCATTACATCAGATACTTTGAAGGAAGCAATTTTTATTATGAATTTCATTTCTCAACATGGCGTGGTTTCTAGATTTAAGGGAGAAATTGAGATATATTTTTACAATAATGGGGATATTTTTCAAATTAAAGAACCCTAGTCTTACAAAAAAACATATCATTTTCAAATATTATCCCATATTTGAGATCATTGAGTGGGGAACTGTAAGGATTAATTAGTTGGCTACTAAAGAGAATGTAGTGAATACAATGTTGAAACTGTTATCACAAAAAAAAGAACAAGGGTCATGTTGAATCTATTGGTATAAAATACACGATAGATTGATGCAGTGGTTGTAAATTTATCATGTTATTAAAATAAATTCAATATTTAATTAAAATTCATTCACATATTATATATTATATTTTACATGAATGGTTGAATGATAATATCCCCTCAAAGTAAAACTTTGAGTTTCCCCTAATCAATGTTCATTATGGAGTATTATAGATTTTGATTATATGAAAATATTCACTTGAATAGAATCTTGTACTCAATAAAATTCATTGTATGTGAGGTAAAAAGGCTAGATTCATGAGTTAATAAGTATTTAATTATTAATTAGATTGATATACTAAATTATATCTTATGTAATTTCATACAACCATTGATATACATAGAGTTGTATTCTTATTATCAATCCTTATTACCTAAGTATAACATCCCCAAATCCACACATCTTGATCAAGTGATAAAAATAAAAACCATATATTTCATTATTTGATATTGATAAATCTAACCCAATTTAGACAATCCAAAACTTGCAACATAAAAAGGAAATATTGGATCACTTACGTACCCAAGGACCTTTTAGGTTTATACTTTTATAGAATTAAGGAAAAACTCTTATATAGAAATACCCATGTCTAAAAATGGGTATTTTTTTAATTATACCTAGATTTTCCTATTCCACATTAAGTCTTAAACATATCTCCTAAAATTATTCACACATGAAATATTTCTAGTGAAAATTAATTTAACATAATTCTTCATAACTTGGGGGAAATGAAAACATAATACGAGTGATCTCAAATTCTCAGAAAGGGTAAGAAAACGAATTAACAATTGAACATCGTTAGTGAGTATAGGATAACCAAAAGTGTATGATGACATAATCAAAGTGCATGATGATAACATAAGATAACTCAAACCCATTAAAACTTGGATAATAATCTATGTGACATATTATAAAGATTTAATATAAGAAAAGAGTCACATAAGTCAAAAATCATGATTCATGTGAAAATAATCCTTTAACAAAGGATATATTTGAATATGTTTCAAGAATAGAGAAAATGTGTTGGTAAATTGAAATATCATTTTTATATCACACTTAAAACTATAATAACATACCAAGTAAATTCCAATAATATCATAGGATAAACCTATAACTAGATAACTCTTTCCCCTGACCCTATGCATTAGAGAGCTATATCAGGCTCACCTATCATCATGATCTATATCATGCTCACTCATCATCATAAAAAATGTCAAAAAACCATAACATAATCATAATAAATGATAGGTTTCATTTTTAAATATAATAATAACCATTGTTTTTTCATAGCTAGATTTACTTGTGGAAAGTAAATGGTTTTCATGAAAATATCATTGAAAAAATAATAATCCATCCAGCAAAAGAATAAGGTTTGTGGAATTATAAAAAATCCCTAGAGGAAAATAAGTAAAATCAAGGATTTGTGTCATTTATTAATAGAAATACCATAAAATTATCATTGAAACATTATTGAGAAAATAAAATTTTTACTTTGAAAATCACTTTTAAAAACTAAATATTTCTAGAAAAATAGAAAAAAAATATTTGAAAAGAACCAAGGAGACTTATAAAGGAATATTAAAATAATTAAGTGTCTATAATAAGAGGAGATTTTGTTTATGTAATATTTGTTAAAATAAATATTCTATTTACAACTTTAGTAAAAATTACATTATTCATAAAATGACAAGAAGATTCATTTTAAACCTTTTTTTAAAGCATAAAATGTGGGTAAAAATTAACTTAAATAGTGATTGAATAATATTCAAAATATCATTGAAATCATTTTATAAAACATGGATATAGAATAAAATTGTTTTATAACCAAAATGTGAGAAATAGGGTTGGAATTTCTTAAAAAGAATTTTTATAACAATTTAAGTACCAAATAGGGGAAAATGATAATAAAAAATAAAAACTAAAAAAATAGCCTGAGGATATGAAAAATTATTGGGGTTTAACTAATAAGGATCACATACTTTACTCAATGTAAATTCAATAATAAATAATCCTAATTAAAAATAGTATTGAAATATAAACCCCTTATAACTTTGGTAACTTTCAAATCGTAGTCCCTGTGAAATAATAAATTCAAATAAAACATTAAATATCACAAACATGAGGTGATTCATCATATAAAATGTCATAAGGGTATTATAAACACATCCAAAAATAATTTAGGTGTATAATATAAACATATTCCCAAATAAGGAAAATTTGTAATGAATAACCCATATGAAGAGTATATCATTGGATTGAGAATTAATCAATAAAGGTATTATGTGTAAAAATGTAAATACACAAAAAAAATGAAAATATAAAATAATTAAAAACGGTAATTTATAACATAATATTGAATCTGATATTATTAATTATTTATAATTATAACCCAATGAATGGAAATTGAGTTAAGAAAGCTCTTACTACTTGGGTAACTTCCTAATCAAAATCCATTGGATAAAGTAACATGAATTGTAAATTAAAATATAATAAATTATAAAGGATTCATGATATAAAACATAAAAGGGGAATTATATTCACCATGTAAATGAAATTATATTCATAACATTAAAATATTTGTCAATAAAGGGAAATTGAGGTAAAATCTCATACCATGAGTTCAGACTTTCCATGTAAGTCCTTTAACTCCTATATAATAAAATTATATCAAATATTTTTCTTCTTGAGAAAATTTTATAGGGGTAATATATTATATTTAAACCACTTATTTAATATTTTTAATGACATATTCAATCACTTAATCAGTTATGTCCATGTCAGGTCTTTCGAGGACATTCGGTTCATAATTTCAAAATGGATTCAGTGTGCTGACCGTGGTCAAAGGGGTGATTATTCCATAATATATATATAATAATCATGAAATATTTATCATTTTTATTTATTAATTATAATTTTAAAACAAAACATGATATATATTTATGAAAAATAAATTATGTTACACTCATGGAGACATTAGGTCATACGTATACATGAGTAACTTTTCCATTTTTCAACAAACATGAGGGGAAGAAGTTAAGTATTATTTTATATCTATAAAATGATTATTATATCATAAATATCATATTATATATTTAAATTCTTAATTAATAAAATCTATATGATTCAGTGATGAAAACAAATCACATTTCTTTGTCAAGGTGGTAATCCACACATATTTGTAAATGACGTTATAATTTTTCAATGGATGGAAGGGTAAGAAAATAGATAATATATTTTATTTATAGAATTATTATTATGTCGTAATATAATATATATACATTAGATCCATCATTATAACTATCCTTGATATTTGGTGATGGAAAATGAATTATATCAATTTGTGAGGTTGTAGTCCATAGTACACACAAATAATGGTTTTATTTCCCATTAAATGGAAGATGGGATGAATATCAGTTACACCATTAACATTATAACATGTAATTATATGGAATATAAAAAATTGTTATTTCATCATGTTAAATTGACTTTTTTTATCTCTTTGATCGAATAAAATTTTTCTATCTTTTGGATTGATCCCTACTAATCATTTTTAACCTTAACAGCAATAACAACATTTTTCAATATTAAAGGGTTATAAATTTATTTATAAGTTAAAAATTTATCATAAATGGAAAATGGATGAAATTAAATACAATTTCTCATCATACATGTATTAATTTAATATTTTTATCCATTTTAGATAATTTAATAGATATTTTTAACATAAAATATTATTAATGACCTTTTAAGAACTATTTTTATAATTTGACTTTGAAAACAACATGACAAGAATGGAATTCAAATATAATTCATTTAACCATCAATAATACAATATTATTAATTATAAAATTCATTTAACACCGTAATTCATTTAAAAAATATTACTTTTGATGTTTTTTAAATTATTTACTTTAAACTTCTACTGCTTCCATAGTCACTATGTTATCATTGCGTAATAATTTTAGGTAAATATTTCGTCACTAAAATTTAAAAATAAATTACCATTAATAAAATAATTTCATTATTCTCAAAATAACCTTCAATATTTTTTCATAACTTATTTTCATCTCTATGTGAACAAATTAACTTTCAAATAAAAATCACACAAAATTTTCATAAATTATAATCTTGCATCAATATGGTCTAATTATACTTTTCCAATAAATTAAAGAAAAGTTTAAGTATAAGGCTCGGACCTTAAACTTTAATTAATCTTTAGATAAGTCATAAATTGAATTTAATTCACTTAGAGGATCTTTTCAGGTATATAGCTTTAGAGAATTAGGTCATAGCTCAGACATAGCAACTTAAATATTACAAGTAGACACTTCTACTCACTATCCATTTTTTTATAAAACAAAAACTCTTTAAAAATAAACACTGTATAATTTTATTTTTTAATTCATAACTTTTCCTTGATCCCATACTTGATTCTATTCTTCATTAATTCTTATAAAAAACATTTCAAAACATTGGATGAGCATAAAAAAAATCAGTAAGGGATACACAAAGTAGAAAAACTATTATTCTTGGGAAAACATTAAAACCATGAATACTTTATAATAAAGATATACTTTTCACCTTTAAGAATTAGTAAATATAATTCTATGAATATAATCTCATTGTTTTCCCTTTTTTGTAACCAAAATATTACCATAAATCCCATAGAAAGCAACATATAACATATAAAGGTAACTTAAGACATAAACATACTTAAATGTAATAACCATATGGTCTACTTCCACACATATCACTAAATATAATAGTCATACTACCAACTTCCATACCCAATGTATTGGAGGTTATAACATAAACACCCATCCTTGGTTTATCACAGAACCACCCATCTTTTGATTATCACGAAACCACCCGTCTTTGTTTTATCACGTAACCACCTGTCTTTATTTTATCACCTAACCACCCTTAAAATTACCAAGTACCATTATATAACCATAAAACTAAAAGATTTCAATGTCAACATTTCAATCATAAAATTTTGTTTTCAATCACAAGAAATCATTTCAAGATATTTAAATAGTAAATCCAATTTCAAAAGCATTTTCAAAACCAAAACACCCAAAAAGGTAATAATGGATTTATTTTCCTTTTAAAAAAAATAAGGCTTATAGAGGAATCCAAATATCAAATAATGGTTACAGTGGTGGGGGATTAATTGTCTCCACATACATTAAAAACATTAATTTTTTTGTTTTGTAAAACACTTTTTAGAAAAAATATCCCCTTTTAATGAAATTAAAAGTCAATGGGGATTATTATACACCATATAAAAGAAGGTGGTGTATAACCTCAAAACATGCCTCAATGAAACGAGATTAAGATGAATTCCCTTACAAAGATTGTATCATTAGATCAAGGACAAATCAATGACATAATTATGTGTAAAAAATATAAATAAAACCAATATAAGAGGATATTCAGTGTAAATCAATCATAGGTCATTCATGCATATTCTTGGAAAAACAAAACGAATGACATGGATATTTAACTCAATGAATGGAGATTGAGTCATGATTTCCCCTACCTTGAGTCTGACTCATCACATACAATTGTTATGTTCCTGGATAATAAAATTAGTTTAATTTATAATTTATTTAGAACCTTTTCAATTTTATTATTCATTTTATATCAATTATTACCATGTTATAAAAATAAATAATTATTTAAGTTTATATCATAATTTTTTTTGATATTCGGTACATGACTCGAAAATGAACTTATTTTGATGTAAATTGTCCATGGAGTCAAAATTCCATCATCATAAGAATATTATTAATGATTTAAATATAAAATAAATCCAGTATATATGTATTTATAATATCCATTATATTTGGAGATAAGAAATGAAATTCACCGTTCATGGTCGTACATACGCATGAATTCTACTTTCATTTATTGTAATATTAAAAGAATAATAATAAAACTATATAAATGTATATTCAAATAAAATTATTATATTTATTTCATGTAATTATGATATATTCAATAAAACTATCCATTATATGTTCCATGTATAGATGGAACGAGTCACATCGCTTTGAGGGGGCGGTAGTCCACACTTCCTCAAACAAAATTATTATATTTACACAACATGGAAAGCATAAATGTATGTTATAAATAAAAATTATAGAATAATAGAGAAAATATAAATATAATATATATCATATATAAATATATTTTCATCATAATGGCCACCATGATATGTTGTATGAGAAAATTGAACAATCATCATTTTGTGAGGCAGTAGTTCTCTATACAGAGAAACAATATGTTCTATATCCATTAGATGGAGGTGTGTGTAAGTTTAGGTCAAAACCTTATCAAAAAAACATCCTAGTATATTTAGTATAATGTTTTTGTTATAAAATAATATAATAATTAGATTTTAGGGGGTTGTATAAGGAAAATAAATGAAAGGATCTTGAGAGAAGATGTTACCTCTAAATCGGGTAACTCCTTTTGATTTGAGTCAAAGGGATTCCTTGAGTTGACTTATGCCCATGTTAAGGCTTATAGGATGAATTTAGGGATTTTTGGAGATTATTTGAGTATAATTTGGTCGATTAAATGGGTTTTAGATGTGTGAGTAAGTGTTTAGATGTGGTGACCTTTTATAAGATGAAGGACGGACACTTTAGGAATGTCTTAAAATATTATTTTATTATAAATTGATTTTCAAATTATAACAGTTTTGAAGTTATATATTTTGAGTATAAGATAAATATGGGTCTAAATCCTCTCAACCAATAGGTTTTATAAATGTTTATTTAACCTTATCTTTTATCTTTAACCCTTAGTTAAATAAATTAACTCTTATCATGTCTTATTGTATTTTTACACTCTAAGGTTAATATGGTTACTATAAAATTCCAATAGAACCTCACATGTATAATTAATTAAATTTTTAACATTATATAATTATTTTGGAATATTATCATATTTTTATGACCATCATATCATTTAATAAAATAGTATTTGTTTTAAAAAATCATTTATGTCAATTTTGACACTATTTAGTAATTTATTTTTTTTAAATTTATAACAACTTGATTAATTAAAAAAACTATAGGAAATAAAATATAACATGTAATAATCATACATAAAATTATTTTATGGAATAAAAATGTTCAAATTACATTTATTTTAACATTTATAATATCATTTATTTGAATCTTTCATTAATAAGGTAATCACTACATCATCATTGTGTCATAAATAAATTTATATATTTAATGTCTAAAAATTATAAATAAAATACCATGATGTAGGAATTTTTTTATTTCTAATTATTATATATATTCAAAGAGATAAATTATATAATGACGACTTAAAATTGTTTTAGTAAAAAGATACATATTTATGTTATATTTCTCTTTATTTTAAATTAATTAATATAACATGTCATTATCATACCCAAGTGGCTCCATGGGGTCCTAAAATCAACCAATGGATGCTCATGGTCATCCATATCTCATAAAATATGATTATAACATGTGTTAGGGTAGTTATATATTATTATAATATTATTTGTTTACCTTTATTTACCTGATTTACCCTTTAACTATTGTAATTAAAAATAATTACTGAAGTTACTATTCATAATGTCCAAAAATAAAAGGTAACTATTTACACAATTTAGACCTTATGATTCCAAATATGGAATCAATTTTTACAAATTTGAAACAAAAAATTGGAAAAAATTAATTTAAAATTAATTCATGTTGTCAAAACCAAAAAGTGAGTTTTTAAGAAGTAAAACCTACCAAAAGATTGACATGTGTTTATGTCCAATTTCAATGTGAAATTACTTCCAATGAACAAAATTGGATTAAATTATTAAAAAATAATCCAATTACACTTAAAACTAATTAAAAAGTCAATATAACTATATTGATAAATTATATGAAAAGGCGGTTTTGAATTAAAATGTAGTATTTTTCACTATTCATTAAAATATGGATTTTATCTGGAAAATACTAAAATTTCATCCAAAGTAAATTTTAATGTCCCACTTCTAAATAAGAAGTTTATTTTTTCAAATAGATAATATGAAAGTTACAAACACTATATTTAAAAATTGGTCACTATCAAAAGGCGGTAAAACAACCTTTTAAAATATTAGAGTATTTTATGCTTAAAATGGATTCATTTTAATTTTAAGACTCTAAAATTCAATGGATAAATGTAAGAAAAACTTAACAAAAATGTGTAATTATATTGTATTTAGTTCTTTTCATTTATTCCAATATAATAGTTACGCATTAACTACAACTTAAAATTGTAATATTATTATTGTATTATTTTTTAGTATAACTCAAAGTTGTGTGCAACGTAAGATTTCAGAGAAACTCGTTGAGGCATTTCAAGTATGCTATCGGGAAAAGTGTCCCCTTTAATGTAAAATTAAAATATTATTCATAAATATTAATATATATGAAAATTTATTATTCCATAAAGACCTAGGATGTTACATTTAGGGTCTTTTTTAGTCTCTTTCATATTATTTTTAACCTTGATTTCCCGATTTACCCTTTTTGATGTGAAAAAATGTAACACCTAATATTTTAAGAAGTGTATTTTTTCAAATATATTTAATTTAATTGATAGATTTTAGTGCAGCAAAACCCTAATATTTTAAATGAACACAATGTTCAATAGCTTATACAACACGTAACACTGAGCTTAAATGAACTACGATACATTATTTAAATATTAATTTTATAACCTAGCCGTTAAATTGAAGGGTATGAGTAGCATTAGCCAAATTATAAAATATATATTAAGTCCATAATCAATTAAAATATATTGATTAATTATTATAAAATTAATTCCTAAATTTTTAGTAAAGTCATTTTAATCTTAAAAAATATGATTTCTAAAAAAAATAATTGCTTTTTGGGAGTAAATATTATAATTAAATTTTAGAAATTTTAAAAATTATATTTTATAAAAAATAATATCATTTTTTAATTCATAATTTTAAATTTATCTTTTTGTAAAATTTTGGTACGTTTCTGAAAAAATTAATTTTTCCAGTGAATAGTGATAATACCGTTTTTGTGCATTTTTTGTAAAACTGTCATTTATTTCCATTAATAAAGACCAGTTGGGACATAAATTTTATCTTTAATTAAAATAATTATTATTTAATTATATATAATCTAATTAATTACATTTGAATCATCTTTATTCCATATTTTTGTCTAAGTACATATTTTTCTTAAAACGCATTTTTCAAAAACTTATTTTTCATTGTATTTTAGGGGTTTAGTTTTAATTAAATTATTCCAATTATATGAATTTAATATTAAAAAATAGATTAAATTTTTGGAATCAATTGTTAAAAATTTAGTAAAAAGGTCCCCATTAATTTTGGTCATTATGAATAGTAAACATAGTAATATTTGTTACCATAGTAAAGAGTAAAACGGGTAATTAATGTTAAAAATAATATGATAAGGAATACATATTTACTATAAAATTTTAACTATTTTTATTAGATGAATATATTTCATCCATAATCAAATAATGTTCTAATATAGGTCCTTTTTTCTCTATTTGGACATGATTTTGACCCTTTATATTATTTTGAATCAAGAAAAGTCAAAAATGTCATTTTCTTTGTTTTATTAAATTTAATTTTTTTACAAATGAAAAAATAGAGAATATATTCAGTTATAAATTTTAATTTAAAATATAAATTATTTATTTTCTTCAAGGTAATTTGTTTATAATTTAAGTTATGAAATAATTAACTTAAATTCTTAAGCAAGACTGATGCATTACATGTGCAAGTAGAAAAAAACAATAAAATGATTTTAAAAATTATAGGTATAATATTACTTAAATGAGTTTTTTTATTAAATTATTTTTTAGATGAAAATTATATATTATATAGGTTTTTATGTATTTTATTAAAATTTCATTGTTTTCTTTTATTTTTTAAAGTCAAAGTAAAACAATAGTTCTAAAATTGATATTAATGTTATTCGATAATCAATAATATTTTATTAAATGATTTAAATTTCCTAAAAAACTTATATTAATCTAAATGAATGGTATATAGTTTTAAACATCATTCCTATTCCATTTACATGAACTTTATATTATTATGGTAACATCTATGACACCTAAATGGTAGAAAACATTAATATTATGGTAATTGTGAATATGGATAACACGGGTTAAAACAAAGAGATAAGGGTTAGAAACATATCTAAACCTATCATTTTTTATTGGATAAGAGGATTTCAACTAATAATCATCTTACATTTTAATCTTATAAATTTTGATCCATTTGGACATAAAAATTAATTTATATTAATTTAATATTTTATGAAATTCAAAAAGTTCCCCACAACTCAATTATAAATGGGTTCATCCTCCCTCACTTCTTTACACCACTTTGAGCCATCTAGCTCAACCAAACACTTATCATTTCTATTCTAAAAAATCATTATCCAAGTTCTTGTGATTATGGTCCTTCTAAAAGACCAACCCTAGATCCCTTAAGAAGAGATCCAAGAGAAGTCCACCAAAGAAGAAGAGGTTTCAACACATATGAATGATGTCATACATGAGATAATAGGTTTTATGTTACAATCTCATTATTTATCTAGATTGTATATGATTATGTTTCCAATGAAGAAATTTTATAATCTAACTCTCAATAAACTCATGAATTTTTTTCTCTTATAGTTATTTAATGATAATACATGTTTTCCTTTCATTTTCTTCACCTTAAGTTCTCAAGAGACTAGAAATATTTTTTAGTAAAATTGAAATTATTTCTCTCTTCGAACGAAAAAACATTTTCTTCCATGTCCATGTTTTCTAAATAATGTTTTTACTAATATCCAAAGATTTTTTTAAAGTCATTTTTACCCATGTTTTAATTTTTAAAAAATTGCTTAAATAGAATATTCTTTTCATTTTCTGAATAAGGTATTTTTTGACTTTATATCAAAAAAATGAAAAGAAGTTTTTATCTAGACTTATATGGAATTAAAATAATTTCCATAAATCATGAAAACTAAATATTTTGAAAGATTCACTTACAATTTTACAAGTTTATTTTAAAATAAAATGGTTTCTTAATTATGTTCTATTTTTTTTTTATTTTGAAAAGTGATTTTTAAATTGGAATGTTTTTTTCCTCAAGAATTATTTAATGATTTTTTTATTCTTAAATCACAATAAACATTAATTTTTCTTATGATTTACTGTAAATACAATCCAAGGATACCATCCTTATTCTTTCTCTGGATGGTTTTTTTTTACAATGTCATGATGTTTGTAAAACCCATTCCTCTTCCATGGTTTATAATATGATGAAATTATTATTAAACCAATTTCTTTTCTTGGGTTTTAATATAATTAACGGTTTATGAACTTATGGCACACATATGTATGATATTAATTATATAAAGGGTGGTACCTATTTCTCACTCTAATTAATTGGGTAAAGATTTATATCTCATGAGATATAAATGAATATAATGGGCAGTAAACCCAATTCAGTAAGAGTCTTTTTCCTCTATGATGGTCTTGGGAGTGAACCTTGACTACTACGATGGTTTGTGGAGTCAACACATTCCAATATAATATCCATGGTGGTGAACCTTGACTAATATGGAAATTATTTTCTTTTCTTATGTGTATTCCTCAATTCAATGTATTATACATATTTTATTCTCTAATATCTCATGTTCCTTAATTCCTTCATGATTTATATCTTATGAACTACTAAGAATTATTACATAACAAAAGATTGTGATCATTGATTTGAATGGTTTGAATTTAAAATGTTAATATCATGATCTTATACCCTTTTTATCATGTAATGATTATATGATCATTGATATATCTATTTGTTACCCTTAATAAGCATTAGATCTCACCCTTTCTTATATTTCCTTTCCTTAGGTCATGAAGGAAGGTATTAAGTATGATACGTCTATGAAGGGTTATATTTATGATGAGATAAGTGTGAAATGATGAAAATATTTTAGAAACCAGTTTTTTATGTTTATAAGTTTCCAAAGATAAAATAAATAAATGATTTTTGGTGTGGATTTAAATTTCATGTAATTAATATTCAGCTATTAAGATGTGATATCTATGTATGAAAATTATGGGTCACTATAGTTGGTATCAGAGAAAGGATTAGTTAACCTTTCGAAACTAGGATGAGATAACTTTAGTGAGGACCCTCAGGATAAGTTTTAGTATATGATAAAATCCTAAAGTTTTTTTAATTATCATGAATGATCTAGGTTAAACCTAATAATTTTTTGAATTATTTTTCATTATTTAGAAAGTCTATAAATCATTTTTCATGATTATGTGGTTTCCAACTATGATAATTATTTCTCACACTGTCATTTTTTGGTTTTAATCAATGGATGGAACCATTATGATTAATGTTAATGATGAATTTGATAGAAAATGAAATTATTTTCCTCATGAGAAATCGAATGTTATGGGATATGGAATTAAAAATCATACTTCTATTCTCACACAACTTTCTCAAGCTATGAATTATTATAAGTTTCTATACAATCAAAGGAGGGAACAACTTTCTACTGAGTCTTTTATGAGGCAATAACTACCTTATTTTAATTGTTCCACTTATCTACTAGTTTTCCAGAAATATATTAGTACCACTAAAAATATATTTTCCATTCTCCAGTGTTTAAAACATGAGAAATTCATTTTTTTTGTCTATCATTTGGAAGGTTAAGTAGATCAATAGTAGACTCTTATCAAGAACCTTAGGTAAAAGGAATAAATTAAATCTATGAATTGGGTTGAGTTTAAGAGATTATTTATTAATAAGTAATTTCATCATATTATTTGTATGAAAATAGAAAATTAGATCCTTTAAATGAAATAGAATAATGATGTATCTTTTGGTAACTATGAGGAAAATCTCATAAGACATGTGAGGTGCGCTTCTAGTATTATCATCAAACCTAAAATTAAGGTTGAATTATTCTTTAGTGGATTAAAACCAAGACTCCAAAGGGAATTATCCATAAGTAACTTTAGTACCTAAGAATAAATTGTTTTATGTTTCATCAATGTGGAAATAGAGGTTGTTTTTTGGTAGAAATATCATGGTTTTGGTAATAAAAAAATATGTAATTCAATGGAAACTCTAATACCATATAAAGAAGAAGATGAATTTTCTATTATACTCAAAGTGTTGAAAGAAACATGGTTGAAATTGTATTAAGGGTGATATTAAATGTTTTATGTGTGACAATAAAGTTCACCAAGAAATTGAATACCAAAGTGATGGTAAAATTTTAGCCAATGATAGAGAAAATGTAACACAGAATGGTTGACCCACACTTAAGTGTTTTAAATACAAGGAGTATGAGAATTATGTTAACCAGTTCCAAAATCCATAAGTTAATGATGATGATTTCCATCCATATCCTCTTAATCCAAGATAAGAATTTAAATCTATTATGATCACTATTGGTGTTGTGGAGTACGACAACAAAGTGTTGAAAGTTACACTTACCATCCGCTCTAGAACTGGTAATGTATTATTTGATTTTGGATATTCCCACTCTTTTATGTATAAATAATTATATGAAGATATCATAACACCACCCCATAAATTATATGTTTAATTATTAGTGAAAACTTCTAATGGTATGATGATCTCATCCATTGTTTATGAATCTTCTTTGATTGATGTTTATGGGAATTTGCTTCCTGAAAATCTCATTATTCTCCCTCTAGTTTAATTCGATGTTATGTTAGGTATTGATTGAATTTATTTACATAAATCCAAAATAAATTATCAATTAATGGAATTCAAATTTTATATTATGAACCAATATATGATCATTTATTAGTGTGATGGAAAAAAATGTAATTCTAATAGAAATTGCATCCATCATATGGGTCATGATTCCTATTCAAAATGGATTTTTATCTTAGATGTTTGGAGAGAAACATGACATTTAAGACATGACTATTGTGTGGGGTATTGTTGATGTATTTTTAAAAAAAAAAATTATATTCTTCCACTGTATCATGAAGATGAATTCTTGATAGAATTCATACCTAGTTCTATACCTATTTCCAAATCTCTAGATATAGTGGCCCTTATTGAGTTACAAGAATTAAATAAGAAAATCCAAGATAATATTGACAAGGTATTAATTTATAAAATTTCATCATCTTAGGTTTCACCTATTCATTTTTTGATAATATGAAATATGGATCAAGGATACACTACATTTATTATCAAAAACTTGACAAGTTAACTATCAAGAAAAAGTATCATCTACCCTATATTGATAATTTATTTGATCAACTACATTGACCTAAATACTTTTCTAATATTTACCTTCATTCTGGATATCATCAATTGAAGTTAAAGAAATAATATATACCCAATAGGGAATTTTATACATTGTATGGACACTAAGAATTTATAGTGATTCCATTTGGTCTTATTAATTCCCCCTGTTATATTCATGGATTTAATTAATAGAATATTTTGATAAAACCCTTATTAGTTATGGTAGTCATTATAGATGATATTCTTATATATTAAAAGGGAAAGTAAGATCATGAATATCCCTTGAGGATTGTGTTGAAGACCCTAAAAAATGAGAAACTATATGAAAAAATTACAAAGTGTAAATTTTGGATAAAAAGGTTTAATTTTTTGGTTATATTATCTTAAGATATGGAATAAATATGGATTCTTAAAAGAGATAACTTATTGAACATTGGCCCATACCAACCACTATGACGGAGATCTATAGTTTTCTTGATTTTTATGGATATTATCATTACTTTGTGGATAATGTTTCCTGGTTATCAAATCCACTCATCAAGTTAACTATGAAAGGATCCAAGTTATTTTGGAAGGATGAATGTGATAAATATTTTATGGACTTAAAGAGAATACTAGTCAGGGAACCTGTTCTTACTCTACCCTATAGTGGTGAAGGGTTTGTAATATATAGTGAAGCATCAAATAAAAGACTGGGATGTGTTCTCATGTAAAATTATATGGTTATAGATTATGCCTCATGATAATTGAAGGTATGTGAGTTGAACTACCCAACTCATGATTTTGAGTTAGATGTGGTAATATTTTCATTATAGATATAGAGGATTATCTCTATAGAGAAAATTGTGACATATATACTAATCACAAAAGTTTAATGTATATTTTCCATCAAAAATAGTTGAACATGCACCAAAGAATATAGCTGTATATGATTGAAGATTATGACTGCTCAATGCATTACCACCCTAGGAAAATGAACAAGGTGAAAGATTCTCACAGTCAAAAGGATCATGCTATCTTATCTATGATAAGGATTACAAAATATCCAATATTTATGTACATTAAAAGGATTGATATTGAAATATTAAAGTAAGGGTAGAAATATTATCTTTCTCAAATTAGTGTTCAACCATTTATGCTAGTGAATATTACAAAGGCATATAACAAAAATATAGAGCTGAAAAAGAAGGTGAGAAATTTTCTTAAGTATAATATTGATTGTGATGGAATAATAAGGTTCATAAACTATGTTTTTGTCCCATCAGTATCATATTTTTAGAAGTAGATGATGGATTAAGCTCATAGTTATTTATTCTTTATTCATCCTAGAAGTATGACGATGTATAGAGATTCGAAATAGTATTTCTAGTGGGGTTAAATAAAGATAGATATTATAAATTATGTTTCTTGGTTCTTCGTATGTTATAAATTTAAGGGTGAGAGATAAAATTATAAGGATATTTTGTAACCATTACCCATACTAGAATGAAAAATGAAAAAACATCATGGATTTTGTTAATGGAAACCCCAAAATATACAAAGGGCATAATGTTATTCGGGTTGTAGTCGACCGCCTTACAAATTCATCACATTTCACTTCTATTAGAGAAGTCACCTTGAAAATTCATCACACTTCACTTCCATTAGAGAAGATTTATATCTTGATAAAGTTACTCTAATGTATATTAAGTAAGTGGTATGATTTTATGGTACACCACTATCAATTGTATCTAATTGGGATCCAAGGTTTACCTTAAAGTTTTAGAGATTCCTTTAGTAGGCTCTGAATATAGAGTTGAATTTTAGTACATCTTATCATCCTCATGAAGATGGTAAGTCTAAGATAACAATATAAACTATTTAATACATGTTTATATATTTATTTATGGATTTAAAAGGTGTTTGGGACAAAAAAACTTCCTTTATTTTAATTTTCTTATAATTATAGATTTCATTTGAGCATTCAGATGGCCCCATATGAATCCCTCTATGGAAGGAAATGTAGAACTCCACTGTGTTAGGATAAAATTAGAAGAATAAAACTTTTGGGACATGATCTAGATAAGTAAATATTAAATAATGTTATATCTATTAAACAGCACATAAGAAATGATTATATTCAAAAAAATATGTTGATAGTCATCAATGAGATCTAGAGTCTTAAAATGGTGACATGGTGTTTTTCTGAATTTTTCTTTGGAAAAAGGTTATGAGATTTTTGAATAATGGAAATTTGATCCCTAGTTATGTTGGCCCTTATAAAAATATTGGTTGACTAGGTATATTATTTTATCTCTTGGCGCTTCCACCAAACCTCTCTCAAATAAATAATATGTTCCATGTATCTCTCTTGAGAAAGTACATACCTGATCTTTCACATGTACTGAACTGAGAGGTCATACTAATGGAACATGATATTCATTATGAAGAAGAACCAATATATTTCTTGGATCATAAAGATAAAGTGATATGGAACAAGACTAATAACCTAGTGAAATTTCTCTAGAAAAATCAAAAATTTGATGAGGCTACAAGGGAACCTAAGATGTAATTAAACAAATATATCCTCATTTGTTTGTGTCTTAGTAACAAATTTTGAGGGAGAAATCCATTTTAAGGGGGTAGAGTGTAACACCCCATGATTTTAAGAAATATTGTCTTTAAAATCAATTTAATTTATTTGATAGATTTAATTTAACACAACCCTAATATTTTAAAAGAACACTATGTTCTATATATTATACAACACGCAACACTGAGCTGAAATGAACTGTGAAATATTTTTTAAATATGAATATTATAACCTAGATTTAAAATGGAAGGTATAAATAGCATTAAACATATTATAAAATTTATAATAATTTTATACTCAATATAAATATATTGATTAATTATTAGGAAATTAAAAGTAAATTTTTAGTAAACTCATTTCAATCTTCAAAAATATGAATTCTTCAAAAATGTTTTTAATTAATTTTTGTGGGTAAATATTATAATTAATTTCTAGAAATTTTAGAAATTTTATTTTATAAAAATAATATCATTTTTTAATTTATCATATCAAAATTATCTTAGGGATAAATTATTTTATTTTTCTGAAAAAGATTAATTTTTTCAATGAATTGTGAAAATACAATTTTTGTATATTTTTGTAAAACTATCATTTATATTCATTAATAAAGTCCCATTGAAACATGAATTTGGTATTAAAGTAGAATAAGTATTATTTAATTATATATAATCAAATTAAATACATTTTAATCATATTTATACCTTTTTTGGTATAAGTTCTTTTTTGGGCTTAAAAACACATTTTTAAAAAAAAATGTTTTTCATTGCATTTTATGGGTTTCATTTTAAATTAAACTCTAGCATGTCTTTGAATTGAATCTTTAAAAATATATTAAAGGTTTTTAATAAATAGGTCTAAATTAGTTTAATAGGTCTCTTTTATTTTTATTCATTATGAATAGTAAACATATTAATTTTTGTTACCATAGTAATGGGAAAATCGGATAATTAAAGTTAAAAATAATATGATATAGACTCAAAATTGACCCTAAAATTTGAATTATTTTTATTGGATGAATATATTTCATCCATAATCAACCCAATTTCTAATATATAGACGTATATCTCCATTTGGGCATGTTTTTGTCTAGTTGTATTATTTTTTAATAAAGAAAAGTCAAAAATGTCATATTCTTTGTTTTATTATATTTAAATTTTTGAAATATAGACAAATATATATATATATATATATATTCAGTTATAAATATTCATTTTAAAAATAAATTATTTATTTTCATCATGGTAATTTATTTCTAATTTTTAGTGATTATATAATTTTCTTAAATGATTATGAAACACAAATGCAGTGCTTCTACGAGTAGTAAAAAATAAATAAAATGATTTAGAAACCCTAAAAATAATATTTTTTGAGTGATTTTTTTTGTTCCATATTTTTTATATCTAAAAATGATATATTATATAGGTTTTTATACACTATATTCTAATTCCATTGTTTTATTTTATTTATGAAAGTAAGAGTAAATGACTTGTTCCAAAATTGACATTAATGATATTTAATAATAGATAATATTTTATTAAATGATTTAAAATTCCTAAAAATATTAGATTCATTAAAATAAATAGAATATATTTTTAAAAATCAATAATGATCAATTTATGGGTCTTTTGGATTTTTTTTGGTAACATCCATGACCCCTAATGTGTAGAAAACATTAATATTATAATAATTGTCAAAAGGTTTAACATGGGTGAAAACAAAAAAATAAGGGTGAGGAAAATTTTCCAAACTTGTATAAATTTTATTGGATTATATGATTTTGAATAATCCTCATATTATATTCTAATATTAATAATTTGGATCCATTTGTAAATAAAATTAATTTATATTAATTTGATATTTTAAGAAATTACAAAAGTTCCTCTCACATAAATTATAAAAGGGAACCTCCTCCCTCACTTCTTCATACCATTTTGAGACACATATCTCTACCAAAACCTAACCATTTCTCTTATCAAAACCTTTATCTAAGATATTGAGGTTATATTCCATCTAAAAGACCAACCCTAAATCCCTTAAGAAGATATCTGAAGGAATTCCATCAAAGAAGAGTAGGTTTGAATGCATACAAAGGAAGTTGGGCCTGAGGTAAGGGGTTTTATATTTCAATCTCATTATTTATTATAATTATTTATTATTAAGTTTCCAAGGATTAAATATAATAATATAACACTCAATAAACTCATGAATTTTATTCTCCTCTATTTATTTCTTAGGAAGACATTTTTTACATTTATTTTATTCACTTTAAGTGATCAAGTGACCGAAAATAGTTTTGTAAGTAAAAATTACTTTATTTCAATCTTTAGTCCAAAAAAAATTCTTCCAAGTAAAGTTTTTATAAAAAAAAATTAAATAAGGTTTTTAATACTCTCTTATGATTTTTTGAAGCCATTTTACCAATTTTTTACTTTTTAAAAAATCATTTAAAAGAAATCTTCTTATCATTTTCTAAAAAATTTACTATCTGAATAAATTCCTAAAATATGAAAGGAATGTTTTACCATAACTTATACATCATGAATGTAATTTTTCATTTTCATGATGACTAACTTATTTGAATATTCTTTTACAATTTTAAAAGGTTCCTTTCAAATAAAATGGTCTCTTTATTACGGGTGTAGTTTTTAGATTTTGAAATTTTGTTTTTAAATTGGAATGGTTAATTTCCTCAAAAATGAATTAATGATTTTTTGATTCATTAAAAACAACAAACTGAAATTTTTATTTTTATTTATTGGGAATATGATCCAAAGATACCATCCTTATTATTTATATGGATGGTTTATTTTTATGATGGAATTCTTTTTATGAAACTCATTCCTCTTCCTTAGATTATGATATGATGAAATGTTTATTAGACTCATTTCTTTTAATGGGTTCTAATATGAGGAATTCTTTATCAACTTGTGTAACACGTATGTATGATTTTTATTATGTGATTTTTGGGACCTATATCTTCCTCCAATTAATTGGGTAAATATTTATATCTCATGACATAGATAGGACTAGAATTAGAAGTGAACCCAATTCAGTAAGGGATTTTGTCTACTATGATGGTCTTGGGAGTGATCCTTGCCTACTATGATGGTTTGGGGAGTGAACTCATTATACTATGATGGCCTTGGAAGTGAACCTTGAATACAACTGAAATTATTTTCTAAACTTATTTGTATACCACAATTAAATTTATTATGACTATGTTATGATCACATGGCTCATGTACATTATGATTTATGTCTTATAAACCAAAAAGATTTATGTCAAGACTCAAGATTATGATCTTTAATTTACAAGGTGTGGATTTAAAATGTTAATATCATGTTCTCATAAACTTTTTCTAATTTTATGCTTATATTATCATTGATATCTCTTTTTTACAACCTTACATAGCATTAGAGCTCGCCCTTTCTTATGTTTCCTTTCAATAGGTCATAAAGGAAGGTATTAAGTATGATACATCTAGGAAGGGTTCTAGTTATGAAGAAATAAGTGAGAGATGATGTAGATATTTTATGAACCAGTTATTTATGTTTCCATGTTTACAAATATACTATACCTAAATGGTTATATTATGGATCAAAATTTTATATAATGAATATTCATCTATTAAGATATTATATCTATGTATGAAAAGTATGGGGATCAATACAAATACTTACCATGGTTACTATTCATTATGAAAAAAATAGACATATTTAGAAAATTTGAGCCTACTTATTCTAATTATGGGATAAATTTTTCAAGATTCAATTATTTTAAGTGTAAAATATCAATTTTAATATAAATTCATAAAACGCAACGAAACATGATTTTAGAGAAAATGCATTTTTAAGCCCAAAATTGAACTTAAACAGAAATCAGCAATAATGATTATTCATATGTAATTAATTAGATTATATATAATTAAATAATACTTATATTAATTTAATATCCAATTAAATTCATAATGATACTTTTTATTAAAAATAAATGACAGTTTTACAAAAATTGATATTTTCACTATTCATTAAAAACCCATCTTTTAAGAAAAATACCAAAAATTTACCCTAAGATAATTTTTAGATTATTATTTTTAAAATGAATTTAATTTTATCAAATAAATTTTATAAAAGTTTCAGAAATTAATTATAATATTCTCTCACAAAAATTAATAAAAACCATTTTTTGAAGAAAATATATTTTTTTCAAGAATAAAATCACTTTACAAAAATTGAGTGCTTATTTAATAAGAATTTATCAATAAATATTTATTTATTTGGACCATTATATATATTTCATAATTTTTTAATTCTATTCATACCCTCTAATTCAATGTCTATGTTATAAGATTCATATTTAAATAATAATATTTCATGGTTCAATTATGATCAGTGTTGTGTGTCTTGTGTGCTATCAAACGTGGCCTTATTTTAAAATATTAGGATATTGCATTCTCCCCCACCCCCCATTAATAAATTTTGTCCTCAAAATTTTAACATTATCTTAGTAATCAAGGGTTTTACATTTGAAAATACCTTTATTGAAACCCCACATTGTAAAAAAGGTTAATAAAACTTCCTTTTAAAAATATGGAATGGGAAATATAAAGGTCATATGGAATAACATATAAATATGTTTCCAAATAGGAGAACATTAGTGGGAAGTAAAAATATGAACATGGAGGAAAATTTTAATTTTCAAATAATAACAAAGAGTGATAGAAAACATTAATCAAAAGAAAGTGAATGATCATGAGAAAGTCAATGGACACAAAACCATAGATCAATAAGGTGTGAAAATACCATTGATTCATCAGGAATTAATATAATAAGAAAATATTTTTTTTTCAAGATACTTTTCCTATAGTTATGAAATTACTTTACCATTTAGTCTAAGAACATAAGTAAATATACTTACTTGAAAAGTAGAATTTCATCCTTTAATCAGTTTCCACCACAATATCATATTTTTCTCTAAACAGTTAGTATTCAAGATGAATTCTTCATTCCTAGAGAACTAAAATATAATTCTAATAGATCACATAATACATAAAAGGATAAAAATATATTCTTATTATCTTTAATTATTAACCAAAATTTAAATGGTTATCATAATGTAAGATAATATACAAAATTTATAAAACTTCATGTGAAGAAATAATACATTTTACTCTAAAATTTTCACAATAACACCAAAGGTTTAACTTAGAAAATTCCATATATAAATAACCCTACATCCAAAATTACCTCAATAAACTCAAATTTAAATAATGTTTTAACCTAAAAAGTTATATCATACCCTTCACCTTACATATCTAAAAATGTACTATCATTATTCCAAAATAATCCTTCACATTAAACCTAAGGGTTATATATACCTCAACTCAATAAAACACCACCCAAAATATCATTAATCAACATAAAATCCCCTAACTTAAAACCTAAAAAGTGGTTTCTATGTCATTTAACGTATGAACAACATTAAACTTATAAACACATGATGGTGTTTTTAATTTAACCTCACTTGAAAACATCTTAATCTCTACAGTTATCTAAACTCTCCTCTGATGCCAACTATAACAACTCTGAACCCACACTCCCAGATCTGGTGCTAAAAATAGAAAACATTCCATTTATATATTTGATATAAATAAACCTGGCCTGATTTTAACCTTCCAAATCTTATAACATCAAAATTAAATATTGTATCACTTACATATCCAAGTATCTTTTAGGTTTTGATTTTTAGATAATTACAACAAACTCTTACCTAAAAATACACATGTCTTCAAATGAGTATTTTTTCATTATACCATGATTTTCTTTTTCAACATTAAGTCTTCAACATCTCCCACAAAATTATTCTCAAATGAAACCTTTATATACATAATTAATATCATTCTTCATATCCTAGGGAAAATAACAACATAATAAGGGTTATCTCAAATTCTTAGTAAGGGTAAACATATGAATTAAAAATTTAATTTCATAAGTGATCATAATGTGAGAATAAGTGTATGATGACATAATCAAATTTCATGAGAATAATATAATAAAATTTATATCCATAAAAACCTAGATCATATTTCATGAGAAAATTCATAATGTTTTAACATAATTTAAGAGTCATATAAGTCAACAATCATGATCCATTTGAAAATAATTATTAACAAAGGATACATTATAACATGATAAAATAATAAAGAAAACATTTTGGAAACATGAAACATCATTTTCATATCACTCTTATAATCTCTCTTATAAATGTAATAAACTACCCAGTAAATTCCAATAATATATCTAGATAAACCTATAATCGGTTAACTCTGTCTCTTTACCTAATGAATTAGAGAGCTATATTAGTCTCGCACATCATCATGAGCTATATTGAGATCACCCATAATCATAAAATATGTCCAAAAATCATAACATGATCATAACACATGAAATATTTCATTTTTCAACATAACAATAATCATTGTCCTTTAATAGATAGATTTACCCATGGAAAAGAAATGGGTTCCATGAAAATATCTTTGAAACAACCATAATCGATCTAGAGAAATAATAAGGATAGTATCACTATATAATATCTCAAGTAGAGCAAAGGTAAAATAAACAGTTGTTGTCATTGATGAATATAAATACCATAAAAAGATCATTGAGAACATTCTGGAGAAACATGCCCTTTAAAAATTGAAAATCACTTTTAAAAAATAAAAAATAAAAAATATTTAGAGAAAACATTTTATTTAAAAATAATCCTAGAACCTTACAAAGGAATCATAAACTCAATGATTTTTTATTATTGTAGTAAATTATTTTCATGTTATAATTTTTAAAATAAATATTATACTCGCACCTTTGATAAAAAGTACCATGTTCAGAAAACTATAATAGGATTATTTTTAAACATTTTTTTAAAACATAAAACATTGTAAAAAATTAATTCAAAAAATAATTTAACAATATTCAAAAATATTCTTGAAAAAATTTTATAAAACATGGATATGGAAGAAAAACGTTTTTTTACTAAAAGGTGAGAAATTAGGGAATATTTTCTTAAAAAAATCAAAATCATTTTTATTATTCAAGAGAATAAAATGGTACTAATACTTAAAAAATTAATTAAGAAAATAAAAAAAAGGATAAAAAAATTAATGGAGTTATCATATAGTTATCATATAATTTCCTCAATGTAAATTTAATCATAAATAATACTAATTAAAATGATATTGAAACATAATCCCCTTTAAACTTTGGTAACTTCTGAATCATAAACCCCATGAAATAATAAAGTTAAATGAAACTATAAATATCATGAAAATAAGTAGATTCATGATATAACATTTCAAAGGGGTAGTATATACACCTCATAAAAGAATATATGTTAATAACATAAACATGTCCCAAAGAATGAAAATTTGAGATGATTAACCCTTATAAATATAATATTATTGAATTAAGAATTTACCAATGGAATGATTATGTGTAAACAATGTAAATCAAAAAAAATAAATACAAAATAAATCAAAAAAAATCATTTCACAAATAATCTTTCCATAATATAATCAATTAAGTAGAGTTATAACCCAATAAATGAAAATTGGGTTAAGAAACCTCTTACCACTTTGGTAAAATCCCAATCAAAATCCATTAGTTTAATTAAAATGAATTAAAACTTAAAATACCATGAAGTATGGATGATTTATGATATAACATATAAATGGGAAGTATATAGACTATATAATTTAAAGTATGGTCATAACATTAAAATATAACTCAATGAAGAAAAATTGAGATGAAATTCATTACCTTGAGTTCATAAATTCTATTTATGTCCTTTAACTCAAGTATAATAAACTTATATCAATTATTATTTATGAAGAAAAATTTTCATGTTTAATACATTATCATAAAATAAATTATTTTTGTTGGGAAGAAGTTTGATGATGATTTTTTGGATACATGAAGTATTGTCTTTTGTTTTCAAGGAAGTTTGAGAAGAAAGAAAATAACTTCACTTTGTATAAGTGGGTAAGGAAAGATAGAAAAGTTACAATACATTCCACAGTAAATCTAAAAATTATTTTCTGATCTGTATTTCAAAAATATCATAAGTTATTTGGAGAAATTTTTATGCAATAATTATGAAGTAAAGTGGGATAAAATATGATGTCAATCAATATGGTTGGTCCTGTACAAGTTGGTGACTAAGGTGGTACAGTTTTCTAGTGTTTTCCAAATTTTGGGGGTCCAAAATTTGGATTTGGGATAGCATTTTAAAAAATTTATTTCCTTGAAGATATCATAAAAATATAGAAAAGGAATTAATTTTTTAAAGATGGGATTCATGAAGTAGATTTCGCGAAGACATGAAAATTGTTGATGGTGTTATTCGTGATTATGATGAGCTTTGTGAATGGTTGAGGAAATGAGAATTGTAGGTGATCATTTCAGAGGTTAAGGTGAATATCATTGTAGTGGGTAAAAGAAAGAAGGATCATCATGTTGGTGCAACTGATTTGAAGGAATGATTCACAATTACAACAAGCTTTTCAAATATATAAAATAGTCATGGTGCTTTGCAAAACAGAGTGAATTTCTATGGAAATTTCAAAGCTCTGCGATTTGGTGTTGACATGGTGCGGAGGTAGATAGAAGTTTTTGGAGTCGGTGGTAAATTCCTATAAATAATCCCATACCCCCTCTATAAAAGTATATAGACTTAACAAAAAGTTTAGATCTCTCAAATTATGAAGAAGTTTCACAAAGAAAGTGATCTGTGTAAAGGTAGTGACCTCCACGAAGGAAAGGATCTTCGTGGTGAGCCATTGAGCTTTAAAAAAGAATTGAACATCACAAAGACCAATATATTATATATGAAATAGTGAGATCAATGATCTAGTGAGATTTATGAACTAGAGATCTTTGCAAACTAAAGTGATCTGTGAAGCTAGGAGCTTCGTGAAGGAGCTTTACAAGCTGATGATTTGTGTACCCAAATTAAGTGAGAAGTGATATCAAGTGGATCAAGATATAACTAGGGTATAGGAATAAGTATTATTACAAAGTCCAGGTAGTTCCTATCATCTTCTAGATAAGAAAGAGAATAATTTTTTTCAATAATCATATTTATGAAGGTTTTTCAAGAATCACAGAGATATTGCATTACCCTATTTGTGCTAAGAGGGTGCACACACACTTAAGGATTATCACCCAAGTACTACACAAGTGAAAGGGAATATCCTACTATTTTTATTCCATGTTAAAGAATTATCTATTTAGTGGATTTTTTTGTACAGTATTATCTCCAAACAATACCAAGTACTAGCTACTCTCATTGAGTAGTGAACCTTGTAAATTCTTGTGTTCCTGTTGATGTGTGCTTGGATTGTGTTTAATAGGTAAAGAGACCCTTAATATAAGATGAAGGTTATTTCATTTGAAAGGAAACATAAAAAATAAAATACATTACCAATTCACCCCCTCCCCCTCTCAGTGATACTCAGATCCTAAATCAGTGACTTAAATTGGTATCAGAGGGATAAGTTCCATTAGTTTATTCTTTCTTGATGTTTTGAAGAGAAATTATACTAGAGAATCTAAATTTTTTGAATAGTAAGGGGATTATGATATTTTATGTAATGAATTATCATATCTGAAAATATATAATGATTCCTTATCTTATGTATCTTGGATATGAAGTTCTTGAAACTATAACAGATGGATTTTCTACTATTGATGAGAAGGTTCCTCTTACTCTTGCAGATAAGAAGAATCTTGAGAATGATGGAAGAGATAAAAATTAATTACTTTAATATATTTTTGAGAGTGAATTTTTTAGAGTGAAATGTGTCACTATACCCAAGGGAATCTAGGAAAGACTAAAAACATCTATGAAGGAAATAAAAAAGTGAAGAAGGAAAAACTTCAAATCCAGATACTGAAGTATTAAGACTTAAAGATGGGTGATCAAGAATCTATTGGGGACTTCTTTACCAAGATAAATAATATTTTTAGTAAAATTATATGTCTTGGTAAAAATTTGGAGGATTCTACATCCATTGAAATGATCCTAAGATTTATTCTTGAAAAAGTTGATGCTAAAGTTTCGTCACCAGAAGATAGAGACCCTGAAAAATTATATATAAATGATTTTCATATCACTTTTATCACTTATAAAATGAGAAGGGATAAGATTATAAAGAGAATATCAAAATATGATATAGAAATTTTTTTCAATGTTTTAAAGAGAGATAAGTAAAAGAAATTTATTATTAATTATGAAGCTGGTGAATCTGACATTGAAAATGAGGTATGTCAAAATTTGGATGAAATTTTATCCTTGTTTTCTAAAAATGTGAAAATAGGCATAGGGAAATAAAAGGGGAAAATCCCTTTGAAATGTTTTGAATGTGGATCTATTGGCCACTTTGCGGATAATTTCCCTCAAAAAGGGAAATATGAAGATAGTGATGAAGAAGATAAAAGACCAAGAAGTTCATGGAAGAAACAGGATGAAAAAGATAAATATTATAGAATAGGTAAGGATAAAAAGTTCTTCAAATAAAAAAGAAGACACTTTTTTTCAAAAAATGAAGAAGATAGTGATAGAGAAAATTAATCTAAAAATCTATTGCTGATAAAGATAGAGAGATTACCTTTTTTTCAATTGTGAATAATGAATATTATGAGAGTAGTACTGAAGAAGAGGAAACTCAACTTGAACAGTATCTGAAATAAGATCTGAAGTAATGTTTGAGAAATATCAAAAGGTTTGATATGGAAAATAGAAAATTAACAAGTGAAAACTCTTCATCATATGACCAAGAAGGTTTTCTTAAAAAGAAAGGAAAATTTTAAAAGTAGATTGATGATCTGAAAAATTATCTTGAGAGTGAAAAGAATTATAATGATCATTTGGAAGTAAATATGAAGGAAAAAATAATATGAGTTGAAACTTGTCCAACATAAACTTTCTAAAGCTGGGGAAATGAACACAAGGTTCAAAAACTCTATTATAGAATTTGGTGAAAATTCTGCTAAGAATGAACCTAATAAGGATCAAAAAAAGTTACCTTTAAAGTTTTAAAAGAAATATGGAACTAGTTTTGATAAGAACAATACTGAAAAGGCTATTTATGTGGTCAAAGTTAGAAATACTAAAAAATTAGAATCATCTAAAAATCATGAGTCTATAAAGATATCTACTACTTTTGGTTCTGGTGATTCTGGATAAAAAATGAAGCTGAAGAAGAAAGTTACAATTGAAAATATGAAGTTTAGTGGTAAGAAAATTTTTGGTAAGAATATTATTAAGAAGCATTTTCACAACTCCGATCAGTATGGAATTTTTAGAGGTAAATATTCATTATATGGATGTTGTTAGTATTGTGGTGGATTCGGACACATGGAAAATATGTGTTGGTTTAACCAACAACATTACTATTATTCCTCAAGAATTTAAAGACAAGGATTGAGGAGGATTCAATATTTTAAATAGAAAAAACATCAAAATAATGTCCAGAATACATCTGAGAAGGTTGGTGTGATAGTTGATAATAGGTTCCAACCACTAGAAACTATCTGTGAAAGATGTGATCGACCTGAAAATCTTGCTAAGGGTTCTCTAATTGTGTTACAATAACAAGAAAAAAATTTTAAAAAATTCTTAGAAACCAAGGATATAAAGTCTAAGAAATATAGATCTTCTAGGTCCAAAAAGAAATAGTGCTTGGTTGTCTGGCCCAAACACATTGCCTTGGCTAGGAAATTGGAAGAATCGTAGAAAAAAGTCAAATAAAAGGATGAACATAAATCTCTTGTTATTGAAACCTATTTAAAAGCTATAAAAGGATAATGAACATGGATCCTTGATAGTGGTTGTTCATCTCATATGATAGGAGACTTAAATTTGTTAAAGAATTTGAAATATTTCAAATAAGGAATAGTGACATTTGGAAATGATGAATCTCTAAGGATCAAATTTATTAGATCAGCCACCATTGGAAAAGAAAAGATAAAATCTAGGAAATCATTAAATATTGATGGGCTAAAACACAACCTATTAATTTTGTTAAAACTCTCTTATGAGTTAAACAAATTCATCTTCATAAAGGATGCATTTTTTGTGAAAAATGAAGTTGATGTAAATCTAGTTACAATAGGCCAACGTACAAAAGGAAACTTGTTCCAAGTTGGTGAAGTTCAGAACTTTTGTTACACGGGTTTGGTGGATAAAAATAATTTATGGAATAAAATGATAAGAAACATGTGTTAAAGAAATATAAGACTATTATCAACACGAGATAGTATTCGAGACATTCCTGATTTATCAACAAAAATATATTTTTGTTTCACTATTTTTCAAAAAAAATAAGATCATGAATACAATGCACAAGAAGGTTGAAATTTGTTCAAAATGGCCATTGGATCTTATCCACTTTTATATTTATGGGCTGATGAGAAAAAAATAAATAATGTAGATAACTACTTCAACACTTTAATTGATGATTTTACTCGTATTACATGTGTTATGTATATGAGGAATAAGTCAAATTCTATGAAAATGTTTAAAATTTTCAGAAGGAATGTGAGTATTCATTGAAGAATTTGAGAACCAAAAATTGTGGTGAATACAAGAATGAAGAATTTGAAAATTATCTTGAGAAACATGGAATTTTACATGACTTCATCTCACCATACACACCTCAACAAAATGGGGTTACTAAAAGAAAGAATAAGAGTTTGGTGGACATGGCGTGAACTATGTTACTTGAACATGGTCTATCTTATTACTATTGGATACAATCCATGAGTAATGATATGTATATATAGAACCTATGTTTATATATGAAAAATTCAGATATGACTCCATATGAAATGTTCTATAGAAAAAGTAAAAGTTTGAAACACTTAAGAGTTTTTGGGAGTCCATGCATTATAAAAAATAAAGGTGGAAACCTTGGAAAGTTTGATTAAAGAGGATATGGTGGAATTTTTATTATCTATGCTTTAGAAGGGATAGGATATAGATTTCTCAATAAAGATAAAGGGATAATTATTTATTATTTAGATTTGAAAGTTGTTGAAAACTTTGATAATTAAAAGAAGTTCTATGGTGATGTGGAATTTGATAAAGATAGAGAAGATTTTGTTAACAATCTTGATAATGTTTTAGACTGTATTAATATTAATCAAGAAGAGTAATCATACACAACAATCTCAAGTTATGAGGATTAAATTCAAAAATCTCATCCTAGGTTGAGGAAACATGTGGAGGCTCAGAACATTAATGGGGATCAACATTAGATGGTTTAAACAAGAAGAACAATGAATGTTATTACACACACATCACTCTTTTCAAAAATTGAACCGAATGGTGTGAATGAAGAATTTGGGCATCCCTAATGAGTTCAGTATATGACTAAAGAGATTGATCAAATAGATAATAATGTTACTTTGGAGCTTATACCCAAGCTGGAAAATAAGAACATTATTGTTACAAAGTGGGTTTTTTAAAAAAATTTGAATGAAGATGGTGAAGTGATAAGAAACAAAGAAAGATTGATTTGAAAAGGGTATTCACAAATTTAAGGCATTGATTTTGATGAATCCTTTTCTCCAGGGGCATGTCTAGAAAAAAATCAAAATATTTATTGTTATTACTGCACAAAGAGGCTACAAAATCTTTCAAATGGATGTCAAATCCGCATTCTTTAATGGTGATCTTGATGAGGAAGTTTACATTGATCTAACATATGGATTTTTTATTGGAAAAGATGAAACTTATGTGTGTAGGTTGAAGAATCCTTCGTATGGGATAAAAAAGCACTAATGGAATGGTATTAAAAGTTGGATACTTTCTTGATTAAAATGAATTTCATGAAATGAAGAGTTGACAGTAATATTTACATAATGGAATGTCAGGTGTTCTCTATGATCGTAATTGTTTATTTCGATGACATTATATTTTCTAGGAATGATGAAAGATCATGTGAAAGATTTTATGAGGAGATGGAGAAGTTATTTAAGATGTCCATGTTGGGATAAATGCAAAAATTTATTGGGATGCAAAATTCATAGAAGAAGAATCACATTTTTCAGCCTCAAGAAAAGTTTGCTAAAGAACTTATGAAGATGTTTGGTATGGAAAATTTGAAACTAGTTTCCATTCCAATATAAGTGGGAACCAAGTTTTCTAAATACAGTTAAGGTAAGGAAGTTGGCTAGAAAGAGTTTCTAAAGCTTATTAAAATTATGTTATATCTGATTACCTCAAGACCTGACATAGTTTATGTTGTTACCTTATGTGCAAGATTTCAGAGCGCTCCTAAAGAAACACATTTGATTGATGGAAAAATAATTCTCAGATATATCAAATGAAAAAAATTGAATTGGGTATTATGGATCAAATAATATTGATCTATTTAGGTATTCAGATAATGATTTGGAAGTAAATGTTGATGACAGAAGATCTACATATAGTGGAGTTTTCTTTCTAGGAAAAAGTTGTGTTAGTTGGTATACAAAGAAACAAAATTTAGTAACTCTGAGAATAACTAAATTTGAGTATGTTATTCCTACTCAAGCTACTACCCAACTAATGTGGATGAAGATTCGGTTGGAAGATCTACTTATTGAAGTAAAGCTACCTTTGCTCTTAGGTTGTGATAATCAAAGTGAAATCAATCTTACACAGAATATGGTACAACATTCTTGTTAAAAAAATATTGACATAAAGTACCAATTCATCAAAGATCATGTTGAGAATAAAGAGTTAAAGTTTTATTACATTCCTACATTATAATGAGTTACTCATATATTCATAAAACATGTACTGAAGGAACCATTTGAAAAATTGAGGTCTAACATGGGTGTCCAACCTCTTTCTCATCAAGGTTGAGGTACTTGTTTATATCCCCACTCTGATCTTACCTTTGGATAATGTAGTCAAGGGGGATAATTTTCATAAATCTATCCTTATGGAGGCATGCATAAAGGGGGATTTGTGGGTAAGCTGTGAATATATCATGTAAGTGTGTGAACTATTCTAATTGTTTGTTGGAATGGTTGTCAAATGGTTATAGGGTGGTTGTAAGAAATAATTTTTTTATTCCAAGAATGTTGACAAAGTGAAGAATGTTGAGGAGTAAAGTTGATGTGATGTGGTTTCATAGTATCTACTTTCAAACAGCGTGGTCTTACAATCAATAATTCTTGTTTCCTACAATGAGTTAGCTCACATATGCTTAGAATTATTGATAAGTGTCCCATTGCTTGGGGTTTCAAAGATCAGTGATTTATGAATCTTGGTTGACAAAAAATTTCAAAGGGTGAGATTTTTGGGACCAATTTGCATGATGATGTTTTTTGATGCATGAATTATTGTCTTTTTTTCAGGGGAGTTTGAGAAGAAAGGAAATCACTTCACTTTGTATAAGTGGGTGAGGAAAGACAAAAAGTTATAATACTTTCCACAGTAAATCTGATGATTCTTTTCTAATCTGTATTTCAAAAATATCATAAGTTGTTTGGAGAACATTTTGTGAAATCATAATGAAGTAAAGAAGGATAAAATATGTTTTCAATCAGCATGGTTGGTCTTCTAGAAGCAGGTGTCTAAGGCGGTGCAGTTTTCTCATGTTTTCCAAATTTTTGGGGTCTAAAATTTGGAGTTGGGATAGCATTGAAAAAAGTGGATTTCCTTGAAGATCTCATAAAAATATGAAAAAGGAATTAATTTTGAGAATATTTGCTTTATGAAGTAGATTTCGCAAATACCTGAAGAATGTTAATGGTGTTCTTCGCAATTACGATGAGCTTTTCGAATGTCCAAGTAAAGGAGCATTATGGGTGAGCATTGTTGTGGTGAATGTGAAGAGAATTGTGGTGGGGAAAAGTAAGAAGGTGCATAGTGGAGGCAAAAAGTTTTTAATGGAATGCTTCAACATTATGATGAGATTTGAGAATCTGGAAAATATTCATGGTGCTTCTTGAAATAGAGTGAATTTCAGTGGAAATTTTAGAGCTCTTTTATTTAGTTATGAAGTGGCATTAAGGTGGATGGAAGGTTCTGGAGTCAGTGGGAAACACCTATAAATAGTCCCCTACCCCTTCTAGAAAAGTATATAGAATTAACTATAATTTTAGAGCTCTCGAATAGTGAAATGGGTTTGTAGAGAAAGTGAGCTATGCGAAGGTAGTGTGCGCCGCAAAGGAAAGGATCTTCATGGAAAGTTGTTGAGCATTGTGAAAGAATTGAACTTTGCAAAGTCCAATTTGTGATATTTGAAATAGTGAGCTCTAAGATCTGGTGATATCTATGAACTAGATATCTTTGTGTACTAGATTGCTCTGTGAATATCAGATCTTCACAAAGGAGCTCTTCGAGCTGAAGATTTGAGTACCCAAATTAAGTAAGAAGTGTTGTCAAGTGGATTAAGATATGGATGTGGTATAGGAATAAGTATTATTACAAAGTACCAGTAGTTATTATTAGCTTCTAGAGAGGAAATAGAAGATTTGTTTTCAATGATCATGTTTTAAGAGTTTTTCAATAATCACAGAGATATTGCATTACCCTATTTGTGCTAAGACGGTGCACACACACTTGAGGATTATCTCCCAAGTACTACATGAGTGAAAGGTAATATCCTACTCATTTTATTTAATATTAAAGGATTGTCTCTTTAGTTTATTGTGTGTTACAGTATTATCTCTATACCATATCAAGGACTAGCTACTCTCATTGAGTTTTGAACCTTGTAAATTCTTGTGTTCTTGTGGATGTGTGTTTGGATTGTGTTTAGCAGGGAAAAATATCCTTAATAAGGGAAGAAGGTTGTTTCCTTTGAAAAGAAACATAAAAAATAAATTACATCACTGATTCACCCCCTCCCCCTCTTAGTGATACTTGGATCCTGACGGGGTAAATTCAATTTCTTTTATTTTAATGAAATATATATTTACTTAATAATTTAATTCGGTGTTGGGTGTTTTGGGGATGTTCGTTCATAATTTCAAAATAGCTTCAGTGTGTTGACCATGGTCAAAGGGGTAATTGTTTAATATTCTAAAAAATAATAATCATGAAACAATTATATTTTATATATATTAATTATAATTTTAAAACCAACCATTAGATATGTTTATGAAAAAATAATTATGTTACAATCATGGTGACGGTAGGTCGTACATATGCATGAGTAACATTTCCATATTTTCAAAGAACGTGAGGGAAAGAAGGTAATTATTATTATATATGTATAGAATTATTATTATATCGTAAATATATAATTATCTCTTTAAATACTTTATATATACCATCCATGTGATGTAGTGATGAAAAATGAATCACATTGCTTTATAGAGGTGGTAATCCACATGCACCCACAAACAATGTTATCATTTTTCAATGGATGGAGGGGTAAGAAAATAGATGGTATATTTTATTTACATATTTATAACTATGTCATTAATATCATATATATATATATATAATACATCATTATAACAATCCATGAGATGTGATGATGGAAAAATAATTACATCGGTTCATGCGATCGTAGTCCTCCACACACTTGAATGATGGTTTCATTTCCCATTTTATGGAAGAGGAGATTAATATAGGTTATTACATTAACATAATAAAATCTTAGCATATGAAATATATTTATTTTATTTTTTCATCATTGTTTAATAATATTTATAGTACGTAGAAGAATAAATAAAAAAACTTTCGGTTGAAAGATATAGATCTTCTTTGGAAAATCTTCATTGTCTTACACCTTAATCCTTCTAAGGATGGAATTATTCCCAAATTATGACCTTTATAACATGATGAGAGACATTGGTAAGGTATTTGGGAAGGTATTGGATAAACCAAAAGTCTCTTGAAGTGTGTAGAGGAGAGGATAGTGGGTGTCCTTTAACATGTGAGGGGAAGAGAATTTTTTGAAATACATAGAAGATTTTAATAATATATGTGATTCTAAAATGAAATATATTTTAATATAAGAAGAATTTGGCATTAATATAAGCATAAAATTAAATTTTTATAGGTTTTCATATCATTTTAAACCTTATCTTTTGTATCAACTCTTCTATTGATCATTTTTAACCTTAATCACGATAATAACTTTTTCAATATTAAAGGGTTATAAATTTTATTATAAGTTAAAAATGGAATTTAAATGGAAAATGGATGAAATTTAAGACCTTTTATATTCCTAATTTTTCTATTTTTATATTTTTTTGATATTTAAATAATTTAATAAAATAAATTTTACATAAAATACTGTTAATATCATTTTAAGAACTATTCACATAATTTGACATTGAAAAAAAATTTATAGTAATGAATTTAGAATATAATCCATTTACCCATACATAATAAATTATTTTTACCTATAAAATTCTTGTAACATTATAAGTTAACCAAAAAATATTACTTTTTATGTTTTTAAAATTATTTACTTTAATTTTCTAATTCTTGCACAAGCACTATGTCGGTGTTGCGTAACCATTTAGGATATATAATTAATTAATAAAAATTAAAATCATAAAAAAAATTCATTATTCTCTTAATAAACTTTAATATTTCTTCATAACTTCTTTTCATCTCTATTTGAACATATAATATAAATTTTAAATCTAGAGAGTGGCATTTTTTATTCTTCTTTACATAAAATAATATATTAGTAATTTTCAAAGAAATATGGTAAAAAATTATCATTAATTATAATATTGGATGATTATGGTTGAAACACATGATTAAAATTTATTAAATTCATGTATTAGGGTAATTTTTAGTCCTTATAAAATTATTTTTAACCTTAATTACCTAATTTTCCCTTACCGAGATGATGAATATTTACCACGGTTACTAATCATTATGACCAAAACTAAAAAGGTATTATTTACACAATTTTAACCTTATGATTCAAAATATGGTATAAATTTTTCAATATTCAATTACTATAAGTGAAAAAAATCAGTTTCAATATAAATGCTTAAAATGTAATGAAAAAAAAAATTAGAAAAGTTTGTTTTTAATCCCAAAAGTGAACTTCTAATAAAATTAGGTATAATGATGATTAATAGGTAATTAAATATATTATATATAATTAAATAATACTTATTTTAATTTAATATAAAAATCAATTCATAATGATAATTTTTAATTAAAATAAATGATAGTTTCACAAAAATCGGTATTTTTTACTATTTAATAAAAAATAAATATTTTCCTAAAAATACCAAACTTTTACCCTAATGTAATTTTTACATGATTATTTAAAAAATAAAGTTCATTTTTTCAAATAAAATTTATAAATTTTCTATAAATTAATTATAATATTCACTCACAAAAATCAATAAAAATCATTTTTTGAAGAAAATGTATTTTTTGAAGAATTAAATAACTTTACTAAAATTTAGTGATTATTTAATAAGAATTTATTAATTCATTTATATTGATTATGTAATTTATATATTTAATAATTTTTTTGTTTCTATTCATACCCACTAGTTCAACGACTATGTTATAATGGTCATATTTAAATAATAATATTGCATTGTTCATTTAAGCTAGATATTGTGTGTCTTGTACGCTATCAAACATAGAATTATTTTAAAATTTAAAGATATTACATTAATTTGGGAAGGATACCTAGAATGGAAATTGTCATACTTTGATTCCCTACTTACACAAGTCATCATATAAACTTAGCTAATAAGGGGTAGTTGGGTATGTTGGTGAACATGTTTTCAGTTAGAGAACAACCAAGATGACATTTGTCCACTTAAATGAAAAGAATATTCATATGTCCCTTGATTGAATTATAATAAATAAATGCATGTTAATTCTTTTTTCTTCACATATGATGTGATCATGTACATAGATAAGTGAAATGGGATGTTATTATCAGATAGATTAATGACATGTGAAATATTCATTGACATGGTCGATATTTTTTGGAGAATAAATAAGTGATGAGATACATATAAAAGATTGAAATATTCCTAGTGGTCATTCAATTTCATGGAAAAAATGATTATATAGGTATACATATGATGTATATGATATATCTTGTAGTGTACATGTTCATATAAAGATATGAGTATGTTTGATGAAGATCACATCAAACCCCTTAGTAGCTTGTGTAGCACTCATGCTTTGTTAGTGGCCTATATTTTCTTACATATATGAAATAGTGATTTCATACTTATTTTTAATATAGATAAGTCTCATAGGGTCACACATTTAGGTCCTTGGTTTTGGATTAAGTTTGGGATAAGGTTTTTGTTCCAAAATGAAGAGAGATTGATGAAAACATATGAAAGAGGAGTCTTGGAAGGATTCATAAAGAGTTTTGAAGATTGAAAAAATTCCTTATATGATTTTAGTGAAAGTTGGAGATTGTTGGGTATGCACTAAAATAGGTACCACCGCACTATGGTGGTTCTTGTGAATTCGTGGTCAATAGAAACGTTGGTTTTAGCATTCCTGTGATGCATACTTGGTGCCACATCCTTCCCCCATATGTTTTCATTATTTACGAATTAAGGTGTTGGTTAATTTATGGATACACTACTACAAAATAGGTCTTTACTAGTGTCGGCCTTTATCATTGATAGTAAGAAGCGCTGATAAAGGTGCCCTTTATCATCACTAAAAAAAATACTGATAAAGGGTACCTTTCATCACTCCTTTTTTCACAATGATATTATCAGTGCTTTTTTTAGCACTGATAAAGGGTGCCCATTATCGGCGCTTTATTTTTAGCACTCATAAAAGGTACCCTTTATCAGCCCTTTATTTTTCCCACTTATAAATGGAGCCTTTATTGGTGCTTTTTTAGCACTAATAAGGGTCCGAATAAAAAAGAAATAATTAAATTAAAAAATAATAATGAGTTTATTAAAAAATATTAAAATTTTTATTAATTAAATAATTGTTGATAAAAATGAATAAATTAATTATACTATATATAAATTATAAATACTAATAAATAGTATATATTAAATATATATATATATATATAATAAAAATTAAATAAATAAAAATTAAAAATAAGTAAATTGAGAAAAACATTAAACATTTTATTAATTAAATAATTATTGATTATGTTAATAAATAATATATATTAAATATTTATATGTGCATATAAATATGATTTATATAATACAAAATATTCATTCTTTACATTAAATAGTCATATATTTAGTGAATAATGGTCTGTAGTTAAAAGTTAATATGAAGTACAAATATTGACTAACTGCATCGAGTAATAGACATAATTGAATGTTGTTTGGTTTTTCAATTTAACATAGATCAAACGTGTGTTATATTGATTTTACATAAATGTAATTAATGTATTTTTATATAAAATACACACACAAAAATATTTACGTGATTAATGAAATATTATATAGAAACACATACACCAAATATTTATGTAATTTATTCAAATTTTAGTACTCATTTTAGAATTTTATTATCACATGATACATTTAATATATCATGTCTTTAATCATGGTAAATTTTATTTATTTAGTTTTAATTTTATTATAGTTAGGTCTTAATTCATTTTTAATATGTCATATTTTTTATTTCTTATTTTTTACTTTTTTGGTAATTTAATCAATCTCTATTATTTTTTTATACATATTTATTTAATATGTTTTAGTATTTTCAACATTTATTCATCTTTATTTAAATATATATCCTTATTTTTGGAATAATTTATATTTAATTAATAAAACTTCTTCATTTTTTAATATTTTTAAACTGTACTCATTTTTAATTATTCAATTTCACTCATTTTTAACTTGCTTGCACCTAAGATTAAATATTCATTAATAATGTTAAGAAATATTTATAAAAAAAATATTTATGAATAAATTTATTTATAAATGTATATTTACTATATTTATACATTTATATATTTATAATTATAAATAAATAAATATGATTTTTTTATATAATTATTTAAATATTTGTAAATAAATAATTATATATATTTAAATATTTATAAATTTATAATAAATTTATTGAAATAATGAATATATTTACTATAATTATATTTATATATATTTATTAAATATATATAATTATATAAACATTATTATTTTTAAAAGTATTTATATAATTATAAACAAATAATTATATATTTAAATAATTGTAAAATTATAATAAAAAAATTTAAATAAAGAATATATTTACTATATTTATATTTATATATATTTATTAAATATATATATATATAATTATATAAATATATTTACAGAAAAATTATTTATAATTATAATTATAAATGTTTTATTAGCGCTTAAGTAATAAGTGCTGATAAAATCCATCTTTATCAGTGCTAAAACTTTAGCACTCATAAAGGAGGATTTTATCAGTTCTTTTTTAGTACCAATAAATTAGAGCTAATAAAGTTATATATTTATTAGTGCTAAAAATCGCTAATAAAAGGGATCTTTATCAAGGCTTTTTTGGAAGCGCTGATAAAAGTGTCACAGTCTATTTAAATAACGCTAAACATCTGTGATCATGTTTCGATATCTTAATACTTCCATGGAAGCCACCCACTATCAGTACTCCTCCTCAGTGAATTGAAGCTTGAATCAATGCTTGAATCAAGGATCAAATAATTCAAAGGCCCGAACGATTCAAGGTTCAATAAAATTCAAGGCTTAAACATTTTCCTGGTTTTTGATATCTCTACTTTCTCTCGGATGATTCAAAGCTTCAATCCAAGTTATCTTATTTTGTCCTCCTCTTCGATCGTTGATTTCTTGTTTGGAGATATCTATTTTCATTTTTTTATCATCATTATTTCTTTACCATCGACATATCCCATTGGTCAATAATGTTTATTGGGGATGTTTGGTTGAAAGGATATAGGGCTATCAGAGCTTGAGTAATAGGTGTGAAGGAGTCTCTATCCAAAACTCTTATCCACCTCTCTTGAGTTTCCAATTGATGTTGAGAACAATATTTTAATTTTTGATTATTTAATTTTTCCATTTGAGCTGGTCCATGGACCGTGCACTTTCACTATATTTTATAGTGGCATGAATTTTTATATCCATTTTCTTTAGATTTAATTGACCATTTGATGGAGATAAGGATCCTGATCAATATTTTCTTCACCATAAGCCTCCATATTTTCAAGGGAATATGATCCAAAAGAGATAGAGGATTGAGTAGATAAAATTGAGAGGATATTTTACACCCTAAATATTCCACTTTCCATTAAGGTGAAATGTTTTGCCTTTATTCTTGAATGTCCTAGCCAAAGATTATGTGATATGATGGTACAAGCTAAATGAAATGAAATTATATAATATAAAGACCACTTTAGGGAAGGCTCATATTCCTTTAAACCTTACACTAACTCATCTAGATATTCCAATTAAAACTTTTGAGAAATTTGAGAGAGAACCTAAATTGGAATGTCTCTAGTTGCATCAAATGTCCACATCCACCTAATAGAGCATATCTAAGAGGAATTCTCACTATGGGAAGCCCAAGGGTTATTTTATTTAAATCTTTATTTTATTTTTTTCATTATTAACAATATCCCCATTCTAATTAGTCAAAGTATTTATCAATTTTAACTTTTCATCATAAAAAAAACTCAACCCACCATTTTAAGTTATTATTTAAATGTCTCATTATCTAATATGATTAATTTTTCACAACCAAAAATCAATTTCCCCTTTCAAACACAATTACCATAAATTTTTACCAACCTCATATTATAATATAGTTTGTATAGTTTTTTATACCTTTGTAAAACTATATCCATATTTGAAATGATAACCTACACATTGATACTTCTTAAAAATCACTTCATTTCCTTCATCACACCTTTAATAAACACTATGCATGTTTTACTTTAATCCATATAAAAACATATCATTATTTAACATTCCCTGTTATTTCCAACATCTTTTAAATGAAAATAGTTTATCTTAAGAGATCCACCATTTCTAAAATAATAAATACCCTTTAAACTTGTCAAAAATATTTCATTACATGAATTTACATGTCATGTGAGATAAATTACCAATATATAATATGGAAGGATGTTTATTTTTCAGATGAGCCCCAACCAAGTTGGTGAGGACTCTCCAAATGCATCCATGAGACCAAGTTCAAATCCAGGTAGAGGTATATTTAAAGTACTATAGCAGGTACTGTAGCAAGTATTGTAGCAGGTACTGTAGCAGGTATTGTATCACTTACTGTACTGGGTACTGTAGCAGGTACTGTTTAGAACTATAGTATCCAGAACTATTCACCTTTGGGCCACCAGTTTAGACTGGGAGTCCTTAATTCATTCAGGTCACCCAAGGCATTCGGTCCAGTTGAGTATTTTAGGCCACCTCAAGGCCTTTGGGCCACATCAAGGACTTTTGGAAACCTCATTCAGATCATGAAGTGTAGATGCAACCATACATAGTAAAGTAACTAGCTTAAAATAGGACTTAGAGCATGAGGTTTTCACCAGAACAAAGCTATCTAGATTTGGACGAATGATAGGGTATGAAAATTTCCATCGAGACTAGGATTTTACACATCTTCACAGGTATTTCTATCCTAACACGAAATGCAAATGTGGGAAGATGACTTCACGATCTAGATGTTGTGATGGGTAATTTCTAAGTAGTCATGTCTAGGATGAATTCTTCTAAGACCTTTGGGTCAATTAATTCACTAGCATGCGATACTTTTAAGGGTTCCCCCTCAACCCTTGAAATGAGAATTATCAAAAATAAATAAAAATAATTCCTTTAGAACATTCATGCTAAACTATGTATCTTTTGTAAATCCTTTAGTGTGACACCAATTATAAATTCCTCTTACATTACATTATTTTTTATATAATAAATTTCAAATTATTTATTCACATTCAGCTATGTTTTTATAAAAAAATAAAATCCTTCATGCAACCATTTAATTTGATACATGTTCAATATATTTCATTCAATGATTGAAATTCATAATCTAATTTTACTTATGAAGATTCATCTCACTTTGGAAGTATTTTTGTAAGATTAGGTCATCTCCCCTTTAACTTAAAACCTCTATATCTTCCATAATTACTATTATTTATTTCATTTTGAATAAAATTTTATATTATGTTCCCAAAATCACCCTATAACCTATAATTTCTAGGGAAATGAAATTTTCTTATAAATACTACTCTTCGTTTACTTCAAAAATATTCTTATTTTCAACCTATTTAGACATAATTCTAGAATAAATTTATCAAATAATAATTTTAATATGTTTAAAAACTTTATCATTATTATGTATATTCTTTTCCTAAAATTATTTTTTCCATTCCTTATTGATTTTAATTGAAAATATAATTTTGAGATGTTTTCAAATATTTTTCATTCCATTAATAATAAATGTAATAATTCCTTTTTTATTACATCACTTTTTCCAAAAAATAGAATAGAGGTTATCAAATTTATATATATTGGAATAATTATTAGAAATTATTTTTTGGTATTCATCATTTTAGTTCTACATGTATTGGTTCCACCCATAGGAATCTCTAATTATCATACATGTATATGAAAAAACTATTTATTTATTAAAAAAATTATCAATACATTTTTATATCTTCTAGTCGATCGAATGATAGTTTATTATTCTTTTTTATCATATTTGGGTTTTTCACTCCTTAATTGCCTATATTATATTTTCATTTGTTTTGGAGATTTAAGAAAGACTTGATGGATCATTTTAATAGAGGTATTACTAGTCTTAGTTAGAGGATTGAAAGTATTAAAAGTTTGATTTCTCCTATAATTATAGAATTTATAGAGGCCCCAAAGAATCATATATCGTAACATGTCTCCGCTGAGACCCCTTCAATCACAAAAAATAATTTTTATACCCTCTAAATCTCAAATTTAATAGTCCATGAGTTAATAACTAGTTCCCATGGTATAATTCTCACAAATGGAATTCATTACCCCTTTTATAGAACATAATGCATTACAAATGTCATCCTTATCATCTTTATCTCCTAAACAGATATTATTGTAATTCATTTCTAGAGACTCATCACTCATTTATTTTGGGTTCCTTATACTACTCTGACCATTTTTCATCCCATCTATGACTAATTAATAGACTATTTCAAGAAACACAATTTCCTATACACAACAGATCGAGGATGCATGTAAAACAACAAAATTAAATGATAAATGGTTGGGAGATGAGGTAATGAGGATAAAAAAATTCTATAACTATAACCTTTGAATTTATTAATAAAATAAAACCTACCATATTGGATTCTTTATTTTCTTAAATTCAATTACCCATTTTCTACAAAGAATACTAAAATTCTTTGAACTAATAAAATGTTGGGTTTCCTTTATTAGAATTATCTATTACTTTCTCTTTTGATAATGAATAAATTATGTGTATTTATTTATTTATTGTAAAAAATTAATATTTCATAAACCCAATAGGATGTATATGAAACAAAAATGGAGTCACACTAATCGTTTGACAAACGGGTATGAAGTTGGAGTTAAAGAGTTCATCAACTTTGTAATAGAGCATGAATACAACCCTTATCAAAACCTTTTTATGTGTTTACATTATTTTTATTCAATAAAAATTAATCTAGAAGAGTTGGAAGAACATTTGATTTGTCATGGAATATATCAGAGCTATAAATGTTGGAAAAACATGGGGGAAATTTAATTCACTCACTGATTGGGATGATATTGTGGTTTACGGATCATTTGATATGAATACTACTGTAAATGATGATGGAGATCGCATGGAAGAAATGATGATATCAATTTAACATGGCCTTTGTGATGTTAAAAAGTTTTTTGAGAAGTTAAATAGTTTTTCTAAGAAACCATTGTATACCAGTTTTACTAAATACATAACATTGTCAGTTATATTGAAGTTATATAATTTGAAAAGTGGCAGTGGATAGAGGGATTCCATATTTATAGAACTACTAGGTCTCCTAAATGATATTCTACTAGAAGCAAATTAACTACCATGTTGAACATATGATTCCAAAAGAATGCAACATTCAATGGGAGTGATCTATAAAACATACATTCTTGTCCAAATGATTTTATATTATTTCACAAGGACCATTATCACTCATAAAATACCCTAATTATGGTGAGTATAGATACAAGAAAAATGAATCAAGTACATTGAAATATATATGGAACATTCCTAGAATTCCATGGTTTAGAAGAATATATGGATGTCAAGAAACTATGAGGCAATTAACATGGCATATAGATACAAGAATTAAATATCAAAACCTATGTCATCCAGATGATTCTCTTTAGTGGAATAAAATTGATTATGAGTATCCTAAATATGAAAATTATAGGAGAAACATTCATCTTTCATTATCTACAGATGGAATAAATTCTTTTTGAGTATAGAGTATCACTCACAGTTCCTGTCGGTCCCAATGTGGAAAATGCCTTATATGTTAGAGGGGACCATAAAGAGGGTATTTGGATTCTCTATATAGGAAACAAATCATTAAAACATTTAAAAAAAATAGAGTTAAATTTGAATGTAAAAGTATTTTTTAATCTTCTATATTTTTTCTCATGATATTATTTGTTCTCTATTTCATTAACATAATCTAAATTAAATTTTTCACTACTCATGTAGATAATGTCTTCTTCACATGATGAAGTTATCCATCCCTCATAAGAACAAATTATAATGAAGGAAACCCATTGGGAAGATGTAAAGGTAAAATTACGATATAATTTCTCTATTTTTAGAAAAATTATATAATGAAATGTTAATTTGATTTCATTATTCCTTATAGAGTTTATTTATTTTAGAAGATGTATGCCCATATTTCATGCATTTCTTCATCAAAACTTCCACATCCTTATTCTCCCTCAAAATCTATTTTACCCCTATAGTTTTTCATTTATCACTTTACTTCAAGTTCCCTATACTGAATTTAATGGAAGATAAATGATGCAGCATTTGCTCAATCACAAAGGTAATATTTATTTTTTCATCGTAAAAACAATGTCTATAGAATTAATGTATTGTTTAAAATTTATGAATAAATTTATTTCTTTTTAGTACTACTCACAAAATAATTTTTTTCTTATAAAGTTGGATTCTTTTGTTCGATTTGGGGTGGTAGGTTTATCATTCATGCCTTTCTACACAAAAAATTTCATATAATTCTTCTCCCTCAAAACCTTTTCACCCATGTAGTGTTGATATTTATCAATTTCCTTAATATTCCCTCTACTTCTCAACCATATAGGAAATCTTTATGTTTTCACTATAAAATCATTGTCCATATAATTAATGTATTATTTCATATTTATGTTTAATTTATTTCTTTTTAGCATTAATTATATAATAACTATTTTATTATATAGTAGGGTTCTTTTGTTTGAGTTGGGGTGGTTTGTTCAAAGCTGTTCATGCTCCTGAGAGATTGGAATTCAAGCCTAAAACTGAGATAATGAAAACAAGTAAATGAATCAATAATTCATACAACCATCGTGAAAAGGTGAATTACTACAAATTTTTTTACTAATTTTTTCATTATTTTATCTACTATTTATAATTTAATTTCTTTTACATTTTTATCTAATAATTATTTAGATTTTTTAATAGATATTTTGGGAAGTAATATTTTGATTTCAACTATCTTCAAAACACTACAAAAGAGATATAATGTTTCTTTCTGACAATGTTCTATGCTTTCCATTTCCTTTATTTTTTAAACTGCAACATTACATATTGATTCGATGTTCTTAAAAAAAGTTTTTTCAACTAAGAACATTGGGTAAATATATAGTGTTGGAAGTTTGAAAATTAAATCCAATGTAAAGAATATAAAATTGGAGTTTGGGAATTTTTTGAGACTTTGGTACATGTAAGAATCATACACACCTCAATCTGTCATATGGTTTGACTAGTATGACTCCAAGAGATTATTTTTATTTAAAATTGTCATTAATTTTAGTAAAAGTGAAAACTAACATACTAAAAACCAATAAAAAATATTTAGATTATTTTTATACTTTAATACAATGGTTCATAATTCAATTTTTACTTGTAGGAATTAACTTCTTCTCAATATGATACACGATGTGCCCGTTATGACTCAAAGTGTCCATTAATAGTATCAAATCAACATTTTAGTTTAAAAATTGTCAATAACTAAAAAAATAAAACACACTTGTATTATCTTAATAATTTAGGAAAATTATTCATAAATCATTTGTAACATGTAGGAATCAGTCTCACATAAAACTAATACAAGATGTGGTCGGTATGAGTCAAAGTGTTTGATTTTAGTTTAAAATAACATTTTATTAAAAAGGAAAGGTGATGTACTCAAACCAAGAAAAATAATTAATATTATTTTGATGAATTATTAAAATGATCCATAATCCATTTAGGACATGTAGGAATTATCCTCACCTCAATCCGACATACCTTAGGATCATAATGACTCCAAGTGTACCTTTTTATTTAAAATTGACATCAATTTTAGTAAAAATGAAAATTGACATACTCAAAACCAAGAAAACACATTCGTGTTGTTTTGATATTTTAGTAAAAATATCCATATGTAATTTTTATGTGTATGAATTAGCTTCACATTAATTTGATACACAATGTGCCCGGTATGACTCCAAGTGATTCTTTTTATTTATAATTAGCATTAATTTTAGTAAAAAAGACAACAGACATACTCAAAACTGAGAAAACATATTCATATTGTTTTTATACTTTAATAAAATAATCTATAAGTCGTTTTTTATTTTTACGAATCATCCTCACCTTAATCTAATATAGGATGTTCCTGGTATGACTTAATGTTTCCGTTATCAGTTTAAAATTGACATTTTAGTTCAAATAGTGTTAGTCACTAAAAACCAAGAAAACTCACTCAAATAGTCTTTATAATTTAGGGAAACAATTCATAAATCATTTATGATGTGTAGTAATAATTTTCACATCAAGATGATACATGATGTGAATCAAAGTGTGTGTTTCTAGTTTAAAATTACATTTTAGTAAAAAATACAAGTGACGTACTAAAAATGAGAAAATGAATTTTTATTGTTTTTATAATTTATTAAAATGACTTATAATTTATTTTAGATGTTGAAATTCACGGCCTATTGTCTCCTATCAACCAGTCAAGGTTCCGGTGCTCTGTTAATGTGTATAACAGCACTCGGGTCGAATACTTAGTGATGATACTTTGTAATAGTCGTTTGTTTTTAGTAGATTGTATTTTGATTAGGGGGTTTGTTTGTACATATTAATTTAAATAATTTATTGACTATAATTTATTTAAAAAATTGATAAATATTGGGGTGAGTTCATCATTAGGGAGTTAAGATTGTGATATCCTTGACCTTTTCTTTATATTGCATTTAAATTAACACTCACTTCACAAGATAACATTGATTGGAATTCATAAGTGTTAAGGATTTAATCCAAGACTTTACTTAACTTAGGGTTGTAATAATGATCATTACTTGTTTATGGTTGTGTATTTATGGTTCCATTAATCCATGGAAACGACAAGTTAAACAAAATATGTCATTAATCCATGATATGTTAAGTCCAACACACACAATGTTAAATTAATGAATACTCATTGAGAAAATACTCTCAATCACTTAACATCCATAAATTTTGACTCACCCCAATGAGAGATTTACTCATAAATTTTGGTGTTTAATAATCTGGTTATAATTATTATGATGATAAATTAAGAATAGAAGAAAAATAAAGGGATAAGAAAATAGTGGTGCGTCGAAAACACACACACGAACAATGATGAGAATTAAAAAAACGGACTTTCAGTTGAATGAGGAAGCAAAATAAGGGAAGGAAATTCAATTGTATTTAAACTATTATAATAAACTTAATATTAAACTATAGAATTTGGATTATAGTAAGATATATTAAAGAAGAAACTTGCATGAAAACATAATTACAAAACACAAACTTACAAGATTACAAACAAAGAACAACACAAAAGTGAAATGAAAAAAAAGAGAGGAGGAAGGGTATCTCAAGTGAAAACCTGAGAATTTCAGGTCCTAAAAATTTTTTGGCAAGGCTTTGGTCATGCTAATTGATGGTCCTCTCTTCTGAAATTCCAACCCCTTTGAAGGAGAGGAGGGGGATGTATTTATAGCCCAAAAAAGAGGACTGTTTTCATTCCCAATCCTTCCCTCCACTTGTATCAACGATTTAGACATTCAAAAAGCATAATCTAGATATCTATACTTCTTAAAAGTGGTATATAATAAAGTTTTTCTATCTCTATCAAAATTTTGAGTCATTTGGACCTATGTAACCAAAGTTATGGCCGGTTTATTAAACAAATTTAATCTGTCCATTTCAATCCAATCTTTTTGAAGTCCAAAATTTGAAAGGGTTTTTGAATAGGAATATGTATTCAAAGATGAATTATTTATTCAACAAAGTCAGAATAATATATCTCCTATTTCACATTGCAAAATCTCAGATTTATTTTATGATTACATCATGAGATATTTCATGAATAGTGTCCGGATTTTAATTCCTGGCCAGAATGGTGGGCTAGACTTCAAAGCTTCATTTGGGCCTCCTGTTCTTGGATTTGGGCCCTGAAATTTTTATACATGATTATTCTGGATAATGAAGAACATATGGAAGAGTTTTATAAAATTTAGGCTTCTGGATTTAGACCAGTAACTCAATCATCATGGATAGTCTAGTTTCTTCTCAAATTCTTTGGGTCATCTTGTGTGGTCCATGTGATCCTTCAAATGGCAGAATTGGCCCATGATCCCTTATAATGAAATGTTTTATACTAAATTAGGAATAATAAAAAACAATAAACAAACAATTTGAATAATTATGATGATATTTATAAATAAAATACTAAACTGACTCAATTGGACTACTTCTAAAAATGATCAAAAATTATACTTACTCTTAAAACATTAATATTTCAAAAAAATTATGCACATTTCATATAAAATCAGTAAAGTAGGTATATAATAAGTCATGAAAATATTAATAACATAAACTCCCTCACACTTAGTCTTGTGCATGTCCTCATGTGCAACAAATATAAAAACATAACAAAATCATTTTCACTCACCAACAAATATTAAAAAAAAATTCTCCAATCAGGGGAGGTTTAGACTATTTCACTCATCCATTTTGAATTCCACCAAAAGTTGTTACAGAAAAAATGTTCCAAAACTAATTAATTTTTTCATGCTTAAATTTAGAAATGGAAAATGTGGACACTCAAAACTCACACCTCTCAAGATAATAAAATTCATTTGTGGAGGTTCACTCTTTCATCAACAAAAAGTGAAAATCAAAGAGTTTGAAAGGGTTATCAGTTACCAATCCCTATCAAAAGTTCACAAGAATCAAGAGTTCTTTTTAAGGTTTTTTTATGTGGCTATGAGATGGTAGGAATATAATGTCCAAGAGAGAGAAGAAGAGGGTTAAAACACCAACATAGAAAAAGCAATGCACATTTTTTTGAAATAAAACTTGGAAGGAAATGAAAACACATATTTTACAAGGGAATGATTGTGTGAAGAAAGTCACAATAGCAAATGAAAATTTGAAGGGTATGAGAAGATTAAATATTTAAAAACCACAAAACTTCTCCCAATGAAATAAGAATATAATTCAAGTGTTATTTTTTTTTCTTTTTCTTTTTTTTCAAAAGTTGATCTTGGAAAAGATCTCACACTCATATCCCAACCCATGATTGATATCCTCACGACACTAATTGTAATAGTTATAACAAGATCAAAGGTTGAGGAAGAGTGATTTTTGACCTACCCAAGATACAACCAAATCATTTTTTTGGTCTTTTTTTATTTTATTTTTGATTTTTGTTTTATTTATTTTTTATTTTTTATTTGAACACCTATCAATAAAATTTACAAAATTACATAAATGAAAGTATATTACATTCCCCAAAACACAATGAATGAAAAACTCTCCCCCACACTTAAATGGATACTTTCCCTCAAGCATATAATAACATGGTGAAATCAACAAAGGGTATCCATAATAAAATCCATCCCCCCCCTCACACTTAAATTTCAAAAATTTATGCAATGAAAATCAATGTTGATATTGGGTGGGAAAAGGTATTGGGATTGTAATGTGTATATCAAATAAAATGTTTTCATAGGCTCGAAGGGGATTTTAAAATGAGGATTAATTTAAGGAAAATGGGAGGCTATTTGGCTATTGTGATTCTTAAGCAGTTCAAAAAATGCCTCTATCATATTAATGCACACTAAAGTAGGAAATTCAGCTCGAAGGTCTAAAAACTCAAGGCTCGCAAATGGGGGTGAAAACACAAATTTTTTAAATATGGCCTTAGGTATCCCTAGAATGAAATCTAGTGTTGGTTCTCATGGTTTGGGAAAATAATTTCTGAAATCAAAAATTTAGAATTTAAAATTTATTAATTTTGACACAAAATTATTTATCCAAATTCATAATGAAAATAAAAAAAAATTTGAGCTGAAAACATGTCTGTTAACTCCCCAAAATGGTTGGAAAAAATTTGACAATTGGAAGGTGAGTAATCATGACTCTTGATCTTTTTTATATATATTTTTCTATTATGATTATTTTTTTTGTTTAGGTTTTTTTTAGTTTTTAATAAAGATACACCCACACAAAAGAGAAAGTGAAAAATAAAGGTTTTTATAAATAAAGTGGTAAAAAATGAAAGAGATGGGAAGAATAAGAAAGAGGTAGAGATAGGAAGATATAGAGAGAGAGTTAAAGGTAAAGAGGTACCCCTTGGTTTGGATTTGGCGGGTTTCCATCTCCATCTAGTGGTAGGTCGATTAGAGAAGTTGGGGATCCAGTGGAAGTCAATGTTGATCCAGGATTGTGCATTCTCTCCTGGTGATGCTTTAACTGATATCCATTAATCGTGAATGTCCTTTTGGAAGAGGGTTCTTGGACTTGTATTACACCAAATGGGTAAACATTAGTAATCACAAAAGGACCTTCCCAATGAGAATTAATCTTACTAGGGTGAAGCTGAAATCAACAATTAAAGAGCATTACCTTTTCACCTTCATGGAATACCTTTCTCAGGATGTGTTTGTCATGGAGTAACTTAGCCTTTTCTTTGTACAGATTGGAATTCTCATAGGATTTAAGTCAAAGATCCTCCAGTTCAGAAAATTGAAACAATCTTTCTTCACCAGATTTTTCCAGATAAAAATTACAAGTTTTCACTACCCAAAATCAATTATGTTAGATTTAAACTGGAGAATGACATGCTTTACCCAAAACTATCCTAAAAGGAGACATCCCAATGGGTGTTTCATAGGCAGTTTGATAAGCCCAAAGTGCTTCACCAAGTATTTCAGGCCGGTCTTTTCTAGTGGGTTTTACAATTCTCTCAAGCACTCTTTTCACTTATCTATTATAAAGTTCAGCCATTCCATTTGTTTGGGGGTTATACTTAGTTGAAATTTTATGTATAAACCCATTCTTTTTCAAAATAGATTCCATGCTTCTATTACAAAAATGAGTTCCTAAGTCACTGATCAAGGCACAAGGCATGGAAAATATGTGGAAGATGTGTGTCTTTAGGAACTCACCAACATTATGTGAATCATTCTTTCTAGTGGGTTTGGCCTCGACCCACCTAGAAAAATAATCTACAACAAGAAGAATGTATGAGAATACATTGGAAGGGGGAATAGTCCCATGAAATCACTACCCCAAACATCGAAGATCTCATAGAAAATTAAAGGCTTTTGTGCATTTCATTTCACTTTGAAATTGTGCTAAAATTTTGGCAAGTGGGATATTATTGAAAGAACTCATGTGAGACCTTGAAGAGTGAAGGTCAGAAGAATCTAGAGTCTAGGACCTTTCGGGTGGTCATTTTTGGTCCAAAGTGGCCACCTATAGGAAGTGAGTGACATAATTCTAATATGGAAAAATGTTCATTTTTATCGACACATCTCCTTATTACCATGTCATCCCCAGTTTTCCAAAGTTTATTTTCTTCCCAAAAATAGTATTTTGAATCACTTTTCAACTTCATTTTTTGTTCTTTTGAAAACATTTCAGGAAAAACACCAGAAACCAAGTAATTTACAATTGGGGAATACCATGGTATTTTTGGAGTGAGAGATGAAAGGTGCTCAGTGGGGAATTCAGGATTGATGATTTCAGAATGCGAAGAATTAGAAATTCTACTCAAGTGATCAGCCACATGGTTTTCTTTTCTTGGTCTATCTTTGATTTCATCGTCATACTCTTGGAGCATTAGGATCCATCTTATTAGCCTCGGTTTGGAATCACTTTTCTTGAGTAAGAACTTTATAGAAGAATGGTCTGTGAAGATGATGATTTTGGCACCTAATAGATAGTTCCAGAATTTATCTAAGGCAAAAACCACTACAAAAAGTTCCTTTTCAGTGACAGTGTAGTGAGATTGAGTTTCATCCAATGTTTTTGAGGCATAATAGATGACATGAGGAATTTGTTATCTTCTTTGACTAATAACAGCCCCAACAGCTCTATCAGAAGCATCACACATCAACTCAAAGGGTAAGGAACAATCTTGGGGTTGGATTATTGGGGCATATATAAGAGCAGTTTTGAGTTCAATGAAGGATCTCTTGCAAACCTCATCAAAATTGAATGTGACATCATTTTGGAGAAACTGATTGAGTGGGAGGGAAATTTTACTAAAGTTATGGATGAATCTTCGATAAAAAATGGCATGACCGAGAAATGAACAGATGTCTTGAACAGAAGTGGGTTGAGGAAGTGATTGGATGACTTCAATTTTGGCAGGATCGAATTCAATACCATCTTTTAAAACTACCTTCCCTAGAACAATCCCATTTGCAACCAAGAAGTGAAATTTTACAAAATTTAACACAAGGTTACACTTGACACACTTTTGAAGGACTAGAGAGAGTGAATTCAAGAAAGATTCAAATAACTCACCGTAAATAGTAAAGTCATCCATGAAGACTTCCATGCAGTCTTCACTGAATTTGTAAAATATAATCATCATACACCTTTGTAATGTTGTAGGAGCATTGAAAAGGACAAAAGGCATTCTCCTATATTTATATGTTCCAAAGGGTCATGTGAAAGTAGTCTTTTCTTGGTCCTGAGGTGCGATTGGGATTTGGAAGTAGCAACTGTATACATCAAGAAAGTAATAATGTGACTTTCCATCTAATCGTTCCAGCATTTAATCAAGGAATGGAAGAGGGTGGTGATATTTTCTTATTTTAACATTAAATTTCCTATAGTCGATGCACACACGCCATTTGTTCTTCAGTCAAGTTGTGACTAACTCTCCCTGTTCATTTGTGACAACATTTATCCCACCCTTATTAGGTACAACTTGAATTGGACTAACCCATTTACTATCATAAATTTGGTCGATAATACCAGATTGAAGAAGCTTGGTGATCTCTTCCATAACTACCTCAAGTAAGAGTGGATTGAGTCTTCTTTGTGGTTTTCTAATTGGTTTGGATGACTCCTCAAGATGGATTTGATGCATGCGAAGGGAAAGGTTGATTCTTGGTATGTCATCTAGGGTCCAACCTATGGCCTTTTTGTTTTCCTATAACACCTGAACAAGTTTGGACTCTTCAGTTTTAGTAAGTGAAGCAGAGATAATGACAGGATATGACTGATCACGGAAAAGGAATGCATATTTCAGGTGTTCAGGAAGAGGTTTTAGATCAGTCTCATCTTTCATTTTTGGGATAAACAACTCAAGAATGGAGGAAGGGACTTTAGTTTCCTCTTATTCATTTTTCTTAATATTGTCCAAGGTGGAACAGTAGAGATCAGAGTTTATGTGGTATTCAAGAGAGTTTTCAAGTTCCTCAAGATTGATGGATTCTATGAATTATAGGTCCACATCAACTTCACTATTTATGACTTGTTTAATCATGTTGCATCTTTCACAAGATCCTTTATCATCAGAACAGGATGAACATAATGGAATTTGGTTCAAGTGACTCTTAGAAGTGTCCTCAAAATCATGGATTGATAATGTAGAGTGATCCTCAGATGGGTATCGCATGGCTTGGAAAATGTTGAAATTGACCAATTGGTCACCTAATTAAATGGATAAGATTTATGAATAGACATCAATCATGGTTCTCGCAGTCATAAGAAATGGTCTTCTTATAATTAGGGGAGATCGAGAAGAGTTTGTCTCACCTTCCATGTCAAGGACATAGAAATCAGCAGGGAAGATAAGATCATTGACTTGTATAAGGACATCCTCAATTATTCCCTCAGAACTAGTTATGCTTCAATTGGACAATTGAATGAAAAAACTCGTTGGATGTAAGGGACCTAGACCAAAGTTTTAGAATATATATTTGGGCATGACATTAATTGAGGATCCTAGGTCTATGAGTGCATCATCAAAGTTGGAACTCACAATTTGGCATGGAACTATAAAGGTCCCTAGATCTTTTCACTTTATGGGAATATACTACTAGGTGGAAACATTTTAGAAGGTCCTAAGTTTCCTCTTTTGGGTACACAACACCTTAAGAAACTTGGCATACTTAGTAATTTGTTTTATGGCATCTAAGAGGAGAATGTTGATTTCAACACGTCTAAAAATTTTGATCATTTCAAGATCAGGTTCAAAGGACTTCTTTGTCTTAGAAATGGCTTGAGGAAAAGTAATTGGGTTCCTAAGTGAAATTAAATGAGGTGAGGGAATGGTTTTAGGTTCCTTTTCAAGTTTCTTTTTCTTTTCATTTTCTATTTTAACATTTAAAGGTGGTTTATATGACTTATCTTGAGGTATAACAATTTGCTTTCCTGATCAAAGTGAAATTGCACTTACATTACCCTTGGGGTTGGGTAATGGTTAAGATGGAAGTTGGTAAGAATTGGATGGTTTCTGTTGACTAAGGAGGGATACAAGTTGACCAATTTGGGTTTCAATGTTGTTGAGGCTGGAACGGGTGAAGGAGGCAAGATCTTCCAATGCACTTTCCCATGGATTTCGTGGAAGAATAGGCTTGTCCTGGATTGGTATTACCTTGATTTTGGTTCTAGGAAAAGCGATTGTATTGTTTTTGGAATTGGGAAGGCTCACAAGGATAATGGAATCGAGGAGGAGGATTGTTCCTTTGAGGTTGAGGAATAAAATGATAAGGTTGTTGGAAGTTACCAACACCTTGACCATATTGAAACTAGTTTGGATTTTGAGGAGGGAATTGAGGGGGATGAGAATGGGATTACCATACCTAAGGCCTTGGTTATAGGAAGAAGAGAATGGATCAGAGTGAGGTTGGTTTATATTTCTAACAAACTGACCGGATAGTTGAGGGTTGGTGTTCCTCTGAGCATATTATGCATTGAGCTCCATTGGTATAGATGAATCAGATTGATCCTCTTAAAGTTTTAGACATGTGTCAGTTGGATGAGATGGAGAGTTGTAGATTCCATAGTTTTTGACAGGTCTAGAAAACATTGATTACGAAGAAGATGAGGTTGGGGATTTGGTAGCCACAGCTAGTTGTCGCACAAGACCTATAAGTTCACTCATCCACTCAGTCATCTTGTTCGGCTCAATTGATTGATTATCTTGGGCTTGTTTGACTTTATCATGTGCTCGAGTATATAATTGTTGTGTGTTTTCAGCCATGTTAATTATGATATCTCTTGCATCTACAGGAGTTTTATCAACAAGAGCACCGCCACTTGTGACATCAATGAGAGTTATCTCCATAGACAATAACCCCTCATAAAAGCATTGAATCATAATTTGGTCAGGGATTTGGTGGTGTGGGAAGGTTACAACAAGCTTTTGGAACCTCTCCCAGTATTCATGGAGTGATTCACTTGGGAACTGACGGATACCACTTATTTCCTTTTGGATAGAAGCAGTATGAGAAGCAGGAAATAATTTCTCTAAGAAGAGTCACTTCATGTCATTCCATGTGGTTATGGAACCAGAAGGTAGGTAGTAAATCCATGACTTAGTAGTGTGATCTAGGGAGAAAGGGAATGCTCAAAGTTTGATTTTTTCTTCAAAAACCCCTTGAGGCTTCATGGTAGAGCACACCACTTGGAACTCTTTAAGGTGGAGATGTGGATCATCACCGGCTAGCCTATGGAAATATGGAAGAAGATGAATCAAACATAATTTTAGTTAGAAGTCAGATTCTATGTTTGAATATTGAATACCAAGAGTTTGGTAATTTATATCAGGGTTAACAAGTTCTTTTAGTGTTTGTTCCCTAGGATTGGCCATATCTAATTCAATTGGTTGGCCATGGACTGGTTCTTGAATGAGTTGATTATCTCTTATGTTCCTCCTAAGTTAGCGAAGTGTTCGTTCAATTTCAGGGTCAAACAAATCTGAGGGATTGTTTGGGAGGCTATGGAACATTCAGAGAGATTTTGGAAGGAAAATTAATACAGGTTTTTCTTTTTATTTTTTTCATTTTATTATTTTTATAAGAAGACAGGTTTTTCTTTGTATTTTTTTTAATCAATTTTTTTTTTAATTTCGCTTTTTTACAATAACTAGAAACTAAGGACTAATTAAAGAACCATACCTGGAAATGGCACCATTTGAAATTCATGTCCAATTTTCGCCTATCGACTGGTCAAGGTTTCGGTGATCTGCTAATGTGTATAGCAGCACTCGGGTCAAATCCTCAGCGATGATACTTTTTAATAGTTGTTTGATTTTAGTTTATTTTATTTTGATTAGGGGGGGTTTGTTTGCAGAGCTTAATTGAAATGATTTATTTAATATAATTAATTTAAAAATTGATAAATATTGGGGTGAGTTCATCATTTGGGAGTTAATCTTGTGATATCCTTGAGATTTGATTTATATTGCATTTAAATTCACACCCACTTCACAAGATAAAGTTGATTTGAATTCCTAAGTGTTAAGGCTTTAATCCAAGCCTTTACATAACTTAGGGTTCTAATAATTACCATTACTTGTTTATGGTAGTGTATTTATGGTTCCAGTAATCCATGGAAACCACATGTTAAACAAAATATGTCATTAATCCATGACATGTTAACTCCAACATACACAATGTTAAATTAACGAATACTCATCGAGAAAATACTCTCAATCACTTAACATACCTAAATTTTGACTCACCCCAATGAGAGATTTACTCAGACATTTTGGTGTTTAATAATTCAGTTATAATGATTATGATGATAAATTAATAATAGAAGAAAAAGAAAGGGATAAGAAAAGAGTGGTGCGTCGAACACACACACATGAACAATGATGAGAATTAAAAAAATGGAATTTCAATTGAATGAGGAAGAAAAAGAAGGGAAGGGGATTCAACTATATTTAAACTATTTTAATAACATTAATATTAAACTATATAAGTTGAATGATAATAAGATATGTTGAAGAAGAAACTTGCATTAAAAAGAATTACAAAACATAAACTTACAAGATTACAAACGAAGAACAACACAAAAGTGAAAGGAAACAAAGAGATGAGGAAGGGTATATCAAGTGAAAACTAGAGTGTGGAAGGTCCTCCCAAGCCTTTGGAACGGTTTTTTTCGTGCCAATTGATTCTCCTATTTTCTGAAATGCCAACCCCTTTGAAAGAGAGGAGGGGATGTATTTATAGCCCAAGGAAGAGGACTGTTTTCATTCCCAATCTGTCCCTCCTCTTGGATCGATGATTTGGAAATCCAGATAGCAGAATATCAAGATATCTCCTTATTAAAAGTTTTACATAATAAATTTGGCCGACCTCTCTCAAATTTGGAGTCATTTGAACCTATGGACCCAATGTTATGTCCGGTTGATTAAATAAATTTAATCTGTTCATTTTAATCCAATCTTTTTAAAGTCCAAAATGTGAAAGGGGTTTTTAATAGAAAGATTCCTTCAAATATGAATTATTTATTCAACAAAGTTTTCCAACTATATCTCCTCTTTCACACTACAAAATCGCAGCTTGATTTGATGATTACATCATGAGATATGTCATGAATAGTGTCTGGATTTTAATTCCTAGCCAGAATGGTGGGAGATATTTAAAAGATTCATTTGGGACTTTTTGCTTTGATTTGGGCCCTGAAATTTTTATCTCTGATTATTTTGGATAATCAAGAACATATGGCAGAGTTTCATAAAATGTGGGCTTTGGGATTTAGACTAGTAACTCAATCATCATGGTTGGTCCAGTTTCTTCACAAATTCTTTGGGTCATTATGTGTGGTCCATGTGATCCTTCAAATGGAAGAATTGGCCCATGATCCATTCTAATGAAATGTTATATATTTAATTAGGAATCCTAAAAACCAAGAACCACAAAATTTTAATCATTATGGTGAGAGTTAAAAATAAAATAGTAAACTGACTCAATTAGACTACTTTTAAAAATGCTCAAAAATTATACTTAGTATTAAAATATTAATATAACACACAAATTACGCACATTTCATATAAAATAATTAAAGGGGGTATATAATAAGTCATGAAAATATTAATAACATCAGATATTTAGTAATCATACTTACATAAATCCAACACACAGTGTGACTGGTATGACTCCAAGTGTGTCTTTTTATATAAAATTAACATCAATTTTAGTAAAAAAGACAACTAAGCTACTCAAAACTGATAAAATGAATTTTTATTATTTTTATACTTTATAAAAATTATTTATAAGTATTTTTTGACATGTATTAATTATTATAACCACAATCTATTACATTATGTTCCTGGTATGACTCAAAGTGTTCGTTATGAGTTTAAAATCGACATTTTAGTTCAAACATTTTCACTCCTTGGAAATTGAGAAAACACACTTGAATTTTCTATATAATTTATTTAAACAATTCATAAATCATTTATTACATGTATTAATTTTTATCACATCAAACCGATACACTATGTGACTGATATGAGTTAAAGTGTGTGTTACTAGTTTAAAAGGACATTTTAGTAAAAAAGACAAGTGACGTACTAAAAACTAAAAAAACATTTTTATTGTTTTATACTTTATAAAAATGATACATAATTAATTTGGGACATTTAATAATCTAATTCACCTCAATATGATGCACAGTGTGACCGATATGACTCCAAGTGCATCTTTTTATTTAAAATTGACATCAATTTTAGTAAAAAATACAACTAACCTACTCAAAACTGATCAAAAACGTTCAGATTGTTTTTATAATTTAGTAAAATTATTTATAAGTAATATTTTACATTTATAAATCATACTCACCTAAATATGATAAAAGATGTGCCCAATGTTACTCAAAGTGTCTGTTATCTATTTAGAATCAATATTTTAGTTCAAAAAGATTCACTCACTGAAAACCATGAAAACATGATTGTATTGTCTTGATAATTTATAAAAATGGTTCATAAATAATTTCTTAATATATTAATTGATCTCACATCAAACCGACACATGATGTGATGGGTATGAGTCAAAGTACGTGTTTCCAATATAAAATGACATTTTTGTAAAAAACACAAGTGATATACTCAAAACTAATAAAATGCATTTTTATTGTTTTTATACTTCAGTAAAATGATACATAAATAATTTGGGACATGTATGAATCATTTTCATATCAATTTGATGCATGGTGTGACCGGTATGACACCATGTGCGCCTTTTTATTTAAAATTGTCATCAATTTTAGTAAAAAACAAAACTAACCAACTTAAAACAAACAAAACGCATTCATATTGTTTTATACTTCAATAAAATTACCCATAATACATTTTTGATGTATAGGATTTATCCTCATCTCGATCCTATGTACTAAGTTCCTGGTATGACTCAAAGTGTCTGTTATAAGTTTAAAATTTACATTTTAGTTCAAAAAGTGTCACTCATTGAGAACCAATAAAACGCAATCAAATTATCTTAATAATTTTGGAAAACAATTCATAAATAATTTGTGATGTGTAATAATAATTCTCACATAAAACTAACACATGATGTGATTGGTATGAATCAAAGTTCATGTTTCCAGTTTAAAATGGAATTCTAGTTAAAAAGACAAGTAACGTACTCAAAGCTGAGAAAATGCACTTGGGTTGTTTTGATAATTTAGAAAAATGGACCATAGGGCATTTGAGATGTGTAGTAATCATATTCACTTAAATCCAATGCACGGTGTGAATAGTATGACTCCAAGTGTGTATTTTCAATATACAAGTGTCATTTTAGTGTAAGACATGTATCACATCGCAAAAACCAAGAAAATGATCCAAGATTTTTTTCTTGTAATTATATTTGATATTTCTTAATTGATTTTATTTTAATTTTTATTATATTTTTTATTTAATTAATTTTCATATAGATAATTATTTAATAAGAACAAGAAATGGTTTGACATGAAAGAATCAACTGCAACTCAATCTGATACGTGTTGTTCCTAGTATGAATTAAAGATTAGTTTAAAATTAACACTTTATATTAATTTATTTCTTTATATTATTACTTAAATAATAAGTTTTTTCTTATACAGGTGCTTTATTTTTCTTGATCAAGGGTGTTTTGTTCAAAAATAGTATGATTAGGGGTTATGATCAAAAGATAAAGGAACATTGATGTTTTTGAATGTATGTAATAATTTATACTTATGTAATTGTATAAACTAATGCTTGAAATTTATATAATATAGTGTTTTGTTCTTTTATTTTCATTTTAAATTTCATTTCATTAAAAACAATTATTGTTAATTTATTTTTTGATATCTGATGGTGTTTTTGGTGTTGTGGAGTGGTGTTACAACACACTACACTGGTACTACAGTGTTCTGTTACAGCGCACTATAGTATGACCAATTATCAGCATTTGTAAAAGTGATGATAAAAGACTTGGGTTTTTAATCTCGATATAGTAGTCAGTGTTTCTCTAGCACTGATAAAGGTCATTTTTAGCACTGTTAAAGGTCTCTTTTATAGTAGTGATAGAGTACCTTATTCATTGATGTGTTAAATGAATGAACACTTCAATAGGTGTAACATTAAAGTGTCATGAAATAACACTCAAACCATTTCATAAATCCAATGATCTTAATTCAATGAAAAGAGTTTATGATGAATATATAGAAGGATGTGATCATATCCTATAAGTTTGTTTGATTCCAGTGAATCGTCTGTAATTTAGTCGAAACACTTTTCTATTTTTTTAGTTTTTTATCACTCGATGAAGGCACTAGCACCCCTTTGAGCATTTTTTATTCCTCAAAATGTGTCCATGGATCAATTAGTCGATGTATTCCCCTTAAAGGTAGGATGAATTCATCTAGTTCGCTATGTGATCATCATTAAGATGAATCCATCGATGATGAAGGTGGATTCTATTGATGATTGATCATTTAAGGTATTCAATTTACATACATTGTTTTTAGATACTTTAACATGTTTGATTCTTGTAGATATATTCTTTTTATGTTTTGGGTTCTCTTACACTACAAATGATCAATAGATGATCAAACAAAACACATCAGTTCCAACAGATATTCCACTTTCACAATGCACTCCAACACCTCAAAAATCATGATAAACTGAGGAGAGATCTCACTCCCTTGACCAAACCTTAATTTCCACTATTGTGAGGAAACCCTTAGGAACACATGATATTCAACATCAAACTCAAATGGCCTTTGTATGTGATCAACTAAATCCTTCTAGAAGTCTTATTCCACCTTCATCTACTTATAAACCATCTTAATCATTTCTATCATACTATGCACCACATTAGAACCCAATATTACTGACTCCCCAACCTTGGTACATCATAACAGAGATCAACATTGTCATTAGTAAAATGCCTCAAATTAATCCATACTGATGGATGAGTAATAGGTATTGTTTTAGGAAAATTTAACCAAGGGTATTTTCTTTGCCCATGATCTACAAAAATCTAAAATTCAAGCCCAAAACATATTCCCTAGTGTCTGTATACTCTTTTCAATATTTATATTTATATGGGGATGGAAATCAACGAAAATTCATATTTAGGAGCCAAAATAATTTTGTAAATATCTCAAAACTCATGAGGTTAATTGGGGGTCTTGATCAGAGATGATGGTAAATGGTACACCATAGAGCATCATCACTTTATCCACATACCACCTCTCTTGAAAATCAACAGCACTTGACTTCAGAATTATTAGAAAATGGGTCAAATTTATCATTTGATCTATAATCATTCAAATGGAATCATATACTTCATGGGTATGGGATACCATGGTTATTAAATCCATCAATATATTCTCCCACTTCCAATTGAAGATATCAAAAGGCTACAAAAATACCCTGGGGACATGTTTCCTTGCATTCACCTAATGGTATACCAAACATCTTTCCATGAACTCTACCACTAGATGCTTCATCCCAGGACACTAAATATTTATCCTCAATACACAGTACATAATGGACAAGCCTGGATTCACTAATAAGGGTGAGATATGAAAATCACAAAGAAATTTATCATACATGGAAAAAAATACACACTCTCCCAAAATAGTAGTCAAAGTTGATCGCCCTTTGACTACCTCTCCGGAGCATCACTAGGACTGACACAGACTTTCATCACCTTCACCTCAAGGTATCCCAGCTGATTATCCCCTACCTACCACAACAATTAATATTTATCTACAATCTCACACAATAATTCTATATCATTGGTTTCCTCTACTCTAAGGATCAGAGCTTCTAAATACCCTATCACCCTCCAAGTATCCTAGAATTCATAAACTTCTTATCATGAATTCCTGACCATTGTGTTATCCACAATATTCCCCTTCCATGGGGTTTAGTAGATCTTGAATTCATAGTCCTAAAGAAACTCCATCCACCTCCACTAATGTTGGTTAATATCCCACAGATAGAAAACATACCTTGGGATTATTTGTTCCATATAGACTATAAAGTGTTTCCCTATGAGGTAATACTACCATATCTTTAGTAAAAACATTGTGGATACCAACAAAATACCATGGGTGGAATAGTTATGCTCATCAGGATGTAGTTCCATGGACCCATAGGATATCACAACCCTTTTATGTATCAAGATTCATCCTGATACTATAAAGGAAGTATTATAAAAGACCTCAAACATTACCCCTTCCTCAAGAAAATGAACCACTAGGGAACCGATCAATATATCCTTTAAGTAGTCAAAGGATACTAAACACTAATCAGTCCATATGAAATCTGGGTCCTTCCTTTCCAAGGTCTTTAATAGAGCTATAATCTAGGAGAATTCAGAAACAAACCTCTGATAATATCTTGTTAGACCAAGAAAGTTATGAACCTATGCCACAATCTTGGGTTCCATTCAAGAAACAATAGCCTCAGTATTCATCAGGTCCATTTCCACACCCCATTGAGACACCATGTGTCCAAGGAAGTGTACCTATCACATCCCACACTTTAACTTGGATATATTCCCATAGATATGATGATATCGAATAACCCAAAATACAGCTCTATGTTTTTATAAATTCTCCTCCTCTGAGTTTGAGTATATGAGGATATCATTGATGAACACCACTACAAACTAGTCCAAGAAATCATGAAACATAGATCTCATGCGCCCCGTGAACACAACTGGTGTGTTTGTGAAACCAAATGGCATGACTAATAACTCAAATTGTACATACCTTCATCCTAAGGTAGTCTTTAGTATATCCTCCTCCTTTAACCTCATTTAGTGATATCCAAACTACAAATAATTCATAAAAAATTATCCCCTTATAGCTGTTCAAATAGATCATTTATCCTCAGATGAGGATAAGGGTTCTTGACCTTCACCGGGTTCAACCTTTGGTAGTCCATGCACAAAATTAGAATACTATTTTTCCTATTATAAAATATAATTGAGAACTCCAAGAAGATACACTTGGTCAAATAAATCATTTGTACTACAGATCACTAATATGGATCCTCAACTCTTGTACCTCTATGGGTATCATATGATAGGGATCCATAAAAACAAAAGAGGTTCCTGATTGTATCTCTATTATGAACATGACATCACATCAAGGGGTATTGTCACTATATCATCAAGGAATACATATAGAAACTACTCATCAACTCTGGGAATCTCCACTACCTGAGATTCTACTAATAACCCTACCAAATAAGATAGATGAGGATTGGAATAGATTTTTTCCATTAGATAATTCCAATTTCCAATGAACACCACTCACTAGCCTTCCATATAAGAGAATGTTGCTCTCCTATAGAATAAATCAAAAACTTCATGTACATAATAATAACAATCCATGTCAAGGATGAAATTGTATAGCTATATCTATATAAAGAATAAATCAACCATTGACTGATGTTTGCTCATGATCTTTCTACACCCCCAACACACATCAAACAATATATCCTAACCTCCAAATGGTATGGATAATTACAAGGGAATTAGAAATATCTTCACCTCTAGTCCTATTTCACAGACCAAAGTTGGTGCAATGAAGGAGTGTGAGGATCTGAAATCAAACATAGTAGAAACTAAGGTAAATGATAAATTAATAATAACTTAAAAACATTAATTTTCTCAGGTTTTTACACCTTTATAGAAATAATTCTTCTATGTATTTCTTCTCTACCTCGTTGTTGGCAGCCTCAATAGCCATGATTCATTCTGGGTCCCTAAGGGTGAGGTCCATCATGAGTCTGATCTCTACCAACTCCATCTTTCATTAGAGTACTTTAATCCTACTGATCTAATAACAAAAAAAACATCGTGGTCCCCTGTTGTTGATAGGTCTCAGGGGAATTTTCTGATGTGGTGACAAAAAAGGGTCATGTCTTCCCATGCCATACTGACCTCCTTGAGTGGTCAAACACGGATACTCATGGTGACCATGACATATATAGATGTAACATTTGAATGAGGGTTCCCATGTAGGTTCTTTGGAATAATCTTCCCCTGAATGGTGTGAAATATATTATCGATCCCAACTCCTTGCAATTGAAAACCTAAAATACTATAATGCACATGATCCCCATATAAAGCTCTACCCCTTCATAAGCTCTACTGACCTCCTTCATAAGACACCCCTCCTTACGAATGCATCTTCTCGATCACTTGAACCTTATTATACTCATCCAATTATATAGTAAGTGTAAATTTAGTGACTATATATCTCATTTTTGGGTGCAACACCTCCTCAAGATTTTTTTCTCAAGAATCCCCATTCATAAAAAGTTTAGGGTAGAAATGAATAAGTTTCTTGAACCAAATATCAAGATCCCACATGCTCAAGCCCCCATTATGAAGGATGTATAGATCCTTCCTCTTGGATTCCTTAATCATTGATGATAATAACTCCCGATAAAACACCTTCTAGAAATTAAACTAGAAAAAATCCACACCCTTTTGTGTTATAAGGTAGGATGTCTTCAAATGATGCATTTCTCTTCACATTTCACTAATCGCTAACAAAACCAATTAATCATATCAGTCACAAATCAAGATGAAGGTAGTCTCAAACTTCTCTATCTAGTTCTCTAGCTTAAAATCAAATATTCACCCCTTGTACATTTCTAGAAAATGGTTTTGCAAAGCACACAATGACTTCTTCCATATCTCATCCTCTTTAGTTAGATAATTCCTCTATTGATTGAATAAAGAGGCCTATTGAACCTCTTATACCTAAACTATATTCATGTGACAACCAAGATCCATTTATTAAAATAAATCATAATATAAACACTAATTATGGTATTATAGAATTTATTGTGTTTTATTTATTTAATTTCATTTTAATTTCATCGACATCACTCTATCCAATCACAAGCATAAAAAACATGATGCATATACCTCTCCTATGTCTCTAAACTACATGAAGAATAACATATCTTATCATGTTCATCATGATTAAGGTTCTTACATCAGATCATAGGGGGACTTAAAATATTAAATCCTAGACGATCTCCCATACTTACATTATGAACTGAGATCAAGCAACATGGTCTCTCTACCAACCCATAAAATCATCATAGGTTCCTAACCCCAATATCCATAATATATCTTTACTAAAATATTTTATACCACTCTATCACAACACCCCCTCCCCTCTCTCCACTAGTACCCCTCTTAGGATGGCAATGAAGAGAGTGAGTGACCCCTAAATTCCACCTCCAATAGACACTAGGTTGGTGACTAGCATCGAGGGTATAAAACACACCATTAGAGGAATTAAACTCAATAATATAAGTTAGCAACAAGAGATAATATAGAAACCAAAAATCATTACCATGTCATAAATATAAAATAATTATCATCTCACAATGCATATAAAGTAATAAAAATAAAAAAATATCCAAAATAAAATAGTTCCAAGGGAAATTATAAGGTAAAAACTTTGCAACAACACCAACCTCTAAGCTAGTAATTTCCATCCCAATCTTTGAAACTATCCTGTAAACTTGAAAAATAGTTTTTATATACATAGTGATAGAATAACATGTATACTCAGTATAATAATACCCAAGTTATCTCATGAAAATGTTACAATGGAATACTAATGATCTAGTGAATAAATAGCAGAACAAATAGGAACCTAAAAAGGTCAAATACCCAATCCCAACCTCACTAAGTCTCACTTACCAAATATCACATCTAGTGTAGTAAAATAAAATCAAGAAAATATAAATAAGGTTCCTCACAAAACACTTCCATTTTATCATATATACACAACCTCATACCCATCCATGCATCTCATATCCAATGTAGTATGGTATCTAGAACATGAAGGACGTCAACCTCAAGTCATCCTCCTACCATGCATTACACCCACTATAAATCAAATTAATTACCGCCACTAACCAAAATCCATCACCTCTTGGAATTTCTACTAACTAATCCATCATCACTAGGCATCACCTCCAACTAATCCATCATCACTAGGAATCACCACTAACAAAACTATCTTTTCTAGGAACTACCACTAATTGATCCATAATCACTAGAAATCACCACCAACCAGGAAATCATCATTACATCTAAAGAGAGATAGGGAAAACCCATGGAACCCATAACATTTTTTGGGAATCAAAATGTGTAAAACCCTATGTTTTTGAATTTATACAAATGAGCTTAATTTTTTAGGAGGATTCTAGTTTCTCAAACTGGTAGTTGAGTCATTTTTAAAAATGATCTTTGAAATAGAATTTTGAGAGTTGGATTGCCTTATGGGGATGTTTTTAGATGTCGTTTGATTATCGATTAGTGTCTCGAGTTCTTGGAAAAAAATTTGGTGGCTTGGGGTTTGGAATTTTAGTTTCATAAAAAAATAATTTGGGGCACACAGGTAGCATACGGTTAGTGCTAACCATACCCCTAACCATGCGGCATCAATTAAATAGGTTAATGGTTTGTTTAAAACCTATGAGGGGAACTAGTAAATGGTGTGGTTTTTAATAGAATTTTAGAGGGATCTTCTCCATTGGATTATGATTGCTAAACCATGTGTAGTAACCATTCGAGTTGGGGTATACTTAGTATTGTGAGTCCACATGGTTAGCAAATGGTTTTTCATACCATACAGCTCGTTAAAAGTGTAAAAATGATGATTTTAGTCCTTCACCATTAAATGTTTCTACCATCTTCTTCATCCATCATTCAGCCAAAGGCCTCTCTGGTGTGTTGTCTATCCTTCCTCCCTTCCTACATGGTAGATATCATTCATTAATAATCTATTCCACTCAACATTGGATGTATTAGAAACCTAGAGTTGACTCTAAGTGCCTACACCCCTATTTTCTTTATTTATTTTTCTGTCATTATACCTTGTGTTGTTTATGTGGGATATGCCCTATTTCTATGTTATCTATCAACTTTTTATCATCATTATAATTTTATTTTTATTGAATGAAAGAAAGAAAGACCAAAAGAGGGGTGAACATCCCTCGACCCCAAGAGAAGAGCTAAAGAGGCCTGAAATAGTGAAGTCTCTGGGTGTCCGCTCTAATAAAGTTGACACCCTCGGGCTTCAAGCTGCCCAAAGAGTGAAAATAAATAACCTCAGAACCTAGGATGTCCAACGAGGCCAGATAATCAGTAACTTTATTTCCCTCTCACCATGTATGCTTAACAGTGACGGTGTTATACAGTAAGCTCCAACACTTTCTAATGATATATTGGATCGACCAAGGAGGGACGCCAATGGAATGTATGGAATTGTGAACCAATAAGGAGTTAGTTTCAGCTTCAAGAATGGACAGACCCCTCTGGTTGGAGAGACTTAGCCCAATGTACAGCGCCATGGTCTCCTCCTAGAGAGAAGAACCCTGACCCAACATGACAGAGAAAGCCAAGAGGACTAATCTGTAGGCATCCCAAACCACACCCCCACCATGCATGATAAACAGGGAAAATGAGCCATCCGTATTGAGCTTCAAACCTTTAGAAGGAGGATTCCAGCGAACCCAGTGATTCCAAATACTATTATTGACCTGATGGGAAGCATGGGCTTCGACTCGAAGTCAGACCAGTGAAGGGGTGACCCCCCAGTTATGAATGACTCTGGCCATGTCAAGGAAAATATATCTCGTGCCAGAAATAATGGCACGAATCAACATGGATCCCCCTTCATAGATAATTTTATTCCCCACCTTCCAAATACACCAGCAACCAGCCTGGAGAATCACTATGTGGGCCATTCTTTTTGGGCCTCCTTCACCCGATCCATGATACCGCCTATCGAGGAAGGGATGGTCCGCCATAGAGGAAATAGATATAGTAGTAAAATCACCAATGAATTTCCACACCTCATGCGCCTACTCACTGTCAAAGAAATGGTGTTCCTCACTATCCTCCTTATGGACTTGGAAACAAACGCACTTGGAGGCAAGATTGATCCCACAGTGTTTGATGTTCTCCTCAGTTGGAACCACCCCCTTCTTGATTCTCCAGGTAAAAAAATTGAATTTGGTTGGAATACTTTTAACCTAGAGAACACCATCCCATGCGTCATCCTGAAGCTGCATGTTATTAATGTGGAAAAAATATTTTGAGGTAAAGCAACCCAAGGGGGAGGGAGTAAGGACACATCTATCAGATTCGGAGTTGATCTCAATAAGATTGAATTTTTCCAACTAATTCTTGTCCAAAACTGACCTGATAAAGGAAGGAAAGCAACTGGCTTCTCTGATGGAGATGTGATTTGTAGGGTACCAAGGAAAAACAAGAATAAAACCACACCTGTTTTTATTCTCGAAGTAAAGATCTCCATTCCCAACCATCCAGCGGGAGTATAGGCGAAGAGTGGAGTCCAGGGGTCCAATGATCAACAAAGGGGTGGGGGAGACCCTGACCCTGAGAACTGCTACTCTGAATAGGTGTTCATGGTGATACCCCGAAGGGTACAACATTCCAGGACACTCTAGGAAAGACGAGAATGCTTGCAGAAAAGAGTGTCCTCCAGATTTCGTATATTAACTCCCCCTTCACTTGTCGGTCGTGCCATCCTATGCCAAGGGACCAAGTGTTTTCTCCACTCTGAATGCAGATCCCATATGAACTTATCCAAGATTCGATAAATGTTTTTAATGACACACTTCAGTATTTGAAGTGTTTAGAGGGCATGGATTGGAGTAGCAATGAGCATGTTGTTGATCAGGGCAATCTAGCCTCCAAAAGACAGAAAACTATATTTCCAGTTAAGCACCCGGTCATTAATCCTGCTGAGGAGGGGGTCGAAGACACAGAAACGGAGCCTTTGAGATGAGATGGGGGCACCTAGGTAATAAATTGGTAGAGACCCTAGAGGCATACCCAAAACAGATGTCAAAACCGAAACCCGATTGGGATTGCACCCGCTGGAAAGGTAGAAGGAGCTCTTGTTTTAATTGATAACCTGCCCGCTCCAGTGTCCAAACTTCTCCAGAACTTTTTTCAACCTATGTAAGGAATGGCTGGAAGCATTCTGGAAAAAAATGGTATCATCTACGAACAAGATTTTAGGCACACCTGGAGCATTCCTCATCCTTCTGAAAGGGAGAATGTTCCCATTGTTAATACCCTGCTGAATGAGATGGCTCAGAACCTCCTGGACAAGAATGAAGATACTCATGGAGATCGGGTCCCTCTGCCTTAGGCTACGGGTGGTTTTAAATAATACATAGGACTTCCCCATCAAGGTCACCAAGAGCCAAGTGGATCTAAAACACCAAAAAATATTATCGACGTTACGAGGATTAAGACCCATACCTATGAGCACGCGGTTGATGAAGCTCCATTCGACCCTATCAAAAGATTTATTCATGTCAAGTTTGATGGCCACATTAGAGCCACGAGATTTGAAATTAATTTCCCTGAACATTTCCTGGGCTAGGGAAATAGCCTCTTGGATTGAACACTCCTTAATAAATCCATGTTTCTCCAACGAGACCCATCGCGGGAGGTGAGTGGCCAGCCTTGAGTTTATGATGCACACAAGAATTTTATATGGGAAATTGCACATTCTCATAGGCCGATAATGCAGAATAGAAGTTGGGTTCTTCATCTTAGGCAGAAGTACTAAGGTAGTGGCATAAGAAACACAGGGTAAAATGCCACCTCGGAAGAAGTCTTGGATGGCAGGAATTAAATAATACTTGACGATGTCCCAACAAGTTTGATAAAACACCCCTGGGAAGCCGTTCAGGCCTGTCGTGCTGTCTGGATTCAGGTGCATCATAGTTGTCTGAATCTCCTTCTCATCCGGGATAGAATCCAAAAGATAATTGTACTAGTCTGAAGTAAGAGATGGAAGCACATCAAAAATATCATTATTCTCTGAGGGGTAACCATTGGGTAAAAGGGCATTAGGACCAGCAAGAAGCTCCGTGAAGAAGTAATTGTCCAAGCCTCCCACCACATCCCTGTCCTCCGTGAAAGATTCATCCGCCAGCATGATATTTGGTTTTGCATGCCTTTTCTACTCTTTAATACAAGCATGAAAAAAGGAGATGTTTCTATCACCCTCCTTGATCCACTTGATCATTTCCCCCTCTCTAGAATGGCGTTCCTGCTTGAGAAGTAAGTCCGCCAGAAGAGATTTTTTATCAGAGAGATCCTCAAAAACCCGATAATCCCATCTATCCTCCAGAAGACCCTCCAAACGTTCAACATCCTTCATGGTGGATTACAGGGCCCCGTCGATAGGAGGAATATATCTAGACCATAATGGAAGCTTCATATTCAGTCGATGCAGTTTAGAATGAATAGTAGACCAATTATAGCCATGGCAGGATTCCTCCCAGGAGTTTCGAACTAGGTCCATGTAACTTGGGAGGCTGACCCAAAGCTGGCTAAATCTAAAGCGCTCCTGGACATCTTGAGATAAATATAGAGAGATCATAAGAGGGGATTGATCAGAGATCCCTCAAATAAGATATTTAACCTTTGAGTTGGGAAAGGAAGATAAGTCTTGAAGGTTGGCAAGACAATGATCCAAACGGCCCCATGAACGGTGATTATAACACTGATTATTACACCAAGTAAAATGGTCTCCCATGAAGCCGAGGTCTGAGAGCCCCTTAGCCGCCAGGAAATGGTTAAAGGAAAGGCTAGACTTCCTAGGAAAAGGACCCCTACCCTTCCTCTCCACCGGATCTGCAACTACATTGAAATCACCCCCAACAATCCACGGTACCAAGCCAAGATCAAATGTAATGAGGACTTTCCATAAATACTCTCTTTGGTTCGTGTTACATCTCCCTTAAACAATGGAAAAAAAGAAGGAGTGGCTAATTAGGATCAAATTAGCAGTAATGAATTGGTCATCAGCTTACACCAGGGTCACGCTACATTGTTTATTCCAAAAAATCCAAATATGGCAGTTATTGGGGTCAGCATGCATGTAGCCATGCATTCTGAGCTTTCGAGAGCAGGCTGCTATCCTGTCAGGATGTTGCTTGTGTTCAAGAATGGCCACCACAGCCACCTTGTGTTTAGAGATTTCCGAAGCCAGAAAGTCTATCTTGAGAATAGCGCCAATACCCCGGGCATTCCAAATGAGTAGAGGAATCATTGAGATAAAAGTGTTCTGGGATTGGCTCCAGAACGCAAAGCCTTCTCAAAGTATACTAACTGCATAACCTCCTGGGACTTGGATCTAGATCTAGTGCACACCCCGATCTCATTAGATAAGAGTCTTACTGGGGGAGGGGTTCTCAGAGGAGAGAACTTCCCCGTTTTCCACGAACGCGAGTAGGAGGAGATGGAACACCTGCTTCCAAGGGAGGAGAGGCTAAGAACATTCGGGGGGACAAAGTAGGAGGTAGGGAGAGAGTGAAAGAAGGTAGAATCAGAGGATGAGAAACCTCAACAAATACCCTCTCCTTAGAAACCACAGATCTCTCAGGCAGAGTCGGAAGAGGGAAGAAAGGCACCAGAAACTGAGGGGGCTAGACCAAAACACACCCTCAGTGACCCCTCTATAGAGAACTGTAAGAGATGGAGGAAAGAAGGAGGAGGAGAAAAGGCCTGAAGGGGAAAGAGCTGCCCAGGAGCAAAAGGAACCAGGTCCCGACCATGGGATAATTCCTCCGAGAGAGGGGGAGGAGGGAGCACCAAGGAAAGCTCGGGTGAACTCGAGGAATCTTGACAAGAAGGGGGTGGAGGAGGGACATCTCTGTCCTCCATTTGAGTATCAACCTTTTAGATTTCTATCATTTTAAATTGAATTGAAGGTTTTTATTGAACAAGTGAAGCATCCTATGCTTAAGTTGGGTTGTTTGGTTGACTTTACCTTAAATTAAGATTATTTTATAAATCATATTAATTATTTGTCACATTGATAACTCAGTGTAGACCTAGTTTTTATTTTAAAATGACCTTGTATTAATTTAAATCCCTTATTTGAATTCATACTTATTTGGTAGTATCCATAGATTATCAAATTAACCCAATGACCAAGTATGGTCTATGGGGGATTATGGTCTAACCATTATTCTAGAAATATTTTGGTCATATTTATGACCCTTAAAAAATTATTTCATGATAGATGAGGTTGGATAATTAGTTTAACTCATTTTATAGACCAATTAAGTTCATGGAAGAGTCTTGACATATTAAATGTGTATCCTTTTATGTTACCTTCTTTAATTAGTTGAATATATTGTATTAATTAAATAAAATTAATGATATTTCCTTGAGGCACTTTATCCTTTATATAAAACATATCTTGAATTAGGTTTCTTTAGACTAGAATATTGACATAGTGACCTTATATCCCTTAAAAAATAGGGTGTGATCAATGTTAGTTAATAAATATATAATTTAAAAATCTCTTATTTTTATTAAAAGTTAGCAAAAGGATGTTGATTTATAAATATGCCTTTAAATGAGTAAATTAAATTAATGTATTTTGTGAGTTTTGATACCCCAAATTAATTAAGATATTTAGTTAAATTATTATAAAGAATATAATGGGTTAATGAATATTGATAGTATTTAGAGTGTAATTAAAATAAATGTCCTTGATCCATGATGAATGTTTTCCTTAATTAAATTTCCTCCCTTATTAAAAAGTATTTATTCATTTTAAGCCTTATTACTATATATTGTAACTAGTTATAGATTAAAGTTAAGTCATTCCATGTTTAATACATGGATTATAGATTGGAATTCAAAGCATGAACCTAATGGATTTAATACTATTTATTAAATTAAATGAAAAGGGTAATCCTTGTTAATTTAATGAAACGTGTTATGGGTCAAAATTGAGATATTCCATGGGCATGCCTTGGATTCTGAATTTAAATTACATGAATGATCCTAATGGATAATACATGATTCATTTATGTTAATTCATAGAGGTAATACCAACATAGATCTGGCCAATGTCTTATATTCATGAATGCCTCATCCTAGCATCTTGGATTCACCTAGAAACTTCAGAAAAAGAAATGTCTTGGATGAGCTCTTGGATTTTACTTGATGTCCTCAGACATGGAATTCCTTGGATTATCTCATTGAATCACAATCAATCCCCTTCCTGAAATTAATAAGGACTTGTTCCTTGGGTTTAGTTAGAGCCCCTTTATAAAGTATAATGTTGAGGGTTTATCCCTTGAATTCGGAACCAGAGTTATACATCGTGGCTTGATCACTGTGGAATGAATCACCAGTTCCACACATAGAATTCCTTGTAGATATCCTTGATTTTATATGGTTCCTTATGTGGGAATTTATACCACTATTATATGGATTAAACTTTGTTTCTTGTCATAGGATTCCTAGGAAATATGTTTTGGGTACTATGAACCCTTAATGGGTCACATGATTAGAGACAATCATCTTAGGTTGAAATAGGTGGTATTATTTAATCCATATACACTTTACTGATTTATTAGTTTCATAACACGGGGCATTATTTTTTATAATCATAGAGATCAAATTCATTAAACATAATTTTTGGTGGCCTATTTAGTTTTACTCACACTCTATCCTGGCCGTCACTTGGTACCTGAGAAGATCTCATGGATTCAGGTTAGTAACTTTCCTGGTACATGGTTGTTACTTGACTAGTATGGGACTTGACATGGGAGTTGTATAATGAGCATGTACTCAGGATATCTATAGGATTTGGGTCACCTTATTTATTTATTTATTTTTACTTAGCCTTGATGTATGTGTATTATATGCTATATGTGTTGTCATCCTTGTAATTATATCATCATCTATTCTTTAATGATTTGTTTTTATTATCCATTTTCAGGTTAGTAGCATAATATTATCTACATACTATTTATTACATTACTTTCCACTATTCTTAGAACTAATCCAAAGGGTATATTCTCATATATATACCATAATTAGACCCTTTATGCTAGTTAGAAGCCTATAGTATATGAGGAGGAACACTTAAGGCTATGTGGCCCTTCTATTCAGTTACTTATGAATGAACTAGGTTGGGGATATCACAAAATGAAATGATCAACTTAGGTGGAGTGCATATAGAAATCATAAAAAAATAGACATGCAAAAAAAACTTATCATAAGATTTCACATCAAAAACACTAGAATATCCCATAAAACTACAAAATTGTCCCATGAAATCTACCACCAAATAATTCCACAACTAAATACAACTCCCCACAAAAAATCATCCACACAATTACCACAATTCCCTCTATATTCATAGATTTAACAATTTTTCATATTTATAATTTACTAACTAAGACTAGTTTAATAAATCATTTAGTCCATATTTTGTGAAAAACTATTTATTTTATCTAGTTTGTTTTATTACCATCCACCACTCTTAATTATCTCCCATTCCATTAAAATTTATCATTATTAATCATTTTCCAAAGCTACTAGGTGACTATAACAAAGCTACCACATGAGAAACCCACCATACCAAAACAATCCTTAGCCAACCACTTCTAACCATACCTCAATATATCAAATTCCAAACCAACCATATCCTATCTTCTTAACATATCCATCATCTAAATAGTTACTACCATAACTATAAACCCCTAATAAGATCCACATAAGTACATGGATAATAAAAAATGCACTATCACATATAAAAGTATATTTTAGTTTCCATAATCTTCTATAATTTCAACATTAATGAGGGATTTCATAACATTTCATCATACATTACATGGGTATTTTCACACAATTTCTAGACTTACACATAATCAGTTCATAGACATATATAAGTGATTAACCACTTATGAATGGTGATTTTTAACAAAAAATCATTTCAAGGGTTCATAATTCATAGTAACTATAGCACACACATTATAGAAGCTTACATGTTTCTAGAGAAATCAAGTAGAAATAATAAGTAAATCAAAAGAACGTTTGAACTCATCCCTCCCCATTTAAATTAATTTGATCTGATTCATTATCTTGTTTAATTAAATCCTTAATATCCACCTAAATTAAAACAAAATCATGATAAACTCATGGATCCACAATATATGGATACATCTCAAATCCCCTACCTTGATTAGATGTTAGATGTTCTCTAAGAAAAAATAAATGATTGAGGATCAACCACCACCGAATGAAACATCCCCAAAACTGAAGGAAGACTTTACGAAACCAATCCACTGCAGGGAACCATTAATTCTAACTCGATTTTCATCCCAAAATAAAAAAACCCTAACAAATTATTCTTCGAAAGAAATAAATTCAGTTAAATGAAGAGGGGTGATAGGAGAGTACCTTGATTCATAATACTTTGATCTGGATAAACCAAAGTTACTAGACTCAAAAGTGTGAGGATAGAGAGTAGTGAGAGTTCAATTGGTTAAAAATGTTTGGGATAAGAGAAGAAAAATTAAACCAAGGAGTAACCAACCCTCTATTTATAGAGGAGGTTTGAATAGCCTCTACAATGGTGTAGTGAATCCCTATATGTTTGTGGTGTGACTAGTTAAAACAGAGGTCTGACTTTTAGAGTTGTTTAATTTTATAGATTTCATTCCTTTAAAACCCATGTCAAACCATTTTTAATGCTACCACGCCCAAGGCTACAGAATGGTGAAATTCCATTCGTTTTCTAGTCCTATCATGCTAAATACCATAGTGTAGTGACCCCCACCCCCACCCCCACTCCCTATTTTCCCCAAATTCTCACAACTTGGCCTTAATTATCTTATCACACTACTCTCAGTCTCCCACAGTGTAAGAAAAATTCCCTATTCATTTTCACCTTCCTTGAGTTTTCCAAGAACCTCAATCGCACCACCACGTCCAGACCTATGGTGTGGTGATCTACACACTTCATGTTTCCCACAGGGAGGCTCAATGAGGTCCTCCTCATTCATGCACCACCATTACTTGAAATATAAGCTTCCCTAGGATTTTCAAATTCCTGTTTGACATTGGAGGACACCTCATGTAAAATTCCCTTTGAAATGGCCACCATGATCATTTCACTCACCACAGTGCACCCAACACCACACCACTATCACCAATACATCACACCTCATGATAAAACCTCCAAATCACTCTCTCTTTGTGTTCATAAATCAAGGAGAGATCCACCACCACACCCAAAACTCTATCATGGTGGCCTTCTAGGTATCCAAAACACATATTAAGCCTCCTATAACACCACTAAACTTCTTCTTGACACCTATAATCCCTATTAAAACACAAGGGGAGGGATATGAAAATCTGGACACTTACAAATCTAGAAAATTAGTTTTACAAAAAAAAATAGCATGTCAAAATTAGGTAATGGGTGAAATATGAACATTTTAATAAATAGAAAAATATGGTATTAAATAATGAAATATCATATAGATATAATTTTTTTTAATAGTAATGTATGAAAGGTTATTAAAGTTTCTATAAGATATGTTAATATTTTCTCACTCCTATTATTGTTAACTAAAAATCTATTTTATATTTAATCACAAAATTATCATTATTGATATTCTTGAATACAAAATAATTGTTTTTTTAATTTTTATTCAAAATCACTCTTCACCTTCACAAATAAATGACACCATTCACCACCCATTTCTTATCACCAAAAAATGTATTTGTTTACTTACTAAATACCAATATTAATACTTTTATACACATTTTTTAGAGTTTTGTATCATGAGAACTAAATACTTTGAAGTAAACATAACATAGTGAAATTGAACAGTATATTCCCTAAATCCCTTTTTCATGTGATGTTATTCCTATATAGTATTCAAGGATAGGGCATATCATAAAGAATGTAAACATGTCATTGGATTTTGGATAATCATAAGGTAAGATTGGGATATATCATAAGGTTACATTACCATGAATTCATAGTGTACGACTATCTATATCATAAGGTGTGGTGTACATGTCACAGTATTTGATAATCATGGAAATTTAATGGTAAGAATTAACATTATATTGAATCTAATACATGTGTATCTCTCATTAACTATCCATTTCAAAATTTTAAATGGATGGAAGATATATTAAAATAATAATTTCATAAATTGGTCAACAGTTATAGTTGATTCATGCATTAACATGTAACATATTTGTTACTACATGTGAATTTGAGGAGTTTATTCAAAATATTTATAAGTATCTTACTATCATGTGATGGGGGTGTGGATTTCTAGTTCATTCTTGGATAAAACTCTCTAAACTAAAGAACTCTTCTCTTTTCTCCTTTACTCTATGATACACTATCATACCGTGTAGAATAGAGGATCCCAAAAAGATAAGAAATTTAGTTTTATCCTATGGATACCTTTAATGGAGGGAATACATTCGACATCCTATTAGTGATCTTCATCAAGCCCATATAATGATGGTGCAGTGGTAGAAATATTGTAAGGTATACATTAATAAGGTTCTGGATTTACAATTTATGCATAGTTTTATTTATCTAGCATGGTTTAATATTGTATTGGGTTTCTTTATTTCTTATACTATGATTAACCAGTGTTATTAGATCCTTAGTAACTCATCAGTACTATTAGAGACTTTTCATGCCTTTATATTCACGAAATCATGCTCAGAAATAAAGATTTCTTACATTATATTACATATCATACTTCCAATAAAAAAATACTATTCAGTAGTTTTTTTATGGTTAAATATATTATGATATGGGATATCATAAGAAGGTACTCAATACAAAACCATTGGATTTATACTAGTTATAGCATTTGAATCTCAGATATCATGTCCTACAATTTTTTTGTCCTGTGTTTTCAAAAAACGTAGTATTGTATCACCTTTGTGATATTAGATCATATCATAAAATATGATATTATATATAAGAATATACCATTACTTATCATGTCATAGGATATAATAGGGATACCAGTTAAAAAATAATTGATATCTCTTTAATTATTTAAGCACCTCAACCTATCAAACTTAGCTTACAATTTAGCCCCAATCATTAATATCTCTTTAATTATTTAAGCACCTCAACCTATAAAACTTAGATTACAATTTATCCCCAATCATTAAATATTATCTGTGAAGAAAATTTATTTTTCTTTAAATTAAATTATGAATTGAATTATATTAATTATAAATTGTTTATAAATAGTAATAAAAGTTTTATTTTATTAATTTATAATTTTATTATAAATTAATTAATTTTAAAGTGTTTATAATTATTTATATATATGTTTATTAAACATTTATTAATAAATATTCTATAATATTAAGTGTTAATATTAGTATACCCTTTACAAGATTATATGGCATGTCTTATGAATTAGAAATAAAAAAATTATTTAGAAATCATAAGGGTGATTTTTAAGGTGTTTATAAATAAAAAAATAAGGCTAAATATAAAGTTTTAATGTTTTAAGATTATGAATTATTCATATAATTAATTTGAATTGTTTAAATTAAGGGACATATTTAAAATATAATTTAAACCACATTAAAATAAGTTTTTATGATTAATTTGTTTAAGGTTTAAGTAATGTTTTTTATATGATATTTAGATTATTTAAATAGTTTACATAATATAAATTTTAATATAAAATGTTTAGATTTCATTTAATACCTTATATTTAAAGGAAATTCCACATAATGAATAATATGAAGGATTTAATATTATGAAATAAATATAAAGTGTTTTAATCAATATTATTGAATGTACATAATGAATAGTTAACGTTATAAGGTATTTATGATTATATTTTACTTATTAATTTTTCATAAACATTAATCTCATGATTAAATATGTAAATTTTTCATTTACTTAAAATTTATTCCCATGATTTAATCCTGAATATAAATTTTACATTATGAATGGTTATATGCTTTAATTTAAATTGTTTAAATTCTTATATATTATTATACATGCATTTAAGGAGTTATATACTAGGTAATATAATAGGTTTAGTTTACATATACCTTGAATTTTGTTTGTAATTTAAGTTATTAACTTGAATGTAGTTGTTGAATATAGTTTATATATGTTGGGTATTATATTTATAATGAATTCGAATATCTCTTGAGTAACGTTTCCCTAGGTATAGGGACTTGGTTCAGACTTCTCATTGTCTTGGAGATGTTTTTGAATGGGGGGGTTCTCTATTTATGGATCTAAGATTACTCATGTGAAGATTATCAATTTCATATTATTATGATCTTTTACATTAAAATTTCATGTACCTTATACATGAGATGAATTTGGTTATGTGTAAATATATTTGGATTCTATTTTTGGATGTGTAACACAAACTATGGTTTTTGTAAAGAGTTACACATCAATATGTTTGGAACATATTGGTTTAGTAGAAGGAATAGGATTTTGAAATAAATTGCTAGAATAATTTATACATAAAGTGAATAACATGAGATAAGATAGTGGTATTAAATCCACTTTAAAATATTTCTTGTTATATTCCTTAAAAATAAAAACTTGTCAATAAATCGATCATTTAATATGGTTGACCATAACTATTAGGTGCCCATGGATTATCTTGTGTATGGAAAGAGAGTAATGAGGTGAACCTAACCATTAGTTTCCCTATTATTTTAATTTTATTTGGGTTAAAATTAGTTGGTAAAACATAACTATTGGGATACTAGAGGAATTAGGTTATGTGAATTCCCATAATGTATTTGGGTAAAGAGTTATCCACTCATTTATCTAAGAGTTGTATATGATATGACTAAAAATAGTTATCGACCATATATAGTCATGGATTATTTACATGATACCAAATGTAATTCATCAAAAAATATGGATATTTTCCCACTAATGAATATGAAGTGATTATAAATGGGTCGTCATTTTAGCAGGGGTACATTAAATATAATTCCTTATTAAATTTTTTTTAAAACATGATACCTATCTAATAATATCTTATGTTGTAGATAAATAGCATCTTCATCATCAAATATAAAATTTGAAATCAATCCTTGAAAAGATATTATTAATGTAAGTAACTCCTAAGACTAGTGAATTAAGAAAAGTTTTTAAGTAGGGTGAAATTCTTTGTGTTATAGTAACACCTTCCTGCGTGACCAAGTGTTGAAGTTGTAAAACAGGTGAATCTAGACACTTATAGGAAGCATAGAATAGTGTCCATAGGGTTTCATAGGAATTAGATGAAAAATGACCTAAGTAATTTCAGTACTATATACTCAAAAATATTGAGTATGTAAAATGATACTAAATGAAATTGATTGTACTAATGACTTTCATAGACTAAATATTTTCTTAAGGATTATTCCGTTTAAGGAATTCATTCAGTTTTAATTGATGGAAATTGTAACACCCCGAGATTTTATGAGATAGGTTATTTTTAATATCTTTGATGTATTTTGTTGTATGATACACCAATATTAGTTTTCACTATACACAATACTGTATTATCTTGCAATATACAAAACACTATTCTTAGCTTGTGTTACACGTAAGAGTGGCCTTCCTGGATAGCTTGTGTTGTACGCAATATTGAGTTTCAATAAACAAAAATATATTATTAAAATGGGATATAAACTAGCCATTATGAATAGTATTAACCACATTTTAAATTTTTTATAGAATTAACATTCATATTATGTGTTTTCTATACATTATAGAAGAACAAATTCAATTTTTTTTATCAGAGAAGTATTTTTTTTAAATTCAGTTTTTCCATATTTTGACGGCGCAGCCATTTTAAATCTATTTTTTAACACTTTTATATATTCTATTTGAAAAAATAAACTTCTTATTTGTAATTAGGACATAAAAATTTACATTGGTTTAATTTTTGTTATTTTTCTGATAAAATTCATATTTTAATGAATAGTGGAAAATACTGCATTTTAATTCAAAATTGTCTTTTCGTCTAATTTATTTATATAGTTAGATTATATTTTTAATTGTCTTTAAAGTGTAATTGGTTTATTTTTTTATCATTTAATACAATATTTTTCATTTTAAGTAATTTTACATTTAAATTTGACATAAACACCTATCAATCTTTTGATAGTTTTTACTTCTTAAAAACCCCCTTTCTTGTTTTTACAACAGTAATTAATTTTAAATTAATTTCTACCAATTATTCATTTTGAATTTAGAAAAATGGATTCCATATTTTTAATCTGAAAGTCCAAATTGTGTAAATAGGTACCTTTTATTTTTTGAAAAATATGAATAGTAACTTCATTAATTATTTTTATTTACCATGGTACTACTATAAAATTGACCATTAGTGACCACAAAAAGTGGTCGCTAATAGTATTTAGTGACCACTCATCGACGACCAATAGCGGTCACATTTGGCCCATTGGTAAAGGCCAATAGAGACCACCATTAGTGGTCTCTGTAGGGCCTCCATGGCCGACCACGGTAGTGGTCGCCGAGAGGAGCAGTAGCGACCGCCAAAAGCGGTCGCTAATAACCTGACAAAATGATAGCATTAGCGATCACCTAAGGCGGTCACAAACCAAGGAACTTTTTTAAAAAAACAGAACTTTTATAGCAGTCAAAGACCCAAAAAAACAACCTCCTACAAACCGAAGCATGTGAAGAAGGTTCAATATGGTTGTGTCTTTTTGTTAAGTGGAAGGCAACTGAAATTAAGAATGCTCCTAAGGTGAACAATATTAAGACTTCACCCTGGGCTCAATGTAAAAGTGTTTCCCCTTAAGCACAACGGCCTAGAGCGACACCATAGGAATTCTCTAAACTATAAATTTTAAAAAAACTAAACCTTAAATCAGATTCTTCCATTAGAATAAAAAACCAAGGAAACATTTAGAAGGAGAAAATTATAGACACCATGTCACGAGAAACCATAAAAATTGAGAGAATATCCATTCAGTCTGATAAACTATTCCAGTTGAAGAGAAGGTAAAATAATAAAGTCCCAATCAAATTATAAAGATACATGATAAATCTTCAGCATTGAGTGATATTTTCAAGAAATCTCAATTTACAAAAGGTGGTTATCATCATATTGCCATAATTAACTGATATCATAGTTTTCATAGAAAGTACATAGGACTTATTATTAATCTTCAAAGATAATAAAATCCTAATTCCAGATAGATTCTAAAATACTAAACTATAATAAGCTCCATGAAGAAATTCTAAATCAATATTAAAGTTTGGATGAATCTTCCCCACGCGTGAGACATCTAGCTTTCCAGGAGGCCATAGAAGCCACACAGACCCGAAAATGAAGAAACCAAAATGAATATAAACAAAAGCATAAAACAAAACACAAAATGGAAAACTAAATATATAAAAAAACACAAAATGAAAAACCAGATATATAACATCAAAAAACTACAGACCAAAAGCATGTAGTTTCCATTCTTGATCTTCTTTCAAATGAAATCATCGTGATATCATCCCATTAAAATCACCATAAATATATATCATCCAGATAACGAAATCGCAATATAAATAACCAATATTTAGACAACTTGAGACCTTTTAGTATCCTTTCTCAATCATCCTAAAAATATAATACAAAAACAATTAAATAAAGAAAATATAAATATACTTTTTTCTCTCTTGGAAAAAACACAAAATGTTTTATGAGAAATTTCATAATATAATTTTCCAAGAGAAAATTCAAGAGGTAAATAGTTATTGTATTATGGCATTGCACCAATAATGCATTCTTCTAGGAAACCTACTAACATAAAACCAATAAGCAACACTTGACATTCCAACTAAAGATTAGTCTTATCCCATGACACCCTGTAATATCCTAGTTGTTCTATAAATGATAATCAATGGTAGATTAACATGTCTCTTAAAAAAAGTCTCGAACATGTATAATATCACCTCTATGATTTTTATCCATTCCATGGAATCCTATTGTCCTCCCATTATCTAAACATATGGAAGATATTGGATCTTAAATTCATGGAGATATTCAACTATGGTACTTTTTACACATCCTCCATGGGATGTTACAGTCCAAAAGACTATGAGCTAGAGGGGTTATAATGCCTAAACCAATAGAACATGTTTGATATAATGATATATTGAATCCTCCAGCATATCTTGTGGTTGAATTCATGTGTCCAACATATCTCTATAATTTTGATTATCTTCACAGAGTTTTACAGCTAAGAACCTTGGTGGTGGCATTTTATGAAGTGTATAATGAAATTTTAGAATAGCATGAACCACTTTCTTAAGGTATTAGCTTTAGAAGATTTAGACACACAAGAATATATTTCTTTTTTACTATAATCATAATTTCACAAAAAAAATATTTCTTTTTAAACAACAAAACACAACTAACAACCTCTGTTAATAAATATAATCAAGCAAATTACCTCATCTCATGCCTTCGAGTCACAAGAATGTCGATATATTAATATTTCCAACTTCCTCGATCTATAAACTCTTCATAAGGTTAAAGCATCATGAAAAAAAATCTTGAATATTTAGTAAATGGGATAGATAATAAATCAATGAATTTTTAATAAAATGACAGTATGATTTATTAGCTATCACATCCAGAAAAAAATGGCTAGGTCCTCCATTGAAATTAATAAATATCAACAGTGCCTGGTATTTAAAAAACAATAGTGTATTCCTATAGACAAAACATTAAATGGGTGGTGTATAATAGTAGGCTGTATTTAATGACCGTGTGTAACAATAAACAATATTAAATGATAGTTAATGACAATAGACATTGAAAAAATGGTAGTGTATAATAATAGATAGTCTAATAGTAGACAATGTATAATAGTAGATAGTGTTAAATGGGTAGGTTTTGACAGAGTATTAATAACACCTAATCAAAGCTCAAAAATCTGTTCATCTCATCATCCGTATAGCTATCATGAAAAATAAAGAAATTATAATCAAGAAATGTATCTAAGAGAAGTGGAATAAAACAATGTAGCCAAAAAATCCAATTTTAGTCCTAATAAATCACAGATGAAATCAAATGCAATAAGAAAAAGGAAATAAAATACATTCTTATTTAATATTTGGATTTCGTGCATGATTAACCTATAAAACCAATTACAACATGAAATATAGTCAATTATGAAGTAAAATAATTTAACAAATGGAATAAAAGAAATATATGAACCTAAAAGAGAGTAAATTTTATGATGAAAATGCCATTTATTAATTTAAAACAATGAGAGATCATTTTATATTATGTGCATGATTAACCTAGGGAGAAAATGAGATAATAGTTCACTAAATATTAAATAGCAGGATATAAATATTCTTGGAATAATGGTAATTGGAAGAAAATTTGTCTCCATATTAGATACTTGGAATAAAAATCATCCAAAAATGAATTAATGCAAACCTAAAACCCTAGGCTACCGAGATCTATAGATGGGAGATGTCAGAGGTGACAGAAGGGGAGGGGATGGAGGCGGAGGCGGAGGCTGGGTGAGCCATGAGGGATGGGCGGTGGTGAGGTAGGATGGGTTGTGGTAATGGATTTAGGTGTGGTGGTTTAGGCAGAGGGTAGAGGAAGAGGTCTGACGAGGCATGATAGAGGGTCATCGGTGGGGGAGGATGGACGGCAGCAGCGACTCCAGGTGTAGCGGTGATGAAAAATCATGGTATGATGGCGGAAATGCACGAGAGGTAGGGGCGGCAGTGACGGGTCTCTGCATGAAGGTAAGGATTCGGGGGAGGAGGGTTATCTAGGGCATGGGAGGAAGTTTCGGGGAGGGGGTGCGGTTGCGCAATGTTTTTGTAATTTAGGTTAGCAGCCACCTATGGCGGTCGTTGTTGATAACCATTAGAGACCGCCAATGGTAGTCACCCATTCCAAGGGCCTCAAATTCCCAATTTTCTTGTAGTTTTAAAGGGTAAATCAGGTAAATAAAGGTAACAAATAATATTATAATAATATAAAATAACCCTAAAACATGTCCTAATATTATTGTATGAGTCATGGGAGACCAAAAACCCCTTAGGCCTAATTTTTTCATTTTAGAACCACTTGGTTGTGAAAATTACATGTTATAATAATTAATTTAAAGTAAAGGTAAATGTAACATAAACATGTATCTTTTTACTAAAACAATTTTATGGTGGGGTTATATAATTGATCTATTTGACTATAAATATTCATCATAAATATAAAAATATTTCCTACATTATGGTATTTTATTTTTAATTTTTAGACACTAAATAATTAAATTTATTTATGACACAATGATGATGCAGTGATTACCTTATTAATGAAAATTTCAAATAATTGATATTATAAATAATAAAATAAATATAATTTGAGAAATTTTATGATATCCACGAATTTTATAGATTAATTTGAAATGTTATATTTTATTTAAATCATTTATTTTAAAGAAATCAAGTTTTTATAACTTTAATAAAAATAAATTACTAAATAGTCTCAAAATTGACAAAAATGAATTTTTAAAACAAATACTATTTTATTAAATGATATAATAGTCCTAAAAATCTAATATTCATAAAAATTACTTATATAATGTTAAAAAGTTTATTAATGATACACTTATTATTATCTTGGAATTTTATAGTAACTATAGTAACCATATGTTATGAAAATGCAAGAAGACATTGTAAGAGTTAATATTTTTAACTAAGAGTTAAAGCTAAAATATAAGGTTAATTTTGTGACCTAAACTTTTCTAAACCTTATTTTATGAGTTTATTTAGACCCAAAATCATATTATATTTTAGATAAATGATTATTGGACCAGTAGAAACCTAAAATAAATTTATAATAAAATAATATTTCAAGACTTTCCTAAAGTGACCCCCCTCCCTCTTATAAAAGGTCACCACCTATACCCTCTTACTCACACATATCAAACCATTCGGCTTGGCCAACCCCTGACCAACTCTCCTTACAACTTATATCACTTCATCATAGAAGCACAAATTTGGTCATAAAGTCATCCTAAGGATACCTTTTGTGCAAATCAAAATAAGATACTCAAAAATGAGGTAATTGTTTTATCACCTCGTTCAAAATTCTTTTCTTCTTCTACTTAATCTTCTTATGTTGTTCTCATACTAAATTAATAAATTCATTATATTATACATTATTAGATTTTATTATAATTATGTGACAACCTTATACTTCCTGTTATCCATCCTATGAAAAATAATATCATTATGTGAGCATACGTACGGTTTACCATCTCCACATTGTGGTGTAATTTTTTATTCAACAATACTTAATTTGGATGAGTATAATGATGTGTATAATGGATTAAAATAATGAATATAACATGATAATTATATTTTATAATTAATATACCATACAATTCCATACCATTTAACCATTAATTGAATTATATCGTTGCTCGTGTGTACGTATGGATTACCGTCTTCACGATGCGATGAGATTCATTCTCCATGTTAACCATTCAAGAATGATTATGAAGTATATATAATACATAATCATGAAATATATGAAATAATAATGCTACTGGATTTATGTGTGTGTGTGTGTATATATATGTTTGTAATTTAATTTCTTCCATTAAATTCAATAAGGAAACGGAAACAGCGTTCATGCGTACGTATGACCTACCGTCTTAATGAATGGTGTATTCCATTTCATTTATCTATCTATTATATATATTTATATAATGAATATTTATGATATATAAATAATTTTTTACATTATTTAAGTAACTAAATTATGATCTAAGTAATAATATCAATAATAACATGTCAAAACACGTACAATAAATAAAACGATTATTACCCAAAACATTGTTTTAGCATGGAATTGATAAATGAACAGGTAATATAAAGTCATTAGTGAATCATATATGATATCATAAATATTATTATAGTTCTGTTACAAGTTAATAATATGTTTAAACCCACTATAAAAAAGTTTTGGACACATAAGAAAGATATCGGACCTATGGAAAGGGATAATTTTTCATTCTCATTATTATCTGTGATTGTTTATTCATAAGTATTTACTGGGGTATATTTAACAACCATGTACATGTTTTCTAAAAATGTTTTTATAAAATTTTTAATATTCTTTTATGTATTTTTAAAGTCATTTTTACCCATTTTTTGACTTTTAATACATGGTTTGCAAGGAATCTTTCTTTCGTTTACCATACAAGGTACTTTTTGACGTTTCAGACAAGAGTACTAGAAGAAAGTTTTTTTAACTTTTACAGAATGAATATATTTTTACATGTTCTTAACACCCTATTTCCATGAACTATTCTCTACAATATTTCAATATTATTTTTAAATAAATTATTTTATTTTAAATTTTTGTGTCATTTTGAGAAAAGAAAATATTTTTGAAGAAGAAATGATATTTTCCTCAAGAATTAAGTTCAAGTGTTTTATCAAAAACAATTTCCATCTAAGATGACTCTATTTAAATATGGTTATGTTTATATCCTTATTATTAATATGATTATATTGTGTTAATGAGGTAATGATATTTTCTATGGATTATTTTATGATGTAATTATGTTTAAGAAACCCATTTTATTCTTTGTGTTATGCTATGATGAATGATTTATGTTTTTGTGGCACACATAATAATGATTTCATTATGAGACATGTGGGACCTATATCTCCCTCCAATGAAATGGGTAAAGATTTATATCTCATTATATATATATGAATGTAATGAAAAGTAAATATGGTTCAGTAATACATGTCTAGAATGGGACGTAAATCTGGTTCAGTAATACATGGTTAGAATGGAAAGTAAACCCAGTTCAGTAATGGACTTTGTCCATTATAATGGTCTTGGAAGTAATGTCTTATCTACTATGGAAATAATATTATTTGATTATTTGTTTTCCAGAATTTCATGTCTTATGCCAATGATATTTTATCATGGTTAATGTTCCTTTATGATCTATTCCTTACAAACTGCCAAGATTTATTTCATGACTCAATATTTGGATATTTAAACTTTATGTTCGTGTTTTTAAATTCTTATGTTTATGGTTTGTTCTATGTTCTCGTTGTTTACCCTTAATGAGAATTTTAGCTCACTCTTTTTATGTTTTCTTTTCCCTAGGACATAAATAAAGGTTTTAGGTAGTAAAACAAAAGGGGGAGATCTTTATGGGAGATGTTTAAGGTCTTTCACCAAGTTAGAATATTATGTTCCAAGTTTCCAAAGACACTAAAATAATATGGGATTTGGGTGTATATTTTTGTAATGTATTAAGTATTCCAAAAAATAAAGGTAATGCCCATGTAAGTCAATCATGCGTCTCTATAGTTGGTATTAGAGAGAATGTTTAGTTAACATTTGGAAACTATGATGTGAACACTTTACTGAGATACTTATAGATATTTATAAGGTATATCTATGGATATAACTAAGGGTAAGTATAACTATATGTTACAGTCCTAGAATTATGGTAACTATCATGAATAACCTAGGATTAAACCTATGATGTGAGATATTGAAAGTACTCCCACTTGATTATGTTTTTTTCCTAGTATGATTTTTTCCTCTCACACTATTCTTTTTGTGTTTTAGACAACGGTTGGAACCTGAAGGAGACATTTTAATGATCAATGCACTGATAAATGAATTGGTTTTACTCTTGAACAACCAAATGTTATGGTAGATGGAATGAAAAATCTTATTTCCATACTTACACAAGCTATGAATCATTCTGAACTTACAAATGAGTAGAGAAGGTAACAATATTCTGTTGAGTCCTTCATGTGGAAACTTCCACCTTCTCTCAATGGGTCTTCTAATCCACTTGTTTCCAAGAAATGGATTAGTAACATTGAAAATATATTTTCCATACTTCACTATTCAGAACATGAAAAATTCATTTTGGATGTTTATCATTTAGAAGGTGAAGCAAACTAGTGGTGGGCTATAATCAAGAATACAAGGTAGTAAGATGAAATTGAATCTGTGGGATGGGATGAGTTCAAGAACTTATTTTTCAATAAGTAATTTCCTAGTATTATTCGAACAAATATGTAAAAATATTTCCTTGATATTAATCAAAAGGATGATGAACTTTTTGGTACATATGAGGAAAATTTTATAAGACTTGCAAGGTATGCTTCTGGTTTTATCATCCAACCTAAAATTAAAGTTAATCGATTCTATAGTGGCTTAAAACTAAATCATCGAAGGTCATTTTCTATAAGATAATTTAGTTTCTATGAGGATATTGTGCATTATTCTATCAAGATAGAAATATAAGTTGGTTTACAAATCAATCTCATGGTTTTGATAAGAAACAAAAGATGGAGTTCAAGGTAAAATCTCAAAACAATGGTGAAAAGAATATAAATGTTTCCTTATGCTCAAAGTGTGGAAAGAAGCATTGTGGAGATTGTATTAAACAAAATAGAAAATGTGTAAAAGAAGTACATAAATAATTTTAGTGCTAAATTAATGGGAAAATGGTTTCTAATGATGTGAATAGAGAAAAGAATATAGATAACACACCACCCACACATCAATGCTACAAGTGTAAGGAAATGGGGAACTATGCTAACCAATGACAAAATACAAGGGTTAATGATTATGATCGACGTCAAAAACCTCTTAAGGCAAAAGGAAAAAATAAAATCACATGTGATCACTATTGTAGATGTTCAGTATGATAATGAAGTTGTGTAATGATTAAGTGTTTATGTAATGGGATTCCAAAATAGTGTTGTATAATCTCTTTTATGGTATTATGAAATATTAGAATATAAATTTATTTGTCCATTGTGGTTTTCCATAAGTATATAGTACCAGTAACTATGAAAATTGATTGAAATATTTTTGGAAAGCACATTATATGTTCATAATGAATGGATAAGGAGATAATGACATGTTTTCTAGTATTAATGACCTCATGACTGATATAGGGACAAAATGATATCATGGTTTGGGTATATAGAATTTTTGGTATTTTTGGTGTGTGGAAAGAGTTAATTTTTACATAATTCATATTTTTGATAAGTTTCTATAGTAATTCATGTTATAATCATGTTGCAAGAGAATACATGATTAACATATTCACATGTTTGGAATGTGATAACCAAGAACTATCTTATGAGATATGGCAGATAAATGTTATTTCAATTTAGTTCACCTCTTTATAAAGTTTTATATTTTAATTTTTTGGACGGATTTTAATATTATCCATTTATGTATAGTATAAGTTATATTTTAGTTTAATTTTTTTAGATTAATGTATTATCTCACTATAGGTGAACTTATTCATATTTGACAACCTGTGTTAACCTTTCTGTTGAGACAGATGGAATGAACTATCATTATATCGCATGATCTGATAACACTTCAAGAATAAGAAATTAAACATCATTTATTTAAATAATAGAGAAATTTGAAAATGTTCAAGGTAATAACAACAGTGAGATTGTACCAAAATCAAGTAAGTATTTACTCTCATGAAAAATTATCCAACTTTAGGGAAAGGATCTTGAAAACGAAATATGTTATCTTAGTACCTTCTTATCTGATGAATCAAATGGTCCCTTAAATCATCACATATTTATGGATTTATGGTTGTTAACATTATCCAAACCTTGTTCTCCATCACTATCCATCATAACATAACGGTTAGATTTCTCTTCCATATCCATGTTTTCACTTCCCACCTGTGTTCTCCTACATGGAAATCGAGTGATGAGTTACTTTGGGTAACCCTTATGTTTCTAACTTTAATTTTTAAAATGAAGTTTTAGTATTCCATTTTACAATGTGGATTTCCATGAAAAAACTATAAAGTAGTAAATCTTTTATAACCCCAGTGAATTTCGAGGGTGAAATTCATTTTAAGGGGGGTAAATGTAACACCCTGAGATTTTATTAGATATATTCTTTTTAATTTATTTGATGTATTTTTTTGTATGCTACACCAATATTAGCGTGAACTATACACAATACTGTATTATCTTTCACTATATAAAACACTATTCTTGGCTTGCGTTACATGAAAAAGCAACCTTCCTGGATAGCTTGTGTTGTACGCAATACCAAGTTTTACTAAACAATGATATATTATTATAATGCGATATAAAATAGATTTTATGAATATTATTAACCACATTTTGAATTTATATATAATTAAAATTCATTTTATGTGTTTTCTAGACAAGATATAAGAACAAATTCAATTTTTTGGATAAAAGAAGTATTTTTCAAAAAATATAGTTTTGTCGTCTTTTGACGGCGCACCCATTTTAAATATAGTTTTTAACACTTTTATATATAATATTTGACAATATAAAATTATTATTTGGAAATGGGATATCAAAAATTACTTTGGTTAAATTTTTGGTATTATTCTGATTAAATTCATATTTTAATGAATAGTGAAAAATACTGCATTTTAATTCAAAACAGCCTTTTCGTATAATTTATTTATATAGTTAGATTATATGTTTAACTGTTTTTAAAGTTTAATTGTATTTTTTTATTATTTAATCTAATTTTGGTCATTTGAATTAATTTCACATTTAAATTGTACATAAATACATGTCAATATTTTGATAGTTTTTACTTCTGAAAAACTCACTTTCTGGTTTTGACAATTAGAATTAATTTTCAATTAATTTCTTCCAATTCTGTGTTTTGAATTTATAAAAATGGATTCTTTATTAGGAATCAAAAGTTTCAATTTTTTTAAATAGTTACCTTTTATCTTTATACCAGATGAATAGTAACTTCAGTAAATATTTTTATTTACCATAGTTAAAGGGTAAATCAGATAAATAAGGGTAATAAATAATATTATAATAATATAAAACAACCCTAACATGTGTACTGATATTATTTTATGAGTCATAGGCAACCAAAACAACCCTTAGGCGAAATTTTTGGCATTTTAGAACCACTTGGGTGTGAAACTGACATGCTATAATAATTAATTTAAAGTAAAGGGAAATATAACATAAACATGTATCTTTTTACTAAAAAAATTTCAAGTTGGGGAAATATAATTGATACCTTTGACTATAAAGAGTCATTATAAAGATAAAAATATTTCCTACATCATGGTATTTTATTTTTAATTTTTATACACTAAATAATTAAATTTATTTATGACACAATGATGATGCATTTATTACTTTATTAATGAAAGATTCCTACAAATGATATTATAAATATTAAAATAAATAAAATTTGAACATTTTTATGATATACACGAATTTTATGGATGAATTTGACATGTTATATTTTATTTAAAACATTTTTTTAAGGAATCGAGTTTTTATGAATTTAAAAAAATCAATTACTAAATTTTGTCAAAATTGACATAAATGAGTTTTTAAAACAAATACTATTTTATTAAATGATATAATAATAATAAAAATATAATATTTGGAAAACTGACATATATAATGTTAAAAACTTCATTAATGATCCACTTATGGTTCTATTGGCATTTTATAGTAACTATAGTAACCATATATTATGAAAATTCAAGAAGACATGGCAAGGGTTAAAGTTTTTAACTAAGGGTTAAAGCTTAAATATAAGGATAATTTTGTCACCTAAACTTGTCTGAAACCTATTGGTTGAGAGTATTTAAACCCAAAATCATATTATCTTTTAAATAAATTAGTTTTGGACCATTATAAATAGAAAATAAATTTATTATAAAAAAATATTTTAAGACTTTCCTAAAGTTCCCCTCCTCCCTCTTATAAAAGGCCAACACCTATACCCTCTTACTCAAACCTATCAAGCCCTTTTTCCTGAAACAAAACTAAAAACATATCCTCCCAACATCCCTCACATAATCCTATAAGCCACAATTTGTTCATAAATTCAGCCTATGGATACCTTTTGTGCAAATCAAAATAAGATACTCGAAAAAAAGGTAATTGTATTATCACCTCTTTCAAAATTATTTTCTTTTTATACTTCTTATTATTATTTTTTTATCATACTTAAGTAATAATTCTAGTATATTAAAAATTATTAGATGTTATTATAATTATGTTAAAACCTTATGCTCCCTTTTTTACATCCAACGAATGACAATATCACCATGTGTGCGTACATATGGCTTATCGTCTCCATGTCGTGGTGTAATTTGTTATTAAAAAATATTTAATTTATATGGGTATAATTATGATTATAATGGATGTAAATAATGAATATAACATGATAATTTTTATGTATAATTAATATACCATCTAATTTCATACCATTTAACCATTAAGTGAATGATATTGTCGCTCGTGCGTACGTACGGCCTACCGTCTCTACAACGCAATGAGATTAATTCTCCATGTTAACCATTAAAGAATGATTATAAAGCATATAAAAAATAATCATGAAATATATGAAATAATAATGCTACTAGATTTATGTATATATATATATTTCATTTACTTGCTTCCATTCAATTCAATAAGGAAACAGAAACATCGTTCATGCATATGTACGGCCTACCGTCTCCATGAACGATGTATTATATTTCATTTATCTATCTATTATACATATTTCTATACTAATTATTTATGATATATAAATCATTTTCTAAGTAATAATATCAAGAATAACAAGTCAAATCATATATGATAAATTAAATGACTATTACTCAAAACCTTACTTTAGCATGGAATTAATAAATGAACAGGTAATATAAGGTCATAAGTGAATCATATATGATATCATAAATATTATTATGGTTCTGTTACAAGTTAATATTATGGTTAAACCTATTATATAGGAGTTTTGGACACATGCGGAAGAAATCGGATCTAAGGTAAGGGATAATTTTGCAATCTCATTATTATCTGAGATTGTTTATTCGTAAGTATTTACTAGGGGTATATTTATCATCCATTTCCATGTTTTATAAAAATGTTTTCATAAAATTTTTAATATTATTTTATATATTTTTAAATTCATTTTACCCATTTTTTACTTTTACTACATGGTTTAGAAGTAATCTTTCTTTCGTTTAATATATGAGGTACCTTTTGAATTTTCTGACAAGTGTACGAGAAGAATGTTTTTTAACTTATACAAAATAAATGAATTTTTACATATTATTAACTTATTATTTCCATGAATATTTCTCTAAACTATTTCATGTTTATTTTCAAATAAATTATTTTCTTTTAAAATTTTGCAGCATTTTGAGAAAAGAAAATGTTTTTGAAGAAGAAAGGATATTTTCCTCAATAATTAAGTTCATTTGTTTTATCAAAATTATTTTCCATCTAATATGAAACTCTTTAAATAGGGTTGTGTTTATATCAATATTATTACTATGATTTTATAGTTTTAATGAGGGAATTATATTTTATATGGATTATCTTATTATGGAATGATGTTTAAGAAACTCATTTTATTCTTTGGGTTATGCTATGATAAATTTTTTATATTTTTTTGGAAGACATAAGAATGATTTCATTATAAGATGGGTGGGACATATATCTACCTCAAATTAATTAGGTGAATATTTATATCTCATTATATAAATATGACTATAAAATAAAGTAAATATACTTCAGTAATATAGGGTTGGAATTTCAAGTAAATCTGGTTCAGTAATACATGGTTGGAACAGCAAGTAAACCCTGTTCAGTAATGGACTTTGTACACTATGATGGTATTGGAGGAAATGACTTGGATACTATGTAAATCATAGAATGTTATTATTGTTTTTTAAGAAATCCATGTTTTATTCCAATGCTATTTTATCATGTTTAATGTTCCTTTATGATCTTTGCCTTATGAACTGCCAATATTTATTTCATGACTCAATATTTGGATATTTAAACTTTATGTTCTTGTTTTTACATTATTACTTTTATGGTTTGTTTTATGTTCTCAATGTTCACCCTTACTGAGCATTTGGGAGCACCCTTTTTATGTTTTTTTCAGGATATAAAGAAAGGATTTAGGTAGGAAAATATAAGGGGAATATCTTTATGGGATATATTGAAGATCTTTTACCAAGTTATAAGATTATGTTTCAAGTTTCCAAATCACTAAACTAATATGGTATTTGGGAGTATATTTTTGTAATGTATTATGTATTATTCAAAATAAATGTAATTTCCATGTAATTTAAGTGTGGGTCACTATATAAATGTTCTAATAAGATGAATGAATTCAAAAAAAATCACCTGGTATTCTTAAGTGTTGAGAATAAATGACCTAGTAATGTTATGAACAAGTTCTAGAGTTGTGTTGATACTAAAAGTGGGTAAAAGCTAAAATCTAAATAATAAACATTAGTTAGAGATTCCAAAAAAATGTATAGTATCCATTAAATTTCATTGAAACTTGAAGGTGTTATCATAAATAAGGAGTATTGATTCCATGAGATGGAATTATTTGGGATACCTTGAGGGGTTTTAGAAACTCCATGGAATGTCCATGTAAGATTTTGGTGTTATAGAAATCAATTGTTTTGTTTTGAAGGGAATATGATACAAAATGTATACTTTACAAGTTTTTTGAATATATAGGAGTTCAAAATCAATGGTATATTTGATAGATCTTATAGTTTGTATTAAAGTGATGAAGTAAAGAGTTTCTACATACAAGGCTTGAATTAAAATGAATAAATCAATATTACAAATATCTACGTTAACGATGTGTATCTTCATGTAATTTCTATTATATGACAAGAGAATTTTGTTAATAATAAATTGTTTTCATAAGTAGTATGATAAAATGAATTATATACACATGGTTTATGATTTATCAAGATATATAACATGTTTTGAAAAGGATATAAGGATAAAAAAGTTTTATCTAGGGAAAAAGTATTTATCTATATTTTTGTGATGAGGGAATATTTTCCCACTACCCATACATATTATATTTATGTAATTGTTTCCTTTTTTGAGGAAAATTATCTAAACACATATAATTACATATATTATAAGGAAACAATAGTTTTTTATTAAATATTCATAGTAAAAAAAAAAAATTATTTCCTAACATAAAAGAATTTTTGTGTCTTAAAATTATGTTCGAAGAGAATATACTTCTTATGAGGATAGTGGGAGTCTAGTTGAACATAAAAGAGTTTATAATTGATAAATAAAAGATTCTACCAGTCAAAAATTAAAGTTATTTTCACTTAATATTCTAAAGAGTTTAGGATATACGATGGGGAAGGGAAATATAAATATTTACACTTAGTTACCCTGAAAAGAAAATATCATTATTTCCAAAAATATTATACCAGTAAAAACTAAAATTAAATTTCACTTAATATCCTAAAATAATTTTAGGATATGATGGTAAAAAAATGTAAATATTTGTATTTGGTTATGTTAAAAAAGATAATTTCACTTTATCTTACAGGTTTTTAGGATGTGATAGAAATTAATAGTGTAAATATTTTCATTAATTATTTCAATATCTCAAAGGAAAATTTTGAAAGAAATAATTCCAAAGAAAATGATGTTAAACTTATAAAGTGGTCTATGTAGACAATAGAATATGCCATTGTAAAATTTTATGTTGTGGAGTTAAGAAGTTCGAATATGTTAAAGGAGTTGAACATTAGTAATAAGATTCCCAAATCAAACCGTTATTCAAAGTTTCTTTATTTATGGATGTTACTCACTAAAAGTTTTAGTGTGATGGTTTTATTAGATAGTCACATTGTGATGTGGCATAAACTACATATAGGTGGATAAGTTGGAAAAAATCCCATAAACTACAGAAAACATAAGTATTATTTGGGAATATATCATATATGATATGATAGACAAGAACTTAAATAAGATTTTGTTAAGTATTCTTAAATTAGTTTAAGAATATAAAATGTATCATATAAAAAGGATATATCCACTTTATATTATTTCACATTGGATATATATGTGTATATATTGATATAAATTTCATGAAATGTAATGATAATTGGCCTATCAAAGTAAAACTTTGATTTATCCCAAATCGATGTTCACCATAGAGTATTATAGGTTTTGATAACATATAATGGTCAACATGAGTAAGATTCTTATATAAATATATGGAATATACTCATAAGTAATAAAAGATGTTTTTGTTTGAAAGATGTCCCACTAAGTATACTATATGGAATGTTATACACTATATATTTGTTATACTAGGGGTGAATGGATCATATTAGAGTCCCCACTACCTAAGTTTGGTGACATACCTTTCATGAGAACTCTCATTCTTTAATATCGTTTATAAAAAACCCTTGAGTCTTAGCTAATCAGTAGGTGGTTGGGAATGTTGATGATCATGTTGCTCATTGATACTCAAATAGGATGGGATTTATCCTCTCATATGATGAGTATGACATCTGGTCCCTTGATTAAGATAAACTAGGGAGTGATAGGCTGCACCTTTATAGTACATATAATGTGTTTATCTATTTAGATGAGGGACATGTGGTGTGATCATCCATAAAGGTGAATTACATGTGATATCTTCATTGAATTGGTCAGTCTATACTTGGAGAGTAGAGAAAATATGTGTTGTATATATGGTATTGAAATACTCCATGTCTCATGGTCACTCGATGTCTTGGACAAATGGAACATATTATAATTTACAATAGCATTTGATTCAACTGGTGTAAAAAGGTATATAGATAATTTTTCTTGATGGAGATCACACCAGATCCTTTTATATCTTGAAAAAAATTGATCATTTTATTTAGGACACTATTTTATTACATTTAGGGATCTATATATTCATATTTTTTTCAAACCTACAAAGGCTCATGGAGTCACACTATGTGTTTGACTGGATAGGGATTGGGTTTGACATAGATAGTTACTCTAAAAGTGTTTTAGAGTTTTTTCAAAAGAGTTTTGGATGAGTATTCAGAAGGAATTTCATATAATGTGATACCTAGTGAAAAATGATTAAAGGTTTATAGAATTGTTTTTTAAGGTCTTAAAAAGATTTTTGGATATGATTTAACAAGTTATCATATATAATATGATATAAATTGAAATGTGACATGGGTATTCTAAGCATTATTGTAAGTGGGATATTAAAGGAGATAAGTCGAAAAGACCTTTTTTCATTTGATGGTATTATTGATATCATATTCAATGATATGGGATATCATAAATCATGTAAACATTCCACTTTCTATTATTCGGTCATAAGGTATGATTGGTCCATATCATAATGTTTCATTTCCATGAAATCATAGTGTATGACTTTCCATACTTTAAGGCATGGTATACATGCCACTATCATTGATACTCATGGTAGTTGAATGGTAAGTGTTAAAGTTCCAGTGAATATCCTACATGTTTATAAATCAATAAAACCCCATTTCATAAGATGAAATGGATATGATATGCATTTATGCATGTTTTCCATGAATTGTATGAGAGTTATAGTCAATGTATGAGTTAACTCATAATGTATCTGTCATTGCATGTACGGTCGAGGAGCCTCTTTTTAGGATTTATATGGAGCCTACTAACATGTTATGGGGTTTTTCTTTATCACTAACCAACCCAATCCATCCATAAAATTAGTGCTTACGATGTTTTTTAGAAAGGCCTGAAGAGAATTCCTAGTCCCCATTAGGCTGGTAACATGTGTCGAACAATGAATATACTCTATTAGGAATGATTTTGATCGATAAAATAAATAATTAAACAATTGAATCCAATATTAAATTTGGAATGGATGTTATATATGTTGGATATCCACACAAAGGAACTTGGATGTAAGCTAAGGTTCAACCACTACAACCAAGTGGTACTTATACTGACCATTAATTTGATAGGAATGATAAAAATATGCCAAGTAGGTATCCTCCCCACACCCAATGAATAAATATTTAAAAGTAAATCTATTTCATCATAGTAAGAAATAAATGTAGATAAGAAGTTTTATATTTTCTTTTAAAAGAAATACCAAATCACTTACATTTTAATTCACTTTAGTCATACCAAATGAAAAACTATTTTCCAAATTAGAATAATATTTTTTTAACCATTTTTTAGAAATATATTGCATTTAAAGGTAAGTAAAATGATTTTATAAACATATTTTAAAATAAAAATATAAGTATAAATTGTAAAAAAAACATTACTCATAACATTTAATATAAAAAAATATATAACCAAGGAATAATATTACAAAAAAACATGTAAAACAAATCTCAGGAATTATGGTAACTGAGGATCCCTAGGTAAAACCTAGAACAATTGTTTCTGAATATTTCACCAGAGGGTGCACATCCACCTATGGAGGGTGCACATCTGTTGCCCCGCATTCCTGCTTTCCAAAGGCGAGCAGCATCCATCACTTATTCAGGGACATTTTCTCCTTGATCAAAACTGGATGATGGGATTTTGGTTCTTATTTCCATGGATTCCCCCTCATAACTCATCACCTAGTTTGGGTCTCCCTTATAGACTAAGATGTTGTTCGTGAAACTCTTCCCAGTGCCATTTCTTCATGGACGCCGGTTAATTACACTGCTTCTGTCGGGACATTCCAAGGGGTCTGGTTAGGGAAGAAACCGTTGGTTGGGGGAGTAGTAACGTTGGACATCACTAGCATGTCTGGATGTTGGAACACTAGCGTGTTTGGGTTTCTTCACCTTATTATAGGGCTTCTCGAGGGCATGGAATCCCGAGGCATCCCACATCAAATGCGGAGAATTATACTTCATAGGCATGTATCTGAGGTTTTCCTCCTCTTTTTATGTTTAACACAGGGCATGCCACAGGTTTAACGTCTAGCAGAGATGGATCGGACTGATCAGAACACTGAATTGAGTGGATCAAATGGGTGCAACCCTTGGAGGGAACATTGATGTTGGGTCTAATGTGTGGTTAGCTACCTGATTGTTTTTAAAGGGAATGGGGAATGAGGTGACATGATCCCACCAGGATGTGGAGGCCTGGATAAGAATCAATATGGATAATGGATGGTTAAGTGTCATAGATGGAGAATGAGATAGAGTCAACTCTAGGACGACAGTGATGTTGGTCTTGAGCCTCGAAGAGACCTCCTACGTATTCTCGTGGTAGGGAATCAAAGACCACATAGTTCAGGATGGGGGGTATAGAATCGGGGTGCACGCAGAAGATAGCGACCCAATGATATACTGGGGCTTATGCATGGTTATCAGACCAAGGTTGGTCTTACACCACAAGGATGGACCATCGATGTGGTCCCTAATAGAAGGTATGACAGTGGCTTACTGTTCGGTTTGGGTGGACAACAACATACCACTAAATGGGGTTCACAATGGCTTATCATTGGATGGGGGTCAAAATGGCTTACCACTGGATGGGGTCACAACGGCTTACTGCTAGATGGGGTTGAACCTCATAGAGGCTTCATACATACCATGTCTAGGAGAAAAGGATCAAAGCCCATGTAGTTTAGGATGGTGGATGTAGTTTAACATCGTACAGGATAAAAAGGGGACATCTAGTTTAACGTCATGCGGGATGAAGGTGGTTTGACGTGAAGGGGTTTAAAACCAATGGTTGTTGGACTTGAACCTCAGGGAGGCATCCTATGTACCTTTCCTTGGCAAGGATAAAAGACCCCATAGTTCAGGTGGAGTGAGAAATGACGTGAAGGGTGGTCAGAACTAATGGATGGTGGGCTTGAACCTCCAAGAGGCTTCCTACGTACCTTGCCTTAGCAAGGATCAAAGTCCACATAGTTCAAGAGAGGTGTGTGGTGATCCAACGTGAAGATGGTCAGAACCTATGGGTGTTGTGATTGAACCTCAAGGAGACTTCCTACATACCATTCCTTGGAAAGGATCAGAGTCTACATAGTTTGGGAGAGGTGTGTGGTAAGCTGACATGAAGATGGTCGGGACCAATGGGTGTTGGGCTTGAACCTTAGGGAGAGCTTCCTACGTACCTTTCCTTGTCAAGGATAAAAGTCCACATATTTTTGTATTGGTTTGTGGTGATTCGATGTGAAGATGGTCCGGACCAATGGGTGTTGGGCTTTAACCTCAAGGAGGCTTCTTACATACCTTGCCTTGGAAAGGATAAAAGTACACATAGTTCAGGAGAGGTGTGGGACTTACACTCTAGGTGGCCCAGAGATGATGTCACTATTGATTATCACTCTAAGATCATGTCACAAAAGGTGAATCTGTGGGAATTGGGGTGGGTCTTACAAGTATTTAGCATCCCAAAGAGGAAACAGGGGCTTACGTGTGGTCTGCAGCCCGGGGGGTGGATATTGGGACTTACTCTAGGGTGGAGGCCTGGGTGGTGTCAAATCCCAAAGGGAGAGAGATTTGGAACTGAGGAAGAGAGTAGTAGGGGTACTACCTCCTGCAAGAAAAGCTAGGGGCTTACACTAAGGTTGTTGCCCTTTCCCCGCGGATGAATGTCGCTCCAATAAAGAGGATCTCATTCCATGTGAGGAATGATCCCACTTCTATGGAAACCAGTGGGTGTCAAGAATGTCTGAGATGGATCACCCCATGTATAATGCATGGGGAGAGGCCACAGTTTAACATCATGTGATGAGGATTATGGTGCTTGGCAGTTTAACGTCCTGCGGCTTAGATGAGGTGGGTTCACTCCACAACTCTTAGGTCTTACATAACTGATACATCCCGCCCCTTGGGGAAGGGAAGGAATCAGCAATGTCGTGATGAGGGGTTGTTAAGGATTGATCCATTGGGGGTTCCACGTTAGCGTGCTTATGTGAAGAATCAATATCTATTAGCATGCCTATGGGAAGAAGCATGAGGCGAAGCAACGTAGCGGGAAGCACTGCCCAAGGGACATTGAAATTGCTTCATGCAAACCGGAAGGGTCACATGGGAAAAGAAGTAGCATAGAAAAGGGGTTTTCTTTGCGAAGTGAAGTGGCCTAGCCTATTAATATGGAATAGGTGCATATAGAAGGTGCTTCGTGAAGTGGAAAGGCATTTGTGGAGAAATGTCTCGCAAAGTGTAAAGGCATTTGTGGATCAATGTCTCACGAAGAAAGGGTAACCCATGAAGCATAATATTGAAAAGCAATGTGCCTCGTGAAGCATAGGGACCCTGCCTTAGCATGTGGTTCACATGTGCATGAAGGGTACTTCGTGAAGCACAAGTGCTCTGTGAAGACCTGCGTCCCTTTGGGGATCTCCTTCCTTCGCAGAGGCCTGTGGGCTCTACGAAAGGCATACCTCTTTGAAGAGGGGAAGAATTCATGCAAAGGGGAAGTCACTTCGCGATACAAAAGTACATTGAAAAGCTTATGGTTCATATATAAGAAATTTCTTTGTGATGTGGGATCTCAGAAGGCGAAATGTCGGAGGATCCATCCTTTAGGTTTGAGTGGATCCCGGTATTTATAGGCAATAGGCACTGCAAAGTAGAGCCTGCTCGGTGAGAAGATGGATCTTACTCCATGGTGGGTTCGCAAACGTCAAAGGGGTTCACAGAGGATCCCACCTCCTTGCTTCGTAGTGGGTTTACGAATGTCAAAGGGGTTCATGGAGGATCCCACCTCCTTGTTCTACAATGGGTCCATGAATGTCAAAGGGGTTTGTGAAGGATCCCACCTTTTTGATCTACGGTAGGTTCGCGAATGTCAAAGGGGTTTGCGGAGGATCCTGCCTCCTTGCTCCACGGCAGGTTCATGAATATCAAATCGGTTCACAGATCATCCCACCTCCTTTCTCCACAGTGGATTTGTGAAAGAGGATCTTGGTACCGGCACAGGGCCCTGAGGACTCTGGGAACAGGATTCACGAGACAGCCCCTAAAGCTTTTCATTTGTTCTTTTATGTCCCAGATTTTCATGCAAACAAATTCCCCCCCTTAGACTTGGAGCCAAGGAGAAATTGAGGGTCAAATTCTAAGGGTTAATCACCAAAATCCATCGTCCAATCGTGAAGCTGAATTGTGAAGGAGGATCGTGAAGCGGAGAGGCTACGGGTAGGCCAAGTGCGTCGCGAATCTCTCCATGGTTTGACACACCACAAAGCACCAGGGGTCTTCACCTATAAATAAGGGATCTAACCTCTATTTTTTCCTTTCTCTTCTCTATGTTTTTGGAATTTAGCGCTCTTGATTCACGAAGCTCGGCGTACTTCATGATTTCTCTCTACGAATCAGACCTTATGATTCGTAGTGCACAGTGAGTCTTTGACTCCTTGATGGTGCGATCTATAGCTTGCATCTGAAAGTTGGTGCAAGGCTTCACGATTATGTTGCTGGGATCGAGCTCCGCGAATGGTCTCCACGATCGATCTCCATGAACAATCTTTGAGAAAGGGCTTCGAAAGTTGTTAAAATGTTAAAATGAAATGGCTCACCAAGAGGCTTTCAGGGTGGTCCTTGCAGACACTACTCGAAGGGAGGAGATATATAATATCATGGATTCAAGGTAGTTGATATGGAGCCACTCTAATCATGATTTGTTGGTGAATCTACTGTTGGAAATCCAAAAGAATTATCTACTATGTAAGAGGATACCTCTGTATGTATTTGGGCTGAGGGATGATGTCTCCATCCCTAAAGTAAGTAGGGATGAGACAGCTTACTAGTTTAGAAGCACGTCGTGACAGTGCCAGTGGTTCAGGGTAGCTGACAGCCATGCCTGAGAGGACTTCATGCCTATTATTACTGATTGTTTGTACAATCATCTGAACAATGTTAACGGGAAGGAATTTTAGTTGAAGACATCCCCCCCTCTGTACCATACGATCTTGAAGGCAGTGCTGAGGAATCCGGGGAAGGGATGGTCCGGTGAGTGGGATCTATGCTAGGGTGGAAACTTCACAGATGACTGGGCCTAGGGCTACTGGGTAGGTTCCTTATGTGAAGAGTTAGAGGTAGAGATGAGTAGAGTAGGCCTATATGAGGTGTCTTGGGCCTCCCAATTCCATATCTATCGACCAAAGAAGCTGATGCTGGAGTTTTGAGAAGGTTGTCATCGAGGACCAATACTTTCCACTTACACCACGGGGAGGTTGGCATCAGTTTATGGGATGTGCACCAGATCTTGGGAGTCCCGATACTGGGGGCGATGTATGTTGAATTCCTCCCCTTTATGGGTGTTTGGGAGGATTCGGATCAAATTCTGCCACTGGTGATGGAGTTGATGGATCTGGTGTTGGGAGAGGACAAGGAAGCAGTGAGAGACGTCCACTTCAGACAGTGATTCAAGTAGTTCCTGAACTTCCCAACAGACAGGAAGTTTTCGGTGAGGCATTGAACTTTCTTGAATGGGGCTCAACGGGGCAAGTAGCACTCATACTGGAATCTCTTAGAGGAAAGCTAGTGGAAAACATGGGGATTCAGTTTTAGCACCGAGCAGAAATCAGTAGTCAGGCTGGCAGCATTCATCGTGGTTCTCATCTGTGGTTGGATCCTGCCAGGGAGGGATATGAACATGGGCATGAAACCAATCACATTTATCATGGCATCCATGTTGGTGACAGGAGGGCGGTTCAACCTCGTAATCCCAATTCTCTCTACAATATACAATATTTTGTGGCATATCAGCGAGGGGAAGAGGCCACAAAGGATATGTGGGTCATTCCACCTCCTGTATGGGTGGATAGCGATGCAAGTTAGGGGGTTCTATGAATATCTAAAACCCATCTCCTCTCTGGTATCGGACTTCTGACCATCCATCCTGAACTCCATAGGGAGCTTTCCAGCCAAGCTGATTGTGACATCTCTACTGAATTGGGTGTGGAAGGTAAAGGAGTTCAACTTTCATCTTTCATGTTGCCAATGGGTGATTTCACTGATGATGGCCAAGGAATGGAAGAGCACTAGGCCTATCTTCTGGCCTATTGAGGTGGAGCCCTGGTGGCAAGACTGGACTGTGAGCCTCTCTGTGATCCGTACACCCCACACCGATTCACTAGGAAATTTCGTTGTATGAAGTGACTGACCCTACAGGTCTATTTAGGGGTGTTACACGAGGAACATCCATGTGTGATGAGGCATATGTGGTGCATGTTCACATATAAATATGGGAAGATGTGGAATGAGATGCCTATGTCCACCGTTGTCTTCGGGTTGGTGAAGGAGTACGCCAAAAGCTAGGAGGCGGCATACCCAGGGGAGATGTTGAACCAGCCAACCATTCAGGCTGGTGATGGTGTTCCTCCCCAACCTCAAGCCCGGGGTTGGAAGGAAGCAAGGAAATCCCGCGGTGGAAGGGATATCGTGGAGGTGAGGCCCGTATCATTTGGGGGTAGGTAGTGGTAGCGGATCTAGCAATTACAGCGGACCTGGTGGTCCTAGAAGAGCATAGTTATCTATAGGGGAGGCCATCGAGAGGATTTCTTATAATATCAACTCAGGCTCTAGGGAAGCGGCTGCACCACATAGACATTCCAGAGAATGTTGTCTTCCCAAAGGCTTGGGATATCTGGGAATTCAACAGGAAATTTCTTGGCTCGTCCGAGATGTGTCAACACCTGAACCATCTAGGGTTGGATTTGTCTGGGATATGCCCTATTAGGTCCATCTTTGCAGTGTCCCAGGTAGAGGCAGAGTGATACCTGGCCAAGTTGGAGGACTTCGTGAACATCCGGAGTGTTCCACGTCCAATGACATATTGGGTGAAGGTGTTTTTGGATCAAACATCTCCCTCGTAGTTGTCAATTGCTGATTTTAGGGAATGGTTCCCTCTACCGGAAGAATCTAACGAATCCTCCTCAAGGAGGAGGCTGGAAAAGGGATCCCTCTAGAAGAGGGAGAAGTCAATGATCAAGGCTCATATTTTGAAGAATTTTTAGATTACCTTGAGGTAAAATCCTGATCCCTTTCCCTGATACCCACTTACATGCTACTTTGGACCCCTCACCAATGTTTAAACTATGCAAGAGAGCCTCATTCACATAACTCGTTCTTATCCCTCAGTGGATGCAGATGTAGGGCCTTTGGGGTCTATGCCCGTGGCTATGGAAATTACTGCGTCTAGTGGAGCTAGGATACCTGAGGTGGATCATTTGGAGTTTTTAGACCTTCCAACAATATACGGAGGGAAACACCTTGGGGTCCCCACAGCAACAACCCAGGAACAAGACCACGAATTCAATCACTGTGAGTCTCCTTTACAAAACTCTTGACTGCCACCCATTGACCAGGATAACTGACATTTGTGACTTTTCAGTATGTATAGTTATTCAAATGGTGTGGTCTTCTTTGGTGAGGTTGGTTGGTATTCTTGGAAGTGCATTTCCCATGGGAATTTCGGTGGTCATGGAGGTGTATATCCATACCGACCAAGTTACGGCACTACAGATCACTAGTGGGACCATTGGCAGGGTTTTTCCTAAGATTATTTAAGTGGGATATGATGATGAAGATCTCTAGGATAGCCCGGGTCCTGTCATACCTGATCAGACACCAGATGCGGACCCTGATGACGAGTTCTTGGAGGTGTTCCCTGTGTACGAGCCTACCAACCCCACAGACTGGGATGAAATGGAATCTAATGAATAGGATAGCAAGATAGTATGTCTTCATTCACAGAATCTGATCAAGATATTTATTGATGAAACCCCACCAGCACAATGGATAGACCAGATGGATATACTTCATTCACGACTGTGTGAACTGTGCGCTGGGAGAGTAGATACCCAGCATCCTCACATGCTCGTCCAAGATCTCGTGGTAGAGAAGATTCGAGAGTATGATTGTGTCCTTTGTTTGGTTTGGAAATGCAGAAAATCATTGAAAATAAAGAGGCTCCAGGAGGATGAAAATGAGATTCAGTAGTTGCAGGTTCGGGAAAATGAACACTCTTCTCTCCTCAATGCGCAGTCGGAGATTATATCGCGACTGAAGGCCCAGCTGGAAGAGGCCGAAGAGCGGATGAAACAAGCCTCCGCAGAGATGGATATTATCTAGAATGATAAGGATCTGACCTAAGTTGAGGTTGATGAACTGCTCTCTATTGCTGCTGAGGAGGATAAAAAACTGAACAGGTGGCAACGGATCCTGGATGCTATGATCTAGAGGGTGTCAAAGCTACAACGTTCTTTTGACAGGGTCAACCCATCCATGGGAGAGGTTGATCCTCAAGTACTATGATTCCTACAACTTTTGAACACAATATCATTCCTTGAATATTTATTCTAGATGCATTCATGAGTTCTCTTAGTTGTTTGTTTTATTGCATTTGTGCTATATTCATGGATCATCTAGCGATCAGTACCTAAGCTCACGTGAGTCGGGCCCGTTGTAAGAAACAAGGGATGGTTACCTTATCATTCCACCTGAATATAAGAGTGAAAACCAAGATCTGGGCATCTGGGGTTTGAACAACCAATCCAAATTTCTAAGAAAAAAGGGAGAGGCCCGACTAGAGGATGAAGCTCTCAAAACAGTCGAATCATCGCTTTCCCAATGCGCGCTAGTGCACGAGCGGGGTAATACCCGGGGCATTGGAATTAATCCGAACATAGGGGAGTGTAATGTGTGAATCATGATATCCATAATTTATATTAGTCTATAGATGGCATGACAACAAAGAATAACTATTGACCATGTTCAAATCACAGTATCCTCATTGCGTTAGCCTGAAATGGGGATAAAAAATGAGGGTCGAATGCTAACCATGTTCGAAACATGGGGCTTGACTACAAATGCCATCCATTAGTCTTCTAAAATTTTGGCCCAGGATAGTAGGCAAGCCATAGGCCGAGCATCCATACTATTAGGGGGTTTCTTTAGATGTGAAAGAGAACAGGGGTACGAATAAAGTTCACACAAAGCATGGAGTGTGGCGTGATGGTTTGTCCGAATGGAGTCAAACACCCTTTGAATTACGCCACCGTGGTGAAGGAACATTAGGTGGGAACATCTGTATGATAAGGGGTCATACCTACTTCTGAATAGGACCACTTTGGTAAGGTCCTAGAATGACACGTAGTTTTACATCAAATAGTGAGGAAGGTTCACATAGTTTAAAGGTCATACTTCCTAGACCAAGATCAGGGATGAGTGTCCAGAAAGGTTAATGACCCTAGGGTTGGGCCCAAGGCGAGATTCATGGGCATCTATACATATCTTATAAGGATGAGAATCAATCCATATGTAGTTATTTAAGCATGGCATGGTCAAAAACGGACACTGGTAGGGGAAATCCTCTCTGGAGAGGAAACTAATGCATCCCATGATTAACATAGGACATCCTGAACTTATTTATGGTAGAACCGTAATTTGATGTCATGCATTGAGGACATGTGGGATCATCAGTTTAACGTCATGTTATAGGACAAAGAGTGAAAGGAAAGATCCTAGAAGGGGAGTATGTGGTGCAGTAGCTATAAACCCAATGTGAATGAGGACATAAGGAGTCTGCATCACACCGCGTATCCCTGGAGGAATTTCTTTATGTCAAGGGACTAAAAGTGAGAGTTAGTATGGGCCCGAGGCAAAGTGCTCGGGCATTTCTACGTACCCCATGAATATGGGAATCAAGCCATACATAGTTCTGAGGGGCCAATTTAACGTCATGCGGAATGAGAAAGGCATGTGTGTCATGACTGTGCGAGTACACGTCCTACCAGAACTACTAAGCCCATGTGAGTCGTGCTCAATGTGGGAAAAAAGAGTAGTTATGGGTCTTTCCTAGCATAGGGAGGTACATGGCGGGGTGATGGTATGTTAGGTGAATGATGTCCCAATAATGTTGACCCACCTGGTTGATGTGCCTAGATGCGCGAAGGAGTAAATCCGAGTATGTTGGAATTCCACTTGAATATAATGGAGTGGAAAGATTTGAATCATGATGCTCACGATCTGAATCACAATAATGACATGACGATAAAGGAAAACTACTGAGCATATTTTAAACAGAGTATCTGTTTTGCTTTATCCTTGAATGGGGACAAACAAATGAGGGTCGACCGCTGACCATCATCAAAACATAGGACCTGTCACAAATTTCATCCAAGGTCTTCAGGGGCGTTGGCCCAAGACGGTAGGTAAGACAATGTGGCATGAGACAAGGTCGTAAAGGGGGTCCCTTCCAACATGTAAGAGGATGAAGATCCAAATAATGGGCTCATGAAGCTTGGAAATGGAACGAGGGAATGTTCCTGTAAAAATTCAAAACTTCGGGATCTTTGTCACAATGCATCTGAGTACGATAATAAGACATATCAGAGGGAGGGAGTTGATTACCTTTCCAAGTACAAGGGTCCCTAGGTCATACGCTTCCAACTTAAGGTCCTAGTGTGGACCATTAAGGGGGGACTTTATTTAATGGAGCGTGTGAAGGGTGGCGAAGCAGCCAAACCTGAGGCGTAGTTCCTATAGGGAAATCTTAGTTTAGGGTCATAGAACTTGGACCAGGGTTAGAAGAGACAAGGAATTAACATGGTGTAGTTTTTGAAACCTGACATGACTACAAACCTAAGAGGCACTCACCACATCTCATGTTCCCTAAATAATTCATCCCAAGGGGCCTAAAGGGGGGGATTTAAGATTTCTAGGGCTGGACCCATGGATAGAATATCTGGGCATTCCTACATATCCCATGAGGATGGTAATAAAGTTATACATAGTCCTGGAGGATGTCATGTAGTTTAACGTCTTGCGACAAGGACATAGAGGGAGATCTTAGTTTAAGGTCTTAGTGGTTGGACCATGGAGAATCGGAAATCTTCCAAACGGGTGCAAACCTCAACCAAATCCCTAAGCCAATGTGAGCTATGCTCGATGTGGGAAATAAAGGTGGATAATTTATTTGCAACATGTGGAATACCTGCGAAATGGAAATCGATGCGGAGACCCGAATGACATCTTACCGCGGATTTGTTCTCCTAACGTGAAAATGTGCCCTAAGGGATAGTACCAAGAGTGTTGAAGTTCCACTTAGACATGATGGAGTGGAAAAGGATGTGAATCATGTAACCAACATTTTGCGATTGATGGGGTTGGTGTCATGATGGAGGATAACTATTGACTGTGTTTGAAACACAACTTCCATATCACGTGACCTGAAATGGGAACAACAAATGAGTGTCGAATACTGACCATATTCACAACGTGGGACTTGTATCAATTTTCCATTCAAGATCCTCAAGGATATTGGACCGAGATGATAGTAGAGCCCTTAGGCTGAGTATTTTTACCATTCAGGGGCCCTTTTGGATGTGAAAGATGATGGAAACCCAAATAAATGGGAGAATGAAGCCTGAGGATGGGTGATAACATGTCCATGAAGGATTAAACACCTTAGGTGCTGAACTAGAGTGCTCTTGGGAACATTTTTGAACATCTAAATAGGGTCGAGGGGATCATCTTAAGAGTATCTGACTCGAAAAGATGAGTGTAGAACAGGGGGACAAATAGCTCTCAGGAGAAAGAGGTATGTGGTGTGGTTTTTACAAACCCGGCTTGATTGAAATCATAAGCCCATACCACACCACATACCCTCCCATATAGATGAATCAGGCCAGGGGGGAAGGAAGATAAGTAGGTTTCCAAGAAACATGGCTGGACCCAAAGACAAAATGTTTCAGTAGTCCTACGTGTCCCATGAAAATGGGAATCAAGACAAATGTAGTTATGGAAGATTTTTTGAAGTTTTACATCATGTGGTAAAGATTTGGTAGATCTTAGTTTATAGTCATAGATCTTAGACCAGAGGTGGTAGGGAATATGGGAGACACATGGTGAATGAGGACCTGGGGTCCAGATCACCATGTGTTCCTTACGGAGGTTTTAGGTCAAGGGACCGAAAACAAAAGTTAGGTTGGGCCCGAGGCAAAGTGCATGGGTGTTCCTAAGTATCCCATGATAATTATAATCAAGCCATGTGTAGTTCTAGTGATGGCATGGTAAGATACTAGTGCCAGAGATAAAAAGGTTGTGCGCGTATAGCCCTTGAACCAATATAAGCGGCATTTGATAGATCTTGTTTTCCTTTAGGGTGAGTGAATGTGTTTTTTTTTGTGAAGCGATGGACCTAGGATAGAAAGTCCAGGAATCACCACAATAATCAAGGCATGTTTAGGCATTGACAAATGGTATAGTGTGTGAATAATAACAAACATGATGTCCCCTTGAGTGGGGATATCACGGTGTAGTGTCGTTTTTTCATCGTGTGGCCAGGATGATAATGTCACAGTTTAGGGTCATGCTATGGGACCAACCAAGCATTTTAACATCGTGTAGTGCAAAATCAACAGTTTAAAGTCATGTGGGACTAGGCAGAATAGTTTAAATTCATATGGATTAGACTTATACATGAAATATAAGTTTCAAAAGGGAATGGGTATGGTGTGATAAAGCATACCCGACATGAATGAGGACAAGGTCCACATCACACCATGCGTGATTCCAAGAGAGAAACCTCGGGTCGAGGAGGCTGGAAAAGGTTATAGTATATGGGATAGGGGGTAGTAGGGACTATCTCCATGAAGGGAATTATGTGATGTGGAAATTGTAAACCCGATGCGAACAAAGGTGTAATCCCACACATGCCACATCATGTGGTCCTATAAGAGCTGGGGCCTAAAAGGAAGAAAAGAAGATAAAAATTAGTGTAACTCAAGCTAGACCCTAAGATGATATATTTTGGCATTCCTACATATCCCATGGGAATAGGAATCAAGTCGTACATAGTTCTAAAAGAGATCTTAGTTTAAGGTCTTAGACCTCAGACCACGGAGAAGCGGAACTCTTCCAAGTAGGCACGGACCTTAGTCTAATTCCTAAGCCCACGTGGGGCAAAATCAGTGTAGAAAATGAGGGAGGAAGAGGTTTTTGCAATACCTGGAATGCACAATAAAGGTAAGTCAGTGTGGAGCCCTAAATAATGACTTACCATGAATTTTTTCTCCTAACGAGAAAATGCGCAATGAGGGACAGTGCCATGAGTGTCGAAATTCTACTTGGAGATGATGGGGTATAAAATAACGTGAATCATTTAACCAACATTCAAGGCTTGAGGAGGTTGGTGTGATGTTGGAGGATAATTGTTGACCATGTTTGAAACACAACATTCATATCATGTGGCCTGAAATGAGAACAACAAATGAGCGTCGACCGCTGACCACGTTCGTAATGAGGGACTTGTATTGGTTTTTTGTCTTAAACCCTCGAGGATATTGGCCCGTAATGGTAGGAGATCTCTTTGGCCTAGCATCCATGCCTTTGGGGGTCCCTTCAGATGTGAAATATTATGGAATCCCAAATGAAGGGGAACAAAAATCCTGAACAAATTGATGAAAACATGTCCAGGTACAATTTGACACTCTAGGTTCTGAACCAGAGTACTCTTGGGAACATTGGTGAATCATCGAAGAGGGTCGATGGACTCGACTTAGGAGCATCAGACTCAAATAGATGAGCGAAGATCGCTCATGAGAGAGAGTTATGTGGCATGGTTGTTATAAACCTGACGTTAATGAGTACATAAGGAGTATGCACCACACCGTATACCCAACTCTTAGAAGAATGCAGGCCAAGGGGCTAAAATTTTAGGGAGGTTTCTAAGAGATGTGGTTGGACCTGAAAACTAGGTGTTCAGGAAGTCTTACGTATACCATGAGGATGGGAATCAAGCCACATGTAGTTCTAGAGAAAAGGATGGCACAAATAATGGAAAGATACCCCAACGAGGTACGTGTATAGCATGATGAGTAACCCGATGTGAATGAGAAAATAATCACACACCACACCATACAATCCTAAGTGTGAACTCAGGATAGGGGCTTGAGAAGGCTTAGGGACCTCAGGTTAGGCTACAGGAATAATGTCACATCCAGATTGTTGTTTAACATCTTGCAGTGAAGACGATGGTGATCTTAGTTTAAGGTCATATATCTCGGACTGTAAATGCCTATTTTAATGTCATATTCATGGGACAACTGAGTTTAGAGGGTGAATCATCACGCCTTTGGAAGACCACAAAGTGGTAACAATGATAGGGGAAAACTATTGACCAGGTTCTTAATACAGTATTCACCCTTGTGTGACCAGAGTTCGGGGGAAAGTAATTCATCATTGACCATTGACCGCATTCATAACATGGTACTTGTATCAATTTGTTTCCTAAAATCCTTGAGGACGTTGGCCCGCAATGGTAGGAGAGCCCTTAGGCGTAGAATCCATGTCACTTAGGGGTCTTTTGGGTATAGAAGATGATGAAACCCAAATTATGGGGCTTGTGAAGCATGGTGGGGTCTGCACTCGCAGAATGGGTGATAAATAGAGGGATGTATCAGGGGGATATGTGTGGTGTGGCAGAATAGCCTAACGTGAAATAGGATGTGAGTCCATACCACAACACACAATCCTAAATGAGAATTTGGACTAGGTGGTTGAAAAGGTCGAGGGACATGAGGTTGGTCATCTCAGCCATCTATAGTCATATGGCCACTCATGCAGGTATTGACTTATCATAGATCCTAAGACCATGGGAGCAATGATCGGTGTGGGAAACAAGGAGTAGGATTAGGCTCTCCCCATCACATAAGAGACCACTAGTTGGAATCACAATCCTACTCAAGGAAAACAGAGGTTTGGAGATACGGAAGAGTAGAATAAACCACCACACTCCATGTTTGGGACATATGGGGGTGGTGACAATGACAAAGTATGGTTGTTGACCAAATTCAAAACACAGCATATATATCATGTGACCTGAAATGGGAACAACAAATGAGCGTCGACCACTGACCTTATTCACAACATAGGATTTATATCAATTTTTCATTCTAAATTTTTGAGGATGTTGTCTTATAATAGTAGGATATCCCTTAGTCCTAGCATCCATATCATTTGAGGGGACTTTCAAATGTGAAAGATAATGGAAACCCAAAATGGAAGGGATGGATTGGGCATTAATCTACCTGTGTGGGATAAGACTCAAGAAGAGATCTCAGAGTTTGGGGGTGGGCCTATAGACAAAATGTTCAGGCAGTCCTATATATCCCATGAGGATGGGAATCAATCCATACGTAGTTCTGAAAGATCCATGCAGTTTAACATCATGCGGTAAGGATGTATGAGGAGAGAAGAATGAGGGAGGGCACATGGTTCAATCATCGTAACCCTGACATGAGTGGGGCCAAATAAGCCTATACAATGCTATGTAGGATACTCCAAAAGAACTATGCCCATGAGAGGATAGTCAAAGAGGAAATTGGGGCTAGACTCAAGATGAATCATCTGAGCATTTCTATGTATGCCATGAGGATGGGAATTATGCCATATGTAGTTCTTGAGATGAGGATTAACATCTATCAGGACAACGCATAGTTTAAAGTCATTTAGACTGGACAGTTTAAGGTCATGAAGGACCCTAATGCAGTTTAGGGTCATGCGGGACCAGGACTTCGAGGTCGTACAAGACCGTACAGTTTAATGTCATGTTGGACCATACGTCTCAGGCAAAGTATTTCTTGAGGAACTTGGCATTGGTTTGAGTAGTTATATGCTCACCATCTATGGTAACCATGGATTATACTTCATTGGAGTAAACCTTTTGAACAATGTAAGGTCCTTCCCATTTGGGATCCAACTTGGGTGGTTTCCTGCCGGGTATCATTGGTGTCTTCAGGGCCAATACCAAGTCACCTTGTAAGAAGGAGAGGAGGAAAACTTTCTTGTTAAAAGCTCTAGCTATCTTGTTCTGATTCCTTTCCAGATTGTGCATGGCATGAAGCATGTTCTCTTCGAGTGATTCTAACTCATAAAGACGGATTTCATCCACTTTATATAATTCTTGTTGATCGTAGAAAGCTATGAAAAATGAGGAAAACTGAATCTTTATGGGTAGGAGGTCCTCTGTTCTGTACACCATGGAATATGGGGTCACCTGGGTAGAATTACGAGTTGTTGTCCGATAAGCCCAGAGGGCATTGGGGAGCTTGTCTGGCCAACTCTTCTTATTCTGGCTAACCATTTTATGCATAATGTTAGAGAGTTTTTTGTTTAATTCCTTGATCTTTCCATTTTCTTACGCATGATAGTGGGAGATATGGTTAGAATAGATGTTGTACTTAGCGTACAGTTTCTTCAGCTCAGCTGCCCGGAAGTCCGTATCGTTATCGGTGAGGATGGCGTGAGGGACTCCAAATCGGTAGATGATGTTGGAGCTCACAAAGTCAACGATGGAATGGGCCTTAAAAACCTTGAGCAGAACTGCCTCTACCCACTTGGAGAGAAAATCTGTAGCAGTCAGGATGAATCTACACTGGTGAGATGTCTCCGGTGGATATGGTCCCATGGCATCGAGCCCCCATAACGCAAATGGCCAAGAGTACTTGGTGGAGTGGACAGATTCTAGCGGTCTATTCATGAAGTTAGCATGAATTTGGAACACGTGGCACCTTTTCGAAAACTCGATGCAGTCATGGATCGTAGAGGGCCAAAAGTACCCCATTCTCTGGATCTGGTGAGATAGTTTTGGCCCGATTTGATGGGCCCTGCAAGAACTAGAGTGAACCTCTTGCATAACTTGGGAAATATCGACTCCTTGAATTCAACGAAGGATAACCCCATCAAACCCACGCTTGTAGAGGATCTGATCATGACTAGGAACATCCCGGAGGGTATACTATAATGCATGGCATCGGATTCACTCGTGATCAGCCCAATATCCTGGGAGATTATTACTTTGAAGGTACTCGACAAAAGAGGCTCTCTAGTCAAGAGTCACTTCAACCAATGTATATGGGGGACCTAATGGTCCGGATGTGGAGGCGTCGATGGTAAGGTGGCTTACCTGTGAGTTGTCATCGTCATCTGGAATGATGGGAGAAATGACTCTCTGGTGTGTCGCGTGGATAATCAGATCATCCTGCTTAGGCTTCACAAGTGATGCAGCTAGGCTGGCTAGGGCTTCAGCTATACCGTTATGTGACCGAGGAACATGAGTAACCTTTGGCCGAGATAGGAACTGGGCCATTAGCCAGAGAGTGCGCTCCAACAATGGTATGAGCTATGGATTTCTGACAATGTAGTCACCATTGATCTGATTGATTACTAGTTCGGAGTCCCCTTTCACATGAAAATGGGGAACGTCTATCTCGAGGGCCATCTCGAGACTAGTGATGATAGCTTGATACTCTGCCTCATTGTTGGTGAAGCCTTCTAGAAGGAGCTGGATGGGTGGAAAGGAAGTCTTCCAATGCATTCCCTTTGATATCCTTCTGAGGGACAAACCGGATATCGAACTGCTGGAGGATTACCACCCACCAATCTAGTCATCCTGTCAATATGGGGTGGTCAGGATGTACTTCAAGGGATCTACTCAGGACACTAGTTGTACTTCATGATGTTGGAGGTAATGCTGCAATTTTTTTACTGTGAATACCATTGCAAGGCAACTCTTCTTAATAGGAGAGTATCTGGTCTCTGTATCGAGGAGCATGCAGTTGAGGTAGTAGAGGTTTTTCTCTATCCCCTCATTGTTCTTCTTGGTGAGAAGGGCACCAAGAGATCATTCTAGGGTGGTCACATAAAGGACCAGTGGATTTCTGGAGATGGATGGCATTAAGACCAGAGGCTGGAGCAGATACTGCTTGATTTCTTCAAAAGTAGTCTGGCACTCCTCATCCCACTCATAGATAGTGTATTTCTTTATGATCTGAGAAAAGGGCTTACACTTTCCATCTAAATTCACGATGAACTGGTGTATATAGGATAAGTGGCCTTGGAAGCCCCGAAGATTGTGAATATTGCTCGGGGGAGACATCTGACTGATGGATTTAATCTTCTCTGGGTCAATCTCGATGCCCCTGTATCTGACAACAAAGCCGATAAAATTTCCATATGTGACCCCAAAGGCACACTTCAATGGGTTCATCTTCAGGTGGTGATAAATAAGGAAGCCAAACACTTTCTCAAGGTCTCTGATATGGTCCTGATGTTGGAGATATTTGACCACCAAGTCATCCTTGTAACATTACACCAACATTATGAGGATTGTCTTAAATATGTGATGCATAGCTCATTGATAGGTGGCACCTGCAATCTTTAAACCGAAGGGCATAACTTGGTAGCAGAAAGTACCTTGTGGTGCCCTAAAGGCTGTAGACTCCTCATCCTCGGGGTCCATTAGGATATAGTTATACTCAAAGTACCCATCAATGAAGGAGAGGGCTTGGAACCCAGTTGTAGCGTCAATCAAAAAGAAATTTACATGAAGGGGAAATTCATCCTTCAGACAGTGACGGTTGAGATCCCGAAAGTCGATGCAGACTCTGATATATCTATTCTTATTCCTCACTGGTAAAATTTTGGCCTTCCATTTGGTATACTGGACCTTCTTAATGAAATTTGATCTGATGAGCTTGTTAAATTCAGCCTCAACCATGGCATCGTGGGAAGGTTGCATCTTCATGGGAGGTTGCTTGAACCCGCGGTGATTTATCGGGAGACCGAGGAGGTGGACAGCTACCTAAGGATCTAGTCCTGGAATCTCATTATAACTCAAGGTGAATAAATCAAGGTGAATAAATCAAGGTGTTCTTTAAGGAAGTCTATGTACTTTTTTTTCTCCTCTAGGGGCATTGTAGCAGTGATCAGTGTGGGTTTCGGGTCTGCCTTGCTACTGAGGTTCACCTGTACCAATTCATCGACCATGGCAGAGATGCACTATTCAAAGGTGAGGGGACCATCCTCTAAATCCTATTCTTTACTTATGAAGGAGGGATCCTCAGTGGGATCAGTTGATTCTGAATCGATATATCCCAAAGGGAGGCCGGGTACCAGCCTGAGTGGCAGTGGACACTACATCGGGGGACTCCTGTGTTGCCGCAACCATAGCGATGAAGGTTTTCGATCCAATCCCATCTGTTATTTTTTCCAAGGGGCCACGCTTGATGATATCAAAGAAATAGTGGCGTGTCATCTTAATCCGATTAATTATAGCCCAATGAAACAAGAAAGTATGATGTATTGTCATTTCCATGGGGTGGACATCCCGATACCTTATGGGAGTAGGGGGCTTAGGGATCATCGAGGCCTGAATCATATAAGAATATGAGGTGATCTTCTGGTGTTGCTTAGACTTGGGAATGTATTCCCCCCTCATTCTAGAAACAATGAAGCATTTTCCCATGTCTGGGGTTGTAGCCTCCAATCGGTGGATTGGAAATATGTAGGCATAATCTAGATCTATCCACGGGCCAGTCACAGCCGTGGCATGCTCAACCTCATTAGACTAATTCTTCTTGTCCTTTTCCTTGTAGTAGTCGGCATCCAGATAGTGGGATTCACAAGAGGCAAATGGAGATGTATCACCTTGAAGAACGTCAACTCGACCATTAAGGGAGTACTTGAGTCACTGGTGATATGTTGAGGGAACCTCCGTATGAAGGTGGATCCATATCCTTCCCATCAATGCATTGTAGGTGGTGTCCTGGGAGACAACCATATATTCAGTGATGGAAAGTAGGCCACTGAACTGAGTCTTCAAGAAGATATTGTCGACCAGTGACTGTTCCATCCTATCATAACCTTGGATTATTAGGTCAAAGGGACTCAGATCATCCTCAAACAACCCCAGTTTTTGCAGTGTATGAGTTGGGATTCGGTTAATCCCAGAGTCTCAGTCAATGAGATAGTGACAAACCTCCACACAATTTAATTGGATGGGGATATACAGTGGGCAAATGTTCCCCTTTATGGGAGATCCTTCATCTTCTCCAGAGAACGATATGATGTCCTAGTATTCATCATTCTCCACCACCTTATCATGAAAAGCCTTTGCGGTTGCTACCTCCGTCTCAAACTGGAGAGGGCTTCTTAATGCCTCGGTGAGGGCCTCACGCATATCTGATGATGGGTGAAGGGCCTCAAGGATGGATAGATTTTATAAAATGATGGAAAGATGTTTGATAACATCATACTTCCATTCCAGGTGTGAACTTCTGCTTCCAGGAGGTATCTCTATGACAGGAGGTATGGTGGGTCCTACCGACTGGGCCGGCGGCTGACTGGTACTGAGAATATCCTGCTGCTCACTAGTCAAAGCCTACGGAGTGACTACTGGATGAGGGCCAAATGACTAAGACTGGACTTTAGTAGGGCATGGATGGTCATGGTGCATTCGAGGTGGCTCTTCCTGATCCAACAACACAAATGGAAGGGAAGGCGGGCCTGATTTCACCAGGTGAGAAGGATGCACGTGTTGAGCTCTACGTTGGTCCTACTGCCAGGTTTTAGTAGCATGCACATCCTGCCTGGAAGTGCTGACTGAAGCACTTTTATGACCCATTTATCCGCGGCTCTATCACACCCAAATTTTTCAAATGATTTTATTCCTTTTTTTCCTTGGTGTCAGGTGTTTTTTCTAGAGTTTCGGTGAGTCCCGATTCAAAATTTTGAAAGTTTGGAGAAGTTTGCGAGTTCTAGGCTGGTGCACAAACACTGTGCATCTTAGTGGAAGTCATGAAGACAGTTTGGTTACTCGTGCGATCACAGCTGAAGTGAGTAGGGGCCACCGCAAAACTCGCTCACCGTCGACTGAGCTGTGAGGGGCGACCACGCAACCGCCCACCCATAAGGTAAATTAAATTAGTTGGTTAGGCGACGATGTAATGAAACCAGAAACCATTCAACATGACAATGCAGATATATATATATATATATATATATATATATATATATATATATATATATATTATCAATGAATGTGTTATAAATATTTTTTGTTATTATTATTTTTATTAAAGTTTGATTATAATTATTAGTATAAATAATGTCTTAAAATAAACTAGTAATTTTATTAAAGATTTACAATTACCATTATTATTGTTATCAAAGTTTTATTCTTATTATTAAGATTTTATTCTTATGATTTTTATTATTATTATTATTATTAATTTAATTTATTTTAATTTTGTTTTTATCTTTATTTTATTTTTATTTTTTGCCTTTTTTTGGGTTTACCTGTGTTCGGTACAGGCGTCGCCCCCCCTCCTCCTTTCTCTCCTCCCCATCGCGAAGGCCTCGCCCTGCCTGTTGCGCTGCCTCTCCACCGTCTTTCCACCTACCTATCTGGCCACTTCCCTCTGCCCTCCTCCATCATCTGATGATGCCCCCCTACAGCACCCTTTAGTTGTGCACATCAGTGTGGTGTCCCGCGCCTCCCGTTCCCCATCTCTGCACCACACGGTTGGGCAAGCACCACCAGCGCGCCTCCCTTCTTGGTGAGAGATCCCCCCACCTCTCTCGACCTATTTTGCATGTAGCACTAGCATAACCCTCCCCTCCTCTCTGCTGTCCTCAACCGACCATGCTCCAGTCTGACCACCTCCCTTGAAACTACCTCCTCTCCCTTCTCCTTCCCCCGCACCCTGTTTTTCCTCCACCTAGCAACCCGCACAATTTCAACACAGTAGGCCATCCTGATTTCCGACCCTATAGCACCCCATCCGAGCGACTCCCCTTACTCTTTTACATGCGGCGCGAACCGCTGCTGGTGCGACCCAGTCGCCCATGCCCTCCGGCAGTCCGCGCTCTCCACCCGGTTTTCCACCTTCCCTAAGGCGCGACCCAGGTGCCCCTACCCCTTCGATAAGGGTTCGTGGAAAGTTTATTCCTTAAAGAGGGTTTAATTTTTGATAAAATCCTATGTGTTGGGGTTCAATCTTGTTTGTGCAGGGTTTATTTATGCTTCTAGAGTATACCATTGAGGTGCGAATTTGATCGCGCACCAGTCTCGGGGGAGGGTTGTAATTCTACCTTGTGTTGAGGTATGATCCCCTTCGCGGGTTACCTTTAAAATTTATTATTTCACTGAATTCTTATTTTATCACTACCCTTGATTGTTACTTAGTGTTTTGATATATTTATTATAGTTAATATTTGTGGTATGCGGTGTTTGGGTTCTGTTGATTGGTCTTTTGGCGTAAATTTTTAAGTAGTTCACCCCCTTTTTTTATTTAAGAATTCGCTGGTTTGTTTTGCAATAAATTGGAAATTATTTTTTTTAAACATGTTTTGTTCTTAGAAGTATAAATGTGATCTTGAGTTTGGTGATTGAACTTCCTTGAGTGGACTTTTGGATTACGGTTTCTAAAGTGGCATGTGTATGGTTTCAAAATGGATTTTTGTTGTGCTGTGCATTTTAATTATGTTATGAAATTGGTTTATTCGACTGATTAAGATGTGTGTTTTCTTTTCAGGTATGTTGGGGATCTTTGGTTGATCATAAAGGCGGTTTTGAACAATTTTTGAGTATTTAAAGATGTTAGTTACTTTTTGAAAAATGTTTCATAATTTTAATGTTTTTTTAGGAAATAATGTAAATGGTGAGATGTATGTTTTGTATGTATTTCAAGGTGGTTTTTGTGTTGTTTTTTAATTTATATTGTTATAAGTCATTGGTTATGGGTTTTTAGTTCTTTTGTGTTTGTCGCAGCGCATTGGTGAGGAAAACCCGCCATACTGCGGTCGTCGGCTTGCGCGTGTTTGTGCGTCTGTGCAAGGCGTGACTCGCCTTTGTGTATGGACAACGAGACGAGGTAGGTCCCCCACTGCACTCACCTTTAAATTTAGAATTTATTAATTTCTTGATGTTTTATTAATTTTAATGAATGATAAATAAAATAAGATAATTTATTTTTAAATGATTATTTGGTGTGAAAAGATCCGTTTATTTTATACCGAACGCTTGAAACATTTTCTTGACAAGCGGAAACCCAGTATTAAAAGAATTCCCGTTTGGACTTTAAACATAATTCACAGAATTTCAAATGTTGTTCTAGTTTTAAAGATAAATGATTTATTCTAAACAAGTGTTTTGGGTTTTCTCGAGAAATTATGTTTTTCTTTAAAATTGGTGAAGGCCCATTTGACACTTAAATAAAATAAATTATTTTTGGAAAACCCACTCATGGGTTATCTTTGGCGTGTGTTGATTGCATGAGCTGTATGTGATGTTTGTGCATTGTGACTACTTGATTTACATTGTGGACGCACCCCTTTTTATTTCTTGTGTTGACATGAGAACTTGGAATCGTAAGTGAATCTTCTGGGAACGATTCCTGCACTAGTTTAGATTACGCACTGGCTAGTGGCCCCTAGTACGGATGACACTCTGCTAGGGGATTGGGCCCCTCAGTTAGGCCATGTAGGGAAACATCGGGCGTTAGGGCGTTATGACACATCGAGAGTAGGCATGCCTTCGGGATGATTCACATGTATGGTACATTCTGGATTGTTCACGAGCTCCTAGGCTCGACCCATGTTCTGTTTTAGTGTTTATTTGTATGTGGCGGACAATACGTCTAGTTCATTTTCTAGCCCCGGGAGCCACTTTTTCCATTTCCCTTAGTGTGCGTTGTGTGTTTTATATAGTTTTCCTTTTTACTAACAACTAAATTTTAGATTTTTAAATTGTTCACAAAAAGGTTTAAAATGCAATGCACCTGTTTCTTTCAAACACTAAACTTGTTTTTATATTGAAAGGGGAAATGTTCTGTTACTTGTTTTAGAAATGAACGTGTGTGTGGAAACTAGTATTATATATAATTTAGTTCAAACCTGGAATTGATAAATTCTTTATTTAATGGTATGTGCATTGGGAATAGAATTAGTCAGGGTTACCTACTGAGTTTTAATAGTCACTCCTACAGTGTTTTCCTGTTTTTAGTTTCGTTGTAGGTTTGGTTCGAGCTTTCTCACCGTGGGTGAGAGTTGGTTATAGACTAGTGAGCGACTCTCGGAGCTGCGAGGAGTTTTGGTCGACACCAGGTTAGTGTACTTTATTGTTTGTTCATTATTTTCAGAGTCATTTATTTACTTTCTGTTGTTCTATTTTCTTTCTACGGCTTCATTTATTTTCATTGGGAAAAATTGTTCCCTCCTGCTCTCTTTTGATGCCCTGGCACTTGTCGCCAGCCCGGGAGGATCGGGAATGCCTCTTGGACCATGTCACGGACCAGCTCGGGTGACCGGTTTAGGGTCGACCCGGGTTAGTTTGTGACAAAATGGTATCAGAGGGGTCGGATCTTGAGCAGACCTTGTTTTTCAGGGCGCCCATTATTATTTGGGGTTGTCTTGGTAGAAATAGTAGAATTTTCGGGACTCAAGGCGTATAGATGAGAAGGATGACATGAACCCTTTCTCAATCCGAACCTCAGGTTACCATGAGATGTTTTGATTTTCGATGTCTTTTTATTCTTATAGTTCGTTTGGTATTGGGAAATGAAATGAGAGTCGGTCAGGTGACCTCTATGAGCTCTCATGTCCTGGAAAGCCATGTGGATCTGGGGATTTACCCTAGAATGCTCTCAGTGAAGATGGTGTGACTGGCGTATGGCCTCCAACCATATGTCTGAGTCACCCATCATCACTATTTTCCCCCTAGTGAATCGTTTAAGTTTATCTTCATTATGAAAATTGTTTTGTAAAGTTTTATTTTGGATATTGTGAAAAGTTGAATTTAAAATGGCAATGACCATGTTTTGATTATTTTCTTTGTTTCCCTGTTCCTTAGTGTTCACCCCCACGACAGTTTCATGGATTCCCAAGGTGCAACTTCGGGTGGTGCACCCATAGAAAATCCTCCAATTGATCAGCCCATATACTATGTTTTGGAGTTTCAGAAGTTGAATCCTCCTCTCTTTCATAGGAAACCGGAGCCTCTTGAGGCAGAGGAGTGGTTGCAGAAGATTGAGAGGATGTTTAGTTTCATTGGGTTGCCTGAGTCGTTAAAGGTGAAGTTGGATACCTTTATGCTTGAAGGACCAACTTGGAAATGGTGGAATTTTGTGTCTCAGAATAAGCCTCGATAAGATCTAACATGAGAGTTTTTCAAGTCATCGTTTATCCAACAAAACTTCTCTGAGTTGAAAAAGCTGAGGAAGAGGATGGAGTTGTGTTGTCTTCTACAGGGCATTGAATCTATACTGGAATTCTACCGATATTTCATATACCTAGTTCTGTATGATCAGTGGTTTTTTGCGAATGGTCCCGGGAAGGCTCGAAAATTTGAGTCTGAACTCTGACCTGAGCTGCGATCAAAAGTGGAGGAGCTCAACCTAAAAACCTTCTTGGATGTTTTGGGAAAGCCTTTTGGGCTGAATTTTGGTTAGCAATAGGACTTGAGGTGGCGAATCCTCCATCTTTGGGAAGTAGTGCAGAGGATGGTGATAAGAAGAATGGGAAGCGACCTAACGCTAGGGTGCTGGTAGAGGACTCAAGAGACCTTCAGACCTTCAGTCATCTTCTTCACAGCGCAATGTCGTGATCTGTCACCAGTTTGGTAGGTGGGGTCACAAGAGGTCGACGTGCCCGAGTGCCCCGAGACCCTGCCACACCTGTGGTTGTTGGGGTCACTTGCAGCGATTCTGCCGTGGTGTTTCCAAGAAGCACGCTAAATCTATACCTGGCTCGTCAAAGGTCACATCGGCCCGTCAGCAGGAGTAGGGTGATGATTGGGGACCAGTTTGAGGTTTTCTCTTTGTAGTGTTTCTTGGATGTAGCAATCATCCCTTGTAGCTTTTTTTGATGTTTCCTTTCTTTCAGTTGTAATAATGGTTGTGGCTGAACCTCTACGAAACTTTTATTTTTTATTGGAAGTGTGTTTGGTGAAATTCTGGTTTGTGTGTTATTTTTGGATATTTTTGAATCCTTACTATGAGGCAAGAGATTCTTCAATCATTGGTTCTCCAGCCATAGGCCCCGGAGTGAAGCTGACGTGTGGTCAGGTGAACCCCAACGATGGGAAAAAAGTGACTTTTTTTAATCTTGTTCTTTAGTGTGTCATGGTTTGTGTTCTTCTAAGGGTGTGAAGTTTTTAGGGTAGAGATGATGGTAGTTTTGATACTCTATCGGTTGGGCCCTTCCCTTCCTTCCCCTACCCTTGTGGTGGGGTTTTTGTTCTGTGCGTAAAGTTTTCAAGTTCGGTTAATCTCGTCATTTCTTATGGTGGGGAGACCCACAGCGGGTCTCACAAAGTTACGCCTGATGTAATTTAGAGTTAGCCCAATCCTTATGGTGGTGAGTCCGTTCGGGCCTCCTCGTGTCAGTATCGGAGCTTCTTTTCATATATCTTTTGGTGGTAAGTGGTCTCGTGCAGAACCACCTCATCCTGGGTTTGTCCTCTCGAGTAAACGTTGGGATTGGAGTACACCCAACAGATTTTTTATACTAAGATTATGGGAATAAATGTTGGAGGTAGTGAAATTCGTTCGTTCCTTGGTTGAAATAGATGGTTTGGGTTCTTCTTGGTGACGATTAAGGTGATCTTGTTTTAAGGATGAGATGTGTGTCATATGTTTTTAGTGTCTGTTTGGATCAATCAACTGGAAGCACTTAAACTTTCGTAGGTGGGTGACACTTGATGAGTTTTATCATTGGGTCTTGATCTTTTTGTGGCTTTCCGAGGGAGGAAAGCGTTATGGTGGGGAGATTTTTCACACACAAATTTTTCAAATGATTTTATTCCTTTTTTTCTTGGTGTCAGGTGTTTTTTCTAGAGTTTTGGTGAGTCTCGATTCAAAATTTTGAAAGTTTGGAGAAGGTTGTGGGTTCTAGGCTGGTGCGCAAACACTATGCGTCTTAGTGGAAGTCGTGCAGACAGTTTGGTTACTCGTGCGGTCACAGCTGAAGTGAGAAGGGGCCACCACACAACTCGCGCACTGTCGACTGAGCTGTGAGGGGCGATCGTGCAACCGCCCACCCATAAGGTTAATTAAATTAGTTGGTTAGGTGACGATGTAATGAAACCATTCAACGTGACAATGCGGATATATATATATATATAAATTATCAGTGAAAGTGTTATAAAGATTTGTTGTTATTATTATTTTTATTAAAGTTTGATTATAATTATTAGTATAAATAATGTCTTAAAATAAACTAGTAATGTTATTAAAGATTTAAAATTACCATTATTATTGTTATCAAAGTTTTATTCTTATTATTAAGAATTTATTCCTATGATTTTTTTATTATTGTTATTATTAATTTAATTTATTTTAATTTTGTTTTTATCTTTATTTTCTTTTGTTTGTTTCCTTTTTTTAGGTTTTACTTATGTTCGGTACAGGTGGTGCCCCCCTCCTCCTTTCTCTCCTCCCCATTGCGAAGGCCTCACCCTTCCTGCAGCGCTGTCTCTCCACCGTCTTGCTCCCTTTAGTTGTGCACATCAGTGGGGCGTCCCGCACCTCCCGTTCCTCGTCTCTACTCCACCCGGTTGGGCAAGCATCACCAGCGTGCCTCCCTTCTTGTTGCACAATCCCCCCACCTCTCTCGACCTGTTTTGTGCGCAGATCTCATATAACCCTCCCCTCCTCTCTGCCAGCCTCGACCGACCGCGCTCCGGTCTAACCACCTCCCTCGCAACTACCTCCTCTCCCTTATCCTTTCCCCGCACCCTGTTTTGACTCCACCGGCATTTTTGCCCGGATGGGTTTTTTTTTTTTTTTATTAAAATGGGTCTAGGTTAGAATTAATTAGGGAAATGGGGTTGTTGAGCGCCACTTGAAGTGGCGCTCAACAATTCGGGTGGCTAGCGCCACTTGAAGTGGCGCTTTGCCACCCTTTTTTTTTTCTGGTTTTGTTTTTTTTTTCTGGTTTTGTTTTTTTTTCTGGTTTTGTTTTATTTCTTTTTTTTAATTGTTTTTCACCTCATCTCTTTTTAATAAATAATTTCAAAATAAATAAATAAAATTTTAAAAATAATCTTATAAATATGTATTTAAAAATGCTAAATTAATTATTATTATATTTATAATTATATAATTATGAAATTATATTTATGTATATATATAATTATATGTGTGTGTATAAATATAATTATGTATATATATAATTAAAAATAAATATTTATAAATATAAATCTATTTATATATATTTTTTAAATAAAAAATATATTTGTAATTATATAATTATAAACTAATCTTTAAATATAAATATTTATAATTATATGAATATGAATATATTTAAAATATATAATTATGAAAATATTGTTACATATATATCTAAAATTTATTTATAAATATATTTAATATTCATATATAAATATATATATATATATGTGTGTGTGTATGTGTGTGTGTAGAATTATATTTATAATTATATTTAGAATTATATTGTAATTATAGTTATACTTGTATATATATAATTATATATTTATACATGTATATATTTACATAGTTATAAGTAACTATTTATAAAAAAAATTGAAATATTGTTAAACATATAGTCTTTCAATACCACCTACTTGAAACGTAAAAATGTTTCAAGTATGTGACTTTGAAAGCCTATAAAATATAATCTAAATGACCAATATGAATGAAACTTAAAACATATATTAAAAATATACTAAATAGATAAAAATAAAAAAATTACGTAAAAAATGTCGATAGAAAATATTTTATAGGCTTTGAAAACCACCTAGTTGTAACTTAAAAATGTTTCAACTATGTGACTTTGAACGTCTATAAAACATAATTCATATGACCAATATGAATGAAACTTAAAACTTAGATTAAACATATACTGAATAGATGAAAATAAAAAAATTACGTAAAAAATGTCGATAGAAAATATTTTATAGGCTTTCAAAACCACCTAGTTGTAACTTAAAAATGTTTCAACTATGTGACTTTGAACGTCTATAAAACATAATCCATATGACCAATATGAATGAAACTTGAAACTTGGATTAAACATATACTGAATAGATGAAAATAAAAAAATTACGTAAAAAATGTCGATAGAAAATATTTTATAGGCTTTCAAAACCACCTAGTTGTAACTTAAAAATGTTTCAACTATGTGACTTTAAACGTCTATAAAACATAATCCATATGACCAATATGAATGAAACTTGAAACTTGGATTAAACATATACTGAATAGATGAAAATAAAAAAATTACGTAAAAAATGTCGATAGAAAATATTTTATAGGCTTTCAAAACCACCTAGTTGTAACTTAAAAATGTTTCAACTATGTGACTTTAAACGTCTATAAAACATAATCCATATGACCAATATGAATGAAACTTGAAACTTGGATTAAACATATACTGAATAGATGAAGATAAAAAAATTACGTAAAAAATGTCGATAGAAAATATTTTATAGGCTTTCAAAACCACCTAGTTGTAACTTAAAAATGTTTCAACTATGTGACTTTAAACGTCTATAAAATATTATTATTTTATATACAATAATTAATTAGTTAGTAATATAATTATTAATTATTATTCGTCATTATAATTATTAATTATTAATGGTTAACTCGCTGTGACAAATTTTATTTATATTGTACATGTACTTTATAATTTAATAGTTAATTGAAATAAGTTTGTATTTAATAGATTTTTGATTTTCTTGTTATTTGACTTAAACAACAGTTACTTATCATAGTGAATAAGTTTTTTAATATATACAACATTGCATCCAAAAACATCAACGACGATGCCCCCCGGTACCACAACGCGGTGTCTGAATGTCACGTCCTCTCCGCGTCCGACGTCCATGTCGCTCCGGTGTCCTCTCTGCAGGTTCCTCCTCTTCCGGTGCTTCTGGTGCCTCCTCATGATGCTGTGTAGAGGACTGACCAAAATCATGTGAGGACGCCCCAAAATCATGTGAGGATGCCCCAAAACCATATGGGGTGACATATGGCTCTGAAGCTCCTATAAATGGTAGAAATGGGGTACTGAAGAAGGCCTCGTCGGGAGGAGAGGGGGCCGCCATAAGCTGTGTGACTGCACCCAGATCGAAGTCCATAGTAGTCTGCGGAGACGCCATATGCGGTATATAAATGTCTCCCTGCTGTGCAAAATCATCAGTCGGCTGGGCGAGATCGTCTGTCTGTGGTGCGACGACATCTGCAGGAGCCGCTCTCGGATGTCGATGTGGTCGCCTCTGCCCCCCTGGATGTGCTCGTCTCTGTCGTCCAGCTGGCGGCGGTGGTGGCGGTGCATCCTCCTCAGCAGGCATAGCAGGGACATCGTCATCCTCAGGTGCCTCTGCCTGAAGATATGGATCAGGATATATATGTGGCTCCTCATCAAAAAAACTGTCACGTATCAACCGGAGATGATCCAATAGAGCCACCACATCCCGATGAACTACCTCCCGCAGAATATATGCATGCTCCTGAGGCTGCGTGGAATGTGCAAGCTGACCAATGGCGTCTGCCTGCAAATGAAATGACAATCAAATTAATATCAAAAATGAGTTAAACAAAATTAATAAATCTTAGTAAACATACCAATCGCTGAATGCCAATCCCCTGACGTGTAAGGTACATGATGGTATGTCGTCGATACCATTGTGCATAATCCCCCTGATCAGATAAATCAGAGTGTGATGTGATATATCCCTGTGGAAAGATACTGAATCGGGCACGCCTGTCCCAAAGATGGATATAAGATGCATGATGTCGCCGCCAGTCTGTCGTCTGTCTACCTATAAGCACAATCGAATGTAACTCGGTAGACTGTCGCGGTGCCAAGGGGATATGCTGTATAAAACCGAACTGGCGCATGACCCGGTCTGGCTGGTGCCACTCAACGATGTGGAAGTGAATGAGTGGTACTACTGCAGCACGATCTCCAGCCAAAGATGTGCAGTATAGTGGAAGTGATGCGTAGACATAACCTGTATAAGGAGTCCATGAAACCTGAAATGTAAACTCAAAAAATAAGTCATATAATAGCATGATAATTTTACTGAGATTATATTGAAATAACTTAAAATAGTGATAACAAAACAAATTTTCTTACAAAAAAGTACTGTTTAACTTACATCAGTCGGCACTATAGCATCGAATATCTGTCTGAAGCTGTGCACACTATGTCTCGGAGTATGTGCAAACTTCTGAGACTGACTCCACCTGGTGAAAAAAGAGTAACCTACGGTAAGTTTATAAAAAACAATAACAAAAGTACTAAATAACCGAAAGTAATGACGTAGACATACCATCGTCCCTGAGGACAGTCCTGAAGCAGCTCCGGTGCAAGCGGTGCGACAACTCGAGGAGCGATGCGTGGAAAACGCTCCCAGGCCCACATCTGTACTAACACCATGCAACCTGCAATCTGATGTGAATCGGCCTGACAACTGGTGCAGAGAGATCTGTACAGATGTGCTAATACAGCGGATCCCCAACTGTATGTCGCAGTCTGATCCAGATCCTCAAGTAATGGGAGGTACATCATGTGTACCAAAGCGGTGGAGTAGTCGACGCACAACATGCCTCCGAGCAGCCGCAAAATGTATGCACGTGTGTGCTGAAGAAGCGTCTCCTCGTCTGCATCATCTGGAATGACGTCGAAATGCTGATCGAGCCACCTCATTCGCAAGCGCGAACCCTGAAGGACACCCCGTGCGCCGATGACGTCAATGCCTAGCAGCCTCTGTATGACTGCAACCCAATCGCCGGTACTGGCCCCCGTAACTGCATCTCCATGGATAGGTAACCCCAACATGTAGGCAACGTCCTCTAATGTAATAGTCATCTCCCCCTCTGGGAGATGAAATGTGTGTGTCTCTGGCCGCCATCTCTCAACCAATGCAGCTATCAAATGATGGTCGATGGTCTTGAAGTCACACATAGCAACTCCATAAAAGCCTGCACGTCTAAGGTATGGACAAATAGCTGCCGGCGGTGCCTCATGATGAAAACGGTGCGCTCTCCGAACATGAAGATGTCTAACAGGTCGTCGCGCCAACACATCGCGCGACACGTGCGTCTCCTGGCAAGATAAAAGTGGCTGCTCCATCTGAATGTGCAAACAATAAAACATTAATTTCATGTAAGTTATGACTTTTATCATGTAAGATATGTAATTTAGCATATAATTTTGAAAGAAGCATAAACACATTGGGTTAGTTGTTGTCTCCCGTGTTGGGGTGTTGGGGTGAAGACGTTCAGAGTTTCCTCGTTTTTGTTTTGTAGTCACTGTAAGTTCATCTTTCATTATAAATAACTGATGACATTTTCATTTAATAGTTCAAATGGTTTTGTTTTCTTATACAGGTATATTCCTTTTTTTGAGTTGGTGTTGTTTGTTTAAAGCTACTCATGTAATGTTGATCGTTCGACAAAAAATGTCACGTGAAATCGTGGTACATTTTCCAAAAATTACCTTATTTACAAGTACAACAAATATGATTAAAAATGGTGAAATGATAAAAATAATTACATGTACAAAGTTTTATAGTAACTGATAGAGTACGTGATTCATTTTAACCATTAGATGATTGCCCTATGTGTCTAGTAACAATAGAAACATCTTTGCAATTTTGTCATGCCCCTGAGTATAAATCAACCTCAAAAGCTCTAGATAATTTTTCTTGGTAAGGTGAGATGAGAAGGGAGGTATTATACCATCAGGAAGAGAGATTCTAGAAATGTGAAATGTTATGACAAACCTGTAGATGAAATGTGTCAGTTCCCCACTAGATGTGCATGTTTCTTCAAAATTTTCAGGCTGGAGATAATCCACCATAGGTTTCACATAGCCTTATGTCTTCCATGGATTAATGTCAAACACTTCAACCAATTTGTTTACTTTATGGGGAAGTAAAACCTCATTCCTTTGAATATTCACATTACCATGAACATATAAAATCATAATTTTGCAAGGAAAACTACTAATCTCATGTTCACTGAAATACCCCTTAACGTAAGAATGATACAAATAGTGTAAGTACCCAATAACAAGATTCCAATCCATTTTGAAGGATAATGGGGATGACAAGGAAACATCAACCCCCAGGCCCACCCCTTCCACCCATTCAACCAACTTCGGTAACTCCTATAGAAGTAGTTTTTCAAAAAAATGAAATGTCACCCCACCACAGCTTCCTACATCCATATTAACCCCCCAATTCAGTTTCATTAAATGTGGACAGCCCTCATTTTTACCAAAGTTAATGATGCACTATTAACCCCCCCCCCACAAATATACAAAATGCTTTGAGGGATGAGAAATGATTCGACACATTTCAATGTTCTAAAATGCACCGAATCATTTCTCATCCCTCAAAGCATTTTGTATTTTTGAGGCGGGGGTTGAAAAGTGATGGTTTAATAGTGCATCATTGACTTTGGTAAAAATGGGGACTGTCCACATTTAATGAAACTGAATTGGGGGGTTAATATGGATGTAGAAAGCTGTGGTGGTGTGACATTTCATTTTTTTGAAAAACTACTTCTATAGGAGTTACCGAAGTTGGTTGAATGGGTGGAAGGGGTGGGCCTGGGGGTTGATGTTTCCTTGTCATCCCCATTATCCTTCAAAATGGATTGGAATCTTGTTATTGGGTACTTACACTATTTGTATCATTCTTACGTTAAGGGGTATTTCAGTGAACATGAGATTAGTAGTTTTCCTTGCAAAATTATGATTTTATATGTTCATGGTAATGTGCATATTCAAAGGAATGAGGTTTTACTTCCCCATAAAGTAAACAAATTGGTTGAAGTGTTTGACATTAATCCATGGAAGACATAAGGCTATGTGAAACCTATGGTGGATTATCTCCAGCCTGAAAATTTTGAAGAAACATGCACATCTAGTGGGGAACTGACACATTTCATCTACAGGTTTGTCATAACATTGCACATTTCTAGAATCTCTCTTCCTGATGGTATAATACCTCCCTTCTCATCTCACCTTACCAAGAAAATTCTGATATTCCCCGATTGGCATCCACGGAGTATTGTAGCAGGAGTTGATGCTCTCGAGTCGATAAGCTGGATCAATGAACTGCTCCCAAGATACGTGTACGTAAGCACATGCAGCAATCACATGGCCGCAGGGATATCTCAGTGCCTGAAAGTTGCCACAATCACAGTAACGCTTCTCCAATAAAACAACTCGCACACGACCATTGCTACATGCCATAGCATCACCGGGCTCAGCGACCTCAAATCGTTGCTCTGGACGATTAAATGCAGTTACACGGTAAGTAGCGGCCTCCTGAAGAATTGTATCTAGCTCGCGTTGGAAATTGTGTCCATAGCGCATCCCTCTGTTCAAGCCCTCTTCAGCTTGCTTTCCTCGTTCCAGAAAGTACTTTACACTACGATAGAAGGTCTCTTGTACCAACCCTGAAATTTAGATTTACGACATTATACAAATATTATATTATAATAGTAACTCTTCTGAGTAACATATATTGAAATATTCGTATTTACCTGTGATAGGTAGTTTTCGAACACCCTTGAAAACTCCATTTATACATTCTACGATGTTGGTCGTCATATGACCATATCTCCTCCCATCATCATATGCCAACGACCATTTCTGCTTTGGAATTTGCATCATGTAATCATACACTTCTGGATTCACTCTGTGGATATCTTGAAGACGCTCCTCCATCCTTTGTTGTTGAGGCTCATATGCTATCATACAGGCAATCATCTGAATAGTTATGAAAATAACTACGACAAAAACATTTTAAACAGAAAAGGATGTTCATACCAATTTTTAAGATTGCCTTTTTCATCGACTCATTCTTGAACTTCTTTCGCAAATTGCTGGCAATGTGTCGAATACAGTATCGATGATGGGCATATGGTGGTCTCCACGAAAGACCCTCAGACTGTATCGCCTCCTTGATTGCACGGTGGCGATCAGAAATAAGACAAATCCCTTCTGCATCCGTAACAAACTCTCAGAGACATGCCAGAAACCAGCTCCATGATGAGAAGTTCTCTTTCTCCACAATTGCAAATGCTATAGGCAGAGGGGCTCGATTTCCATCTTGTGTGGCGGCAATCAATAAAGTTCCGGTATACTTTCCATACAGAAATGTGCCATCAATTTGTATGAACTGCTTGCAATGTCTAAAAGCCGCCACACATGGTAAAAATGTCCAAAATAATCTATCAAACACAACCATTGAGCGGTCAAGTTGGTTCTGTTGGTTAACATATTCAACTGTATGTAACCGATAGACTATTTGATTATTGTGGCGTAGAAGCTCCAACAGTTGTGGTAGAACTCGATAAGAGTCATCCCAATCACCATACACTTTCACAATAGCCTTTTGTCGTGCTGCCCATGCCTTCCAGTAAGAGATTCGATACCCAAAAAGCTGTTTGATTCGCTCAATGACCAGAACCACGGGGACATCTTGACATGCTCTAATCATTTCAACAATAATAGTTGAAACAAACTCAACATCTAATGAAGAGTGTTCATGTGCCAAGCTTGGGTTCACACATGTGTGTGGAGTAAATCTAGTGATGCGCCAGCTGTGAAAAGTGTTATCAATAATAGCTCGCAGACGCATTTGACAGTTCGATTCAAATTTGTCACAACGGATCAAATAATAAGATCTCTTTGCCTCTTCTACAACATATGAGTAATGTCTTTCAATGTGATATTGTTTTATCACATTTTTCATTGCTTCTTTGCTCTCAAACTCTCTGCCAATATACAGAACATCGTTATCTGACACTCGATTTATGCCACCAATGATTCCTGGAAATTCTGAACTGGGAGTGATAACTGAATAATCAAATTCTGGCAAGCGATTCATGCCTTCAGTCGACCAGGAAGCCAATAGTGGAGGATGGTTCAACGGTCGGTTGAACCTCGCATGAGTTGGTACAGACTGATCTTCCGCATGCTCTTCTTCTTCTTCAACTTCCTCTTCATCTTGTTCAAAATTGTCATCATCCTCAAATTCATCAACCAATGCATCTAAAGTATGTGGAGGACTATCCATTGAAACTGTGGCTGATGGAAATGATGGAATAACTACTGATGCTGATGGAACGTCTTGATGTGAAGGAGCATATGACATAGTTTCATGAATTTGAGATGGGTCAACTTCCAATGTCGATGGAACCTCCATTGTAGCTATAGTGACATACAACTCCATCATTTGATTCTCAGGTATATACTTAACCAATGAAAGTATATATTCCCAATCATCATCATCATTTACCGGATATGGCACATGCCAAAACCTATCTATAAATTGAAGATGTCTGAATGTAATGGACTCTATTACTTGATTCCTCGCGAGTTTTAACCTCCGATGGATTTTCCTTTGCACAGCTTCCAAAGTAGTACATCCTCCAAGCATCACAACAGCTTCTGGATGTATACTATAACTGCATCCTTGTTCTGTCTCAATTATTTGACCGTTGCAATAAATATAAGCGGCGACCATCTTTTTTATCTAAAAGAAACCACTGTTATTAATTAAATCTGATTAAAGAATCAATTTATGTATGCATGCTTCTAGTAATTTATGTTGGAATCCTAATCCCTCCACCAAATCAATATGTTCAAACCATATTGATGTGTAACTATTTACACAACCCACAAGTTTGTGTTACTTACCCAAAAATAGAAGTCAAATATATTTATACATATCCACATGCATTATATGCATGAGGTACACGAACATGTCATGTAAAAGCATAGAGTTATATGAAATTGAAAGTCTCCACATGAGTAAGCCCGGAGCGACAGATAGCCAACCCCATTCACTTTCCTAGACAAGGCAAGCCTCCAGGAAAGTAGGTGGTCCGACCCAAAGCCCCTCTACCCGGGGATACTTTACTCAAGAGAGCAATCATTTCATGATAACTCTAACACTTAATATGCAAAAAATATATTGAACTACTAAATTCAAGTTCATAACTTCAATTACAAACCGAGGTCAAGGTAGATTGAAAACTAAATTCATTATCATTCCTAGAATGTAATGCAAAGGTATATTCCATAGGCAATTTACTACTACTTGGCTAATTAATATAACTACTTCGCTGATTAATATAACTACTTCGCTGATTAATATAACTACTTCACTGAATAATATAACTACTTCGCTAACAACATAATTATGATAAATTAATTACCTTATGGTTAACTAATTACCTAATTATGGTTAACTAATAACCTAATTATGGTTAACTAATTACCTAATTATGGTTAATTAATTACCTAATTATGATTAATTAATTAACTAATTATGTTCCATTAATTACCTAATTACGATTAATTAATTACCTTATGGTTAACTAATTACCTAATTATGGTTAACTAATAACCTAATTATGGTTAACTAATTACCTAATTATGGTTAATTAATTACCTAATTATGATTAATTAATTAACTAATTATGTTCCATTAATTACCTAATTACGATTAATTAATTACCTTATGGTTAACTAATTACCTAATTATGGTTAACTAATAACCTAATTATGGTTAACTAATTACCTAATTATGGTTAACTAATTACCTAATTATGATTAATTAATTAACTAATTATGTTCCATTAATTACCTAATTACGATTAATTAATTACCTAATTATGTTTCATTAATAACCTAATTAGGATTAATTAATAACCTAATTAGGATTAATTAATAACCTAATTAGGATTAATTAATAACCTAATTATGATTAATTAATAACCTAATTATGATTAATTAATAACCTAATTATGATTAATTAATAACCTAATTATGATTAATTAATAACCTAATTATGATTAATTAATAACCTAATTAGGATATATTAATAACCTAATTATGATTAATTAATAACCTAATTATGATTAATTAATAACCTAATTATGATTAATTAATAACCTAAATAGGATTAATTAATAACCTAAATAGGATTAATTAATTAACTACTAATGATTAATTAATTAAATAATTATGATTAATTAATTAACTAATTATGATTAATTAATTACCTAATTACGATTAATTAATTACCTAATTATGTTTCATTAATAACCTAAATAGGATTAATTAATAACCTAAATAGGATTAATTAATAACCTAATTATGATTAATTAATTAACTACTAATGATTAATTAATTAACTAATTTTGATTAATTAATTAACTAATTATGATTAATTACTTACCTAATTATGATTACTTAATTAACTAATTATGCTTAATTAATTACCTAATTACGATTATTTAATTAACTAATTATGAATAATTAATTACCTAATTATGATTAATTAATTAACTAATTATGTTTCATTAATTACCTAATGATGATTAATTAATTAGCTAATTATGATTAATTAATAACCTATTATGTTTCATTAATTACCTAATTAGGATTAATTAATTACCTAATTATGATTAATTAATAACCTAATTATGATTAATTAATTACCTAATTATGACTAATTAATTACCTAATTATGACTAATTAATAACCTAATTAGGATTAATTAATAGCCTAATTAGGATTAATTAATTACCTACTTATGATTAATAAATTACCTAATTATGATTAATTAATTAACTAATTATGATTAATTAATAACCTAATTACGGTTAATTAATAACCTAATTATGATTAATTAATTAACTACTAATGATTAATTAATTAACTAATTATGATTAATTAATAACCTAATTATGATTAATTAATAACCTAATTATGATTAATTAATTTACTAATTACGATTAATTACTTAACTAATTATGATTAATTAATTTACTACTAATGATTAATTACTTAGCTAATTAAGATTATTTAGTTAACTAATTACGATGATTAATTAATTACCTAATTACGATTAATTACTTAACTAATTATGATTAATTAATTAACTAATTATGATTAATTAATTAACTAGTTATGATTAATTAATTAATTAATTATGATATTAACTAATTATGATTATTTAATTAACTAATTATGATTATTTATTACCTACTTACCATTAATTAATAACCTAATTATAATGAATTAATTAACTAATTATGATTCATTAATTAAATAATTATGATTAATTAATTTGCTAATTATGATTAATTAATTAGCTAATAATCATTAATTAATAATCTAATTACATTTAACTATTTACCTAATTATGATTAATTAATAACTTAATTAGCATTGATTAATCAACTAATTATGATTAATTATTTAACTAACTAATCATTTCATTATCTAATTACATTAAAAAAACCATACTATTTATAAAATACAAACATTATATACTAATTCTATAAATTAAACAACTAAATTATTAAATAGAACTATTAAATAAATTTAAAGAAAGATTTACCTCAAATTTGTGACGACGTAGGTACACAGGCAGAGCAACCGAAGAGGCAAGGCTTCACCGCAACCGAAGAACGCAAAAAAAAACTTTGAGAGAGAGAGAGAGAGGAAGGGATAGGGAGGGAGAAATGGGGGTGGGTGAGGTAGGAATGAGGAATGGGGTGGGGGGCGAGGGTCCTATTTATAGGATGGGGTGGAGTTTCGGCGCCACTTCAAGTGGCGCCGAATGAATTCGGCAGAAGGGTGCAGCGCCACTTGAAGTGGCGCTGCACGGTTTGAATTTGTTTTTTCAGCGCCACTTCAAGTGGCGCTGAGATTTTTTTCCGGAAAATTGGTGGAGCGCCACTTGAAGTGGCGCTCCACTTCCAAAACTCTTGAGCGCCGGACCATGTGGCGCTCAAGAGACCCATTTCCCTAATTAATTTAAAACCTACCCCATAAAATTAAAAAAAAAAAAAAAAAACCCCTATCCCCTAAAATATCCTGACTCCACCTAGCAGCCCTCACAATTGCAACATAGCAGGTTGTCCTGCTTTCCAAACCTACAGCACCCCATCTGAGCTACTCCCCCTACTCTTTTACGTGCGGCTTGAACCGCTCTCGGTGCGACCTAGCTACCCCTTCCCCCTGGCAGTCCGCGCTCTCCACCTGGTTTTCCTCCTTCCCGAAGGCGCGACCCAAGTGCCCCTGCCCCTTCGGTAAGGGTTCGTGGCAAGTTTGTTCTTTGAAGAGGGTTTAATTTTTTCTAAAATCCTATGTGTTGGGGTTCAATCTTGTTTGTGCAGGGTTTATTTATGCTTCTAGAGTATACCGTTGAGGTGCGAATGTGATCGCGCACTAGTCTCGGGGGATCATTGCCATTCTTCCTTGTGTTGAGGTATGATCCCCTTCGCAGGATACCTTTAAAATTTATTATTTCACTGAATTATTATTTTATCGCTACCCTTGGTTGCTACTTAGTGTTTTGATATATTTATTATAGTTAATCTTTGTGGTATGCGGTGTTTGGGTTCTGTTGCTTGATCTTTTGGCGTAAATTGTTAAGTAGTGCACCCCCTTTTTTCATTTAAGAATTCGCTGGTTTTTTTTGCAAGCAATTGGAAATTCCTTTTTTTGAAACATGTTTTGGTCTTAGAAGTATAAATGTGATGTTGAGTTTGGTTATTGAACTTCCTTGAGTGGACTTTTGGATTATGGCTTCAAAAGTGGTGTGTGTATGGTTTCAAAATGGATTTTTTTCATGTGGTGCATTTTAATTATGTTATGAAATTGGTTTATTTGACTGATCAAGATGTGTGTTTTCTGTTCGGGTATGTTGGGGATATGTGGTTGATTATAAAGGCGGTTTTGAACAGCTTTTGAGTATTTAAAGCTCTGAGTTACTTTTTGAAAAAAAAAATCATAAATTTTAATGTTTTTATAGGAAATAATGTAAATGGTGAGAAGTATGTTTTGTATGTATGTCAAGGTGTTTTTTGTGTTGTTTGTTAATTTGGATTGTTATAAGTCATTGGTTATGGGCTTTCAGTTGTTTTGCATTTTTCACAGTGCATTGGTGAGGAAAAGCAGTGATATTATGGTCGTCGTCTTGCGCGTGTTTGTACGTCTGTGCGAGGCACGACTCGCCTTTTTGTTTGGTCAACAAGACGAGGTAGGTCCCCCACTAAACTCACCTTTAAATTTAGAATTTATTAATTTCTTGATATTTTATTAATTTTAATGAATGAGAAATAAAATAATATAATTAATTTTTAAATGATTATTTGGTGTGAAAAGAGCCGTTTATTTTATACCGAACACTTGAAACATTTTCATGACAAGCGGAAACCCAGTATTGAAAGAATGCCTGTTTGGAATTGAAACATAATTCACAGAATTCCAAATGTAGTTCTAGTTTTAAAGATAAATGATTTCTTCTGAACAAGTGTTTTGGGTTTTCTCGAGAAATGAGGTTTTTCTTTAAAATTGGTGAAGGCCCGTTTGACACTTTAATAAAATAAATTATTTTGGAAAACCCACTCTGGGGTGATATTTGGCGTGCGTTGATTGTGTGAGCTGTATGTGATGTTTCTGCATTGTGACTGCTTGATTTACATTGTTGACGCACCCCTTTTTATTGCTTGTGTTGACATGAGAACTTAGCATAGTAAGTGAATCTTTTGGGAACGATTGTTGCACTAGTTTAGATTATGCACTAGCTAGTGGCCCCTAATACGGATGACACTCTGCTAGGGGATTGGGCCCCTCGGTTAGGACATGCAGGGAAACACCAATCGTTAGGGCGTTATGACGTCATCGAGATTAGGCATGCCTTCGGGATGAGTCACATGTATGGTACATTCTAGATTGTTCACGAGCTCCTAGGTTCGACCCATGTTCTCTTTTAGTGTTTATTTGTATGTGGCGGACGATAGGTCTAGTTCGATTGTTGGCCCAGTGAGCCACTTTTTCCATTGCCCTTAGTGTGTTTTTTGTGTTGTATGTAGTTTTCCTTTTGACTAACAACTAAAATTTGGATTTATAAATTGTTCGCAAAAAGGTTTAAAATTCAATGCACCTGTTTCTTTCAAACACTAAACTTGTTTTTATATTAAAAAGGGCAATGGTCCATTACTTGTTTTAGAAATGAACGTGTGTGTGGAAACCAGTATTTTATATAATTTAGTTCAAACCTGGAATTGATAAATTATTTATTTAATGGTATGTGCATTGGGAATAGAATTAGTCGGGCTTACCTACTGAGTTTTAATACTCATGCCTATTTTGTTTTCTTGTTTTTAGTTTTACTATAGGTTTGTTTCAAGCTTTCTCACCGTGGGCGAGAGTTGGTTGTGGACTGGTGAGCAACTCTCAGATCTGCAAGGAGTTTTGGTCGAGACCAGGTTAGTGTACTTTGTTGGTTGTTCATTCTTTTCAGAGTCATTTATTTACATTGTGTTGTTCTATTTTCTTTCTGCTGCTTCATTTATTTTCATTGGGAGAAATCATTCCCTCCTACTCTCTTTTGATGCCCTGGAGCTTGTCGACAGCCCGAGAGGATCGGGAACTCCTCTCGGGCCATGCCGCGGACCGGCTCAAGTGACCGGTTCTGGGTCGACCCGGGTTGGTTCGTGACAGGTTCTGTCAATGCTGACGGAAGCTAGGGATGTTGGGAGGATCATCCTCATGCTCCTCATTGTCAAGAACCATGTAGGGATTTACCAACTCTACGGTATTAACCGAGGAATACCCTTGACCATCACTCAAAGATTCTTCCACTACTAGATGGACTCTGGGAGGTATCTCCACCTCTGGAGTCATGAAGTCTCCAAGAGTACGGGATGAATATGGAATCAGTGGGGGACTTTGCTTTCCCTTACCTTACTGGTGTTTGATCTTCTGGTAAGAGGGTGGATGAGACGACGATGAAAGAGTAGTTGTTGTGGCCTCTAAAGGCTCCAGCTGATTTAGGCATGCACGGATGACACCATAGGAATGGGTGGCTGTTTTATGAGTCATCCATTCGTCATAATTTTGTAACCCATGGTTAGAAACCTGATGCCACTCACCCTCATTGTCGCTACTGTTGTTTGGCCTCATGAAGACGCATGCCACCTATGCTAGAGTTGGGTCCAACCAGACTATGTTGTTATCCTCCTGGACTTAAAGCTATAATTTGAACAAATATCACTATTTGAGGGTGGGCCCCAAGATCCGGTGGTAGAGGCAGTAATTATGGAGATCAGTGAGGTTAGCCTCTTCTGGCCTCCTGCACTTAAAAAACATAAGATCCCCTGCTCTAGGGCATTGTGGAAGTAACCGAGGACCTGAGCCTCCTTGAACGAGTAGGTTCATTCCCTCCTATCCAGGAAGGGGTCCCTTTGAGCTTGAGCTTGATGAGGATCTAGAGGATCATGCCGAGGAAATGAAGCTTGGTTATCTCACCTAGGAGTTGGTGGCACATTACGCAGGGGTGCTTGCCAATTCTGAGGTGGGAATTGCTGGGATGGAGGTTGCGCCTAAGGTGGAGGGCCTCTGTGAGGCTTCAAAGGTGGATCTACTGGTAACAATTCTAGTTACCTGGGGGACTCTATTTAGGCCACTACGGCGGGTTCATCCCTAGAGTCCCTTCTCGTGGGGATTGAAGGAGGCAACAGACGTGCCTACTTAGCCTTATGTAAGGCTTCCTCTAGGCACTGGGCCTTATCAAAGAAGTCTCGGAATCCCCTAGGTTATTTATGGGTGATTAGAGATGGGACCAGTTCCATCTTGACATTACCTACACACATCGTCAATAATTTCTCCTGAGTAAATGGCATGTCAAGAGAGTATGTGAGCCCTTTACATTGAGCGAAAAAGTCTGTAACTCTCTCATCAGGTCTCTGCTTGAACTTGATGAGGTCTACTATACTCATATTCCGAGTGGTGGAACTGGACTGGTAGAGAAATTTCCTACGGAGGTCTTCCCAACCAGCTACTAATCCGATGGGGAGCTGGCTATATCAGACGAACACCGACCCTTCCAATGTATGTAAGAAACACCGAAGTTTGGCGGATTCCTGCTGCAATGGAGTTACCAACATGGGTCCACACCTTGAGAGGAAGTGGGCCAAGTGCTGTGGAGGGTCCCCTATCCCATTGAAAGGGAAAAGGTGGGATTCCCCAAACCCAATGGTATCAGAATATCATCCACCCACACTGGATATGGCTTTCCATTAGGTGGAATTTCCACATGTTTAGTCTCTAATGCTTCGAGGTGGGAAATGATTGCCACCATTGGATCATCCAGACAGGGATCCCTGACCACCAGTGCATTTTATGTTCTTGAACATGATAAATAGACCCAGCAGCTCGTGAAGAGGCTAGTGGAAAGACCTGTGGGGAATCTAGGGGAACCTAAGCTGGGTCCCAAGGATTGTCACATCGTTCGGTGGGATTTGGAAAGATACATCGTGCCCTCTTGCCGTAAGTTCTGGCTTCAACCCTGTCTACATGGGTAGGATGGTCAGGGTCACCTGGTAGTAGTTCGCTAAGGGGAAGATGTGCTTTCCCCTACTTCCTCAGCCGAGGATCACCGTAGTCTAGTCATCGCTCTGAAGTGAATTTATCAAGATGTTTGCTGACCATCTTCCTATGTTTGGAAAGTTGTTGGGGCAACGCGGCTTTTTCGGGATCGTCTTTCTCCTTCTGCACTTAGCCAAATGGGTCATAGGCTTTGACAGCTCTAAGGTGTTCCTTGCCATTGTTTGGATTCCAGCTGAGGACTAGTGCCTCTGTGGGCACGCGAAGACCCAGTATATTTCTCTACTGGCAAGTAACCCTTCCCAATGGATCCAATAGATGCGGAAATCTATCAGGGGGTAAGTCCCCATCAAGGAGATCCAACTCATTCTCACCCTATAATAGGTCATCCATGTTAACCGTGACTCTTCCTGGAGGAAAATCCTCTATGTCACCTAGAAAATTGGGCTAACGCTATATAGGACTGAAGTGGAGGGAAACATACTTCCCCCTAGCCACGGATCTATACATGGGGAGAATCTACTTTTGATAATCCTATGGAGTACCCTAAAACTCTGAATGCACCATTGTCGGAGGGTCCTATGGTGACCTGGTGACTCAGGGCACTGGGCCACAGGGAGTGCGGCCAAATCAACCAGAGAGCATTGTTCACCAATGTCCTTGAAATGTGCTTGGATCTTATGGTAAGACACTTGCTGATGATGAAGATAGAAATGAGTCACTCAGAGGGTCTGGCGGAAACACACAACTTCCTTCTGGGTGAGCGCTTCTAGTGCCCTAAAATTTGGCACTGCAACTGTCCGGAACATCTCAGGGAAATGGTCCGCTGTGAGGATATCCCACAAGATTCTTAGTCCAGATTTAGGGTCTAGCCCTTAATCGCCCCACTCATATACAGGAGGTGTCTATGGAACCGATAGTGGTACCGATGCAGATTGCTAAGACGGTAGGCTGACAGGTGGAGAATATGGTGAGAGAGCTGACAAACCGCCGCATCTCAAGATATCCTCCAAAGAGTGTAGTGACTTAGCCATGACATCATGGTAAGATGGGTTTAAGACCACAGTTTTTGGTGTGTGACCACGACTGCTAGTAGTGGACCACACTGCTGATCATCCACCATTGGTCCCCATAATAGACCTTCGTGATCTCTAGGCGAGGTAGAGAGTGCTTCTGGTGAGGATGTTGGTGATTGTACGACTGTAACCTGTGGAGTTTCCAAATTTTCATCCTCCTAGATATACCTACAAAGGGAGGTGGGAATTTGATGTACCTCGCATTCGGAAGTATTAGGTTGATGTGCCTTGTTTCTGCCCTGACCCTTGACATGGAGGATCTAGGCGAGGGTTCCACTGCTGAGTTGTATTATGATTCATAATTTGAGAAGAAAACTGGTTTGATCGCATAATGAATCTTCTCAGTGTTCTTTTTATGGTGGCGAAGATCCACCCTCCTACCCTGGGATGGTTCTTTAGGATAGGGTAGATTTCTGACACGAGGAGGACCTTCGGCCATACTGGTGCTGGGGTGGAGAGGATTCCTGCCTGAGTAATCCGAGGTGCTAGGATCACTAGGACATATATCAAAGGAGACGCAGGGAGGACCTCCATGGGAAGTTCTAGAGCAGGTAAGACCTCCGTTGGAGCCAATTGGAGTATGGGTCGGACCTCCATTCTTGTTTCCCCTAGCAACATCAATGCAAAGAGGGTCCTCGTACTGGTCGATCTGAACACGAGTTGGATATCCATGCTGGGCGCTGGTGAAGCGAAGCTTTCCTTCACTCCTCTGATTTCTAGGGAAATGAGGACCTTCACAAGCTACTATAAGAACATGGGAAGGGCCCCCACACTGAAGAATGGCCGAACAGGAAACATCCCCACACCGGCAAACTTTGGCAGGAGAAATAACTCCATACCCAATGTAATGAGCGCGGGAAAGACACCCATACTGAGTGTTTCTATGGTGAGGAGGACCCTCATTCTAATTAGAGGTGGCATGGGGTAGACCTCCATGCCAAAATTGGATTAAGGGAGGGCCTTCGTTCTCCATGTTGGTGGTATGGAGAGGACCTCAATACTGGCGGCAGCCACTATCTGCATCGGTGGCTAAGAGAGTTGACCCAGCTTGCCCGTGGGTCGGTTGGGGCCTCGATCTGGGCTAGGTATACAAGTCCCTCTGCTCAGCATACACAGGGGGTGATGATATACATAGGTAGTTGGTCGGGCCATAGTAGTTGTTGACGTTGACGCCCCTTGGATGGTTTCCTTCTCAGCCTGTGCCCGACGCTAGCGTCGGGTCAACCGGACCAGGTCCAGCGGTGCAGGAACATGGCTTACCTACTCCTCGACTCATGCGACTAGATGGCGGTGTTGGAGTGGCCTAGTGGGAGCCCTCCTTGGGGACCCCTGAAATGGGATCCTGACCAGGGATGGCCCAAACATCCCCTACTTCATTGGCATAGGGGAGAGAGTCATCGAGGTGTTCCAGGGAGAGGCTCCCGAAACGATTGTAAGTTGGAGTGGGGAGTAGTGGATCCCTGCACAGCCCTTGGGGGTGGCGATGGTGACGAGTCACAAATACCTCTAGATCCTGGTGGGCCATATCCCGAGTCGGGATAATCCCCTCCTCCCTGTATCAGCCACGAGGTCGTCGATCACCCTCCGCTGAATTAATTTAGATTGGGAGATGGGGTGTGGGCACCCAGTATTTTTAGATGTGGATATTGTTGCAAAAGCAGTGGAGTCACGCGGGACTATCGCGTTGGCATTTCCCCTACCCCTGTGTTGGTGGATGGGTGGGGATTGAATTTATGCAGTAGCTTAGTTCCTTGAAAAGCAGGGAGATTAAACCATTAGTGCTGAAAGGAAAGGAATCAATGACTAGTGCCCTAACTCCATTCCGTCTTCCATGGCTGGTAAGATGGATCCACGCTGACAACATCACAGATCGGGACGTCCAACATTTTGACTACCCCAACTTCTGGCGAGTTTCATGCTAGGAAAACTATTTTCTTGTCAAGACCTGGCGTCAAATAACTGTATCTGGTGACATGTTGATCTATTGTTTCCTCGAATGCTACTAATCTCCCCATTTAGGAGAATAATTTCACTTCGGTTTCACCATTTTTGTTTCTGATGCTCTCGTTGGGGCACGCGCATCTTCCTGTGGAAGGCGCATAGTTGTTGCCTTGTATTCTCACTTTCCAAAGGCGTGTAGAATATATCACATATTATGGGATGTTTTCTCCTTGATTGAAATGGGATGAGGGGATTTCAGTTCTTCCTTATGTGTATTCTTCCTCGGAACTCATCACCTAGTCTGGGTCTCCATTATAGACTAAGACGTTGTTTGTGAAACTCTTCCTAGTACCATTTCTTCATGGACCCCGGTTAATTACACTACTTCTATTGAGACATTCCAAGGGGTTCGGTTAGGGAAGAAACCTTTGGTTGTGGGAGTAGTCACGTTGGACATCACTGGAATTTCTGGACGCTGGAACACTAGCATTTCTGGTTTTTTTTCTCCTTATTATAGGGCTTCTCAAGGGCGTGGAAGCCCGTGGCATCCCACATCGAATGTGGGGAATTATATTCCATAGGCATGTATCAGAGATTTTCCTCATATTACTATGTTTAAAACAGGGCATGTCGCAGGTTTAACATCTAGTAGAGATGGATTGAACTGATCAAAACACTGACTAGAGTGGATCAGATGGGTGTAATCCCTATATAGAAGACTAATGTTGGGGCTAATGCACAGTTAGCTACCCGATTGTTGTTAAAAGGAATGGGTAATGAGGTGACATGATCCCACAAGGATGTGGAGGCACGGTTATGAATCAAGATGGATAATAGATGGTTAAATGGCATAGATGGATAATGAGATAGAGTCGACTTGAGGATGATGGTGATGTTGGTATTGAGCCTCAAAGAGACCTCCTACGTATCCCCATGGTAGGGAATCAAAGTCCATGTAGTTCAGGATGGGGGTTATAGAATCGGGGTGCACACAGGGGATAGCGACTCAATGATATACTGGGGCTTACATGTGGTTAGCAGCCTGAGGTTGGTCTTATGCCATTGGGATGGACTAGTGATATGGGCCTCAACAGAAGGGATGACGGCGGCTTAACACTAGGTTTGGGTTGACAATGGCTTACCGCTAAATGGGGTTCACAATGGCTTATCACTGGATGGGGGTCACAACGGCTTACCGCTGGATGGGGTCACAACGGTTTACTATTGGATGGGGTTGAACCTCATAGAGGCTTCCTACATACCCTGTCAAGGAGACAAGGATCAAATTCCACATAGTTCAGGATGGTGGATGTAGTTTAACATCGTACAGGATGAAAAGGGGGCATGTAGTTTAACGTTATGCGGGATGAAGGTGGTTCGACATGAAGGGGGTTGGAACCAATGGTTATTGGACTTAAACCTCAGGGAGGCTTCTTATGTACCTTTCCTTGGCAAGGATCAAAGACCTCATAGTTCAGGTGGAGTTGTAACCGACGTGAAGGGTGGTCAGAACCAATGGATGGTGGGATTGAACCATAGGGAGGCTTCCTACGTACCTTGCCTTGGTAAGGATCAAAGTCCACATAGTTTAGAAGATGTGTGTGGTGAGATGATGTGAAGATGGTTGGGACCAATGGGTGGTGGGCTTGAACTTCAGGAATTATTCCTACGTACCTTTCCTTGGAAAGGATCAAAGTCCATGTAGTTCAGGAGAGGTGTGTGGTGAGCCGATGTGAAGATGGTCAGGACCAATGGATGTTGGGCTTGAATCTCAGGGAGGCTTCCTACGTACCTTTCCTTGGAAAGGATCAAAGTCCATGTAGTTCTTGAGAGGTGTGTGGTGAGCCTATGTGAAGATGGTTGGGACCAATGGGTGTTGGGCTTGAACCTTAAGGAGGATTCCTACATACCTTTCCATGGCAAGGATCAAAGTCCACAAAGTTTGGAAGAGGTGTGAGACTTATACTCTAGGTGGCCTAGAGAGGATGTCATGGTCGATGCTCACTCTAATCCAACATGATTCATGCTCGGTGTGAGAAACAAGAGGTAGTAGAGACCTGACGATCACATTGCGAAAGATGTGTCTGTGGGAAGTGGGGTGGGGATTATGCGTATTTAGCGTCCCAAAGATAAAATAGGGGATTATGCATGGTCCACGGCCTGGGGGGTGGAGATTGGGACTTACTCTAGGGTGGAGGCCCAGGTGGTGTCAAATCCCAAAGGGAGAGATATTTGGCACCAAGATAGAGAGGAGGATCAGGGGTAATACCTCCTACATAAAATCTAGGGTCTTACACAAAGGTGGTTTCCCTTTCCCCACAGACGAATGCCACTCCAATAAAGAGGATATCATTCCATGTGAGGAATGATCTCACTGATGTAGAGACCAGTGGGCATAGAGAATCTTTGAGACTGAGCACCCCATGTATAATGCATGGGGAAAGACCACAGTTTAACGTCAAGTGCTAAGGACAATGGTTCTTGGAAGTTTAACATCCTGCAGCTCGGACGAGGTGGGTTCACTCTGCACCCCTTAGGACTTACATAACTGATACCTCCTGCCCCTTGGGAAAGGAAAGGCATCGGAAATGCCGTGATGAGGGGGTTTTATGGAATGATCCACTAGGGGGTCCATGTTAGCGTGGCTATGCGAAAAATAAATCGTCATTAGCATGCCTATGTGAAGAATCATGAGGTGAAGCAACGCAATGGGAAGTACCACCCAAGGGACCTTGAAATTTCTTCATGTGAACCTGAAGGGCCGCACGGGAAAAGGAGTTGAAGAGCAAAGGGGTGTACTTTGTGAATTGAAGTGGCCTAGCCTAGGCATATGTCATAGGTGCATATGGAAGGTGCTTCTTGAAGTGGAAAGTCAATCATGGAGCAATGTCTCGTGAAGCAAGGGTGCCTCGCAAAGCATAATATTTCAAAGCAATGTGCCTCGTGATGCCCTGTGACCCTACCTTAGCATACAGGTCACATGTGCATGAAGGGTACTTCGTGAAGCATAATTTCTCTGTGAAGACCTGAGTCCCTTTGGGGATCTCCTTCCTTTGTGGAGGCCCATGGGATCTATGAATGGCATCCCTCTTTGAAGAGGGGCAGAATTTATGCAAAGGGTAAGGAACTTTGCGATGTAAAAGTACCTTGAAAATATCATGGTTCGCAGAGAAAAACTTTCTTCACGATGTGGGAGATCAGAAGGAGAAAGGTCAGAGGATCTGTCCTTTGGGCTCGAGGGGAGTCTGGTATTTATAGGACAGAGGCTCCGCGAAGCAGAATCCTCTTGTTGCGATGATGGATCTTGCACTGCGGTGGGTTCACAAACGCCAAAGGGGTTCGTAGAGGATCCCACCTACTTGCTCCGCGATGGGTTCACGAACATCAAAGTTATTTGCGGAGGATCCCATATCTTTTCTCTGTGAAGGGTTTTCGAATGTCAATGGGGCTTGCGGAGGATCCCACCTCCTTGCTCCGCAGTGGGTTCACAAACATCAAATGGGTTCGCAGAGGATCATGCCTCTTTGCTCTATGGCGGGTTTGCGAACATCAAAGGGGTTCACAGAGGATCTCGCCTCCTTATTCCACAGTGGTTTCCCGAACGTCAAATTGGTTTTCGGAGTATACCGCATCCTTGCTCTGAGGCGGCTTTGTGAAGGAGGATCTTGGCGTCGGCACGGGGCCTCGGGGGCTCTACGAACAGGCTTCGCGAGAGATCCCTTAAAGCTTTCCATTTGTTCTTGTGCATCTCAAATTTTGGTTCCAACAACAATGATCACAAAATCACTATATAGGAATATTGGAACTGGATATCAAACAACCTACCTTAACACTCAGTTTTACCCTACCTGACCTAGTTGAGGGGTTATTCCCTAAGTATAGAAACTCTTACCATAGGTCCACTATCCAGAGTAATGATCATACCCTAATGTATTATGTGTTTTGAGGTCTCCCTCTTAGCTCACCCCAGTTTCCCAAGAAAAAAAATGGAGGTGATACAAATAATAATCATATACAATATAATCATATCAATAAATAAATAAACCTTAACCTCACCTATAAACTCCCTTCAAAGAAACAAACACTTTTCCAAGATAAATAAAATGATATAAGCTTCCCCCAAAGGGGAATCCATCACATAACATCCCAATCTTTCAATTTCCTTAAAATTTCATAATAAAAAATGGGAATGTTTTAAGGTCCAATATCTTTAGAAAAAAAATCTTTATAAATTTTCAAAAATTACTTAAGGTTTTCCTTTGTAAAACTAATTCATCTAAAACATATTTAAACCAAACTCATATAAACATCACCAAGAAACTTGAGAATTCAAAAGTATAAAAAAATAACGAACCTAAGCATACCTCTAATTTTGAAACAAAAAACTTTAAAATCCATTATAGGACCATAACTTTTCCTTTAAATCATTAAATTAATTTAAATGATCCATTCATAAATGTTAACAAATATATGGTGTTCATGGCTATGTGAAAATTGATTTTACACTTCAAAATTAAGGAAGACCCTTTTGTGACAAATTAAAACTGAGTAAAGGCCCAATTTATTTTGATAAAGATTTATAACCACACTTAATTAAACATTAAAGTATCCAAATAAAGATTTAAGAGAGAAATAAATCAATTTTCTAAGTTTAAAGTATCATTCATAAATAAAATCCATTTCAAATCCTTCTCTTTTGCTATATGAAATATTAATCCAACACAACATGGTCCAAGAACACCTAAAAGATCAATAAAAACCTTAAAAAAGAAAACCCCCAAATAAATTTGATCCAATAGGAAATCTAGGTAACTATAACCTCTCTAGGGTAATATGAAAGTAGAATAAGGAAGGAGATGGAGAGGGAAGAAGGCAAATAGATCTTAACTTAGAGATTTATCCTCAAATCTCAAAACAAATAATGATATTTTCCATGATGGATGATAAAAATAAATGGTAAAATTACCCAGGGCTGAGGGTTTTGAATGGGAGGATGGTGGAAACCTAAAAGGGTTAAATTTAAGAATGATAATATGGGTATTTTTACTTTTTAATGAATTTTAGTGGTTCACATGATTTGGATGCATGAATTTTCAAGCCGTGAGAACCTCATTGGCCACACCTAGAAAACTCAACATGGTTTGGCCACATGGTTCTCCAAAATATGTGTCAATCATACACCTCTCACTGTATATATAAGGGAAACTCTACATGGTTTCTCCAACTATTTTTCAACTATGCATGAGCCATTAAACTCACCTATGTAGTTTTACGGTTTTGGGAATACAGTTTATCAAACCATGCACCAACCATGTGAGAGCCTCTATAATTTCCTGTAGTATTTTCATGGATAAGTCATATGGTTTTATCTAACCATGTGAAAAGTGTGTGATAAGAAATAAACCCAAAATTCATCTAAAATTAAAATAAACCTAACCCAAAACTCAAGGGAATGGAATAAAAATAATAATAAGATAAAATAATAAGAAAAATAATGGTCAAGGTGTGACAATTCTCCCCACCATAACACTTTATTCCCCTATAATGTCCCTAGATATTTCATTGATCAAAAAAATATATGAGGTTTAGATTCCTAATAACGATACAGATCAAGAGACTATGAATTACAAATCCAGCTAAGGTTTCCCCCAAAAACTATATAGATCACCTTCAAAGGAAGATTTAATACACAATGTATACCCAACCCATCAATATATAAGTCACTCAAAATGATTGGAGATGATTACATCCAAGGATTAAATGTTAAAAAATAATTACTCATTAAATAATAGGTTCAACTCTATTAAATACAATCTCAAAACCCATGAACACCCCGACCTGAGCATAGAAAAGAAAACAGAGCCTGTTACGGCTTGCTGAAAATCATCATAAGAATTTATAACATAATCTATGAATAAAAATAGCCAATATCTTATGGGTGGGGTTAGGTAGGGGAGATTATGGACCAAACTATACCCCATCTTCACTAAATAATACAAGGAGGAACACATAGGGTCGAGGAAAAAAATTCTACCAAGGAAAACTAAAATACATCCATTAATTTCTGGGAAGATACATCCTTACATCACAAGTGATCCCTCTTGGTGGTCTATCCACCATATTAAGAACACTAACTAAGCCTCAACATAAAAACATGAAAACATTCATAAATTGCAAGGGTACCAGAGGACTCATTACCAAAAGATACATGACATAGAAATAGTTATACGCCATTGTCAAATTTCATGATTAACCACATTGTATTTTTCTCATTAAAAAATTCCCAAAAGTTCAAAATTACCATCATATAAAACAATAAATATTTGGAAGTGGATAATAATTATATGTGGAAAACAATAAGTAATATCTCAAATAGAATCTATATTAACATTGGGTTCATCATAATAAACCTATGAATCCTTAAAATGGGTAGATCTAGCTCCACCATTATTAAAAGAAACTCCTTTACAATACCTATAAAGGTGTCCCAAATGGAAATATCTATGATAGGTCATGGTTTTATCCATATAATAAGGATTATTATTCCCTGTATTTCTAAATTGATGATACACTAGGGGATTCATTTCATAAGAAACTAATAAAAAAGAAATATGTACTTTTAATACTACCACCAACCTAATCAGACATGGATTGTTTTCCCTTTCCTTTATTGGGGCTTCCTCCATAACCTTTGGGAACTAGGTAAACATCAACCATTTTTTTAATTCCATCCAAACCAACTTCTATTCTAATAGCCTACTTCACCACCTCTATATAGGGGTCAAGTCCAAGAAAAGATATTGTTAGAAAGAGGTCTGATCAAATCCCTCTTCCAAAATACTATGATTTTAGAGAATCCTCCATAGATAGGTTAGGAAGATATGAAACTAGTTCATCAAAACAAATAGTATACTCCAACATTAATAAAAAACTTATCAGAGGCCATACAATTACATAGCCCTTGATAATTTTACAACTTCAGGTAAGTACTGTTGAATGGATAATACCTTAAAACTTTCACCTGAAAGTCCCTTCTATGGATTCATCTGAATGATATATTTCCACCAATTCCAAATTTAACCTTATAGAATATTTTTTGTGAACATAAGTTTAAGAAACTGAGGAAGTTCAAGTCAAAATAGAATCACCTCAATACTCTATAACCATGCTTCCTCTCATTGGGAGTCTAGTTGTCTAATAAAATGAGGAGGGTTTAGATTCTAAAACACTTTAATGAAATTCCTACAAAAAAGTGTGAAAAGTAAGATCACCATGATCCATGAACAAATAAAATAGATATATTTACTCTAGTAGAACATGATCAACTGAAGGGTTTACATGTTTTAGACCACCTATAGCTCCATATTAGGAATCCATTAATACATGGTGGGGGTGTACTCTAAAATAAAGAAACATGAAACACAATTAATAAAATCTTTAAAAGTGTGAAATCTGTTGAAATCAATCATAATAAATAATTTAACCTCATACACATTTAAAAGAAATGTTAAAACCCAAAACATAATAAAATCAATTAGAAATCAACTATATAATTTCAAATAAATGAAAGTAATTTACCCCTTTAAGCCAAAATATTATGTCATCACATAAATACAAATTTAAATATATAATATAATTACACTTAATATTAAAGTGATTCAAAATATTTTGTTAATGACAAATGTGACTTGAAATTATTTTAAAAAAAAATTATCTTATAAAAGTTAATCTATTTTGGAAACAACACAAATTATTCCCCTACAAATTCAAATTAACTCAACTCAAATAACACTAATGGATTACAAAAAACAACTCAATTCATCCCAAATAAAACATAATAAAGAACAAATAAACTTAAAAATAAAAAGGAACCAAAATTCCAAAAAATATAGAAAAATCATAATTGTGTGGGGTTAGGCTGCACAGTTTGGAAAATTGTACACTAGCTATGTGAAGTACACTAGAAGATTGCCCAGATTGTCTAGCATGATTTATGCATGGTTTGATAGACTATTCATAGTAACCATGTGATCCTAGATTCATTTCTAATTTAACATCAAAAAAAATATCAAAGGTAACCTATAAATCCTCAATATAACCTAGAAACCCTTAAATAAAGACTTAATATCTTTAAATAAACCAAGAATCAAACTTTAATTTCATATATATACATCCCAAATAGCCCCATTAACTCAATTTTCATCATGAAGGGGTGATTAGGTACACACTCATGACCTACCTCTTGAGTTTTGGTGATCCTATAACTTATCTACTATGACTCCCCAAATATCAACTAGAATTTTATACCAATTTTTATGAACTAACCCAGGCCATAACTAAATTGATTTCCTGATCCAACCCATAGTAAGACTAGAAGGTAATTATCGATCATCACAAGCTATAAACTATCATCGACCATTGAATATAATCCATTAGGAATGATTTTTCTTGATAAAATAAAAAAACAAGGGTCTTCCACACAAAAATCTAGTCTTACCATTCCATATGTTGGATGGACACACCAAATAAGTAATAACTTTAAAATAATAACATACAACCAAACATATCAAAAAATGAGAAAACATCATCTACAAAATAATTAACTGAACTGATAAAAAAAAAACCACAACTACCCATATCTCTGTGTAAGATAATGCTTCCACTTTTTTCCTCTAAAGAGACAGGATATAAGATAAGTTCCAACCACTACATCTAATAATTACCTATGTTGACCTAAAATATGAGAGGTGTGATTAAAATATTCTTGGTAGTTATCCTCCCTACACCCCATGAATAAATATTTAAAAATGTAACTATTTCATGCTAGTTTGAAATAATAGTAAAAATAATTTTTAAATTTTATTTTAAAATAAATACCAAATCACTTTCATTTGAAATCACTTTAGGAGTTTCATAGTAAAAATAATTTTCAAAATTAGAAAAATATTAATAAAAAACCTTTTTGAGGAAGACAGTACATTTAAATGGAAGTAAAATAGTTTCATAAGCTTGTTTTAAAATAATCATCAAAGTAGAAATGGTTTAAAAAACATTACTTATAACATTTAATGGAATAAAATATAATTATTCCATAATATTCAAAAACAAACATATAAAAAAATACTGTCTCAATCATCATGGGAAACTAGGAGTCTTAGGGAAATCCTATAAAAACACTAACATAATCATTGTATAGGAAGACTAATGTTAGTATCAAAAAATATACCCCAGCACTTGGTTTTACCCTACCTAGCATGATCGATGGATAATTCACAAAATAGAGAAACTATTACCTTATAGACACTATCCAGAGTAATGATCATGAACTAGTGTATCAATTGTTCCTATATTTTTAATGAAAAAAAATGGTATTGATCCAAAAAATCATTATATAGAATATAATCATATCAATAAAAAATAAACTGAAACCTCACCTATAAGAACCTTTCACAAAAACAAAACTTTCCTTTAAGAGTAATAAAATTATATAAAACTTTCCCAATGGTATATCCATCAAATGACATCCCAATATTTCAATTACCATAAACTTTTCATAATAAAAAAGGGGCATGTTTCAAGGGACAATATTTTAATAATAAAAATATTTATAAAGTTCCAATTGGGACTTAAGTTTCACCTTTATAAAATCATGTCAACCAAAACATTTTTAAATACAAATAACATAAAAATATATAAGAAAATTGAGAATTAAAAAGTATAAAAAACTTTTAAGGAACCTAATAACACCCTTAATTTTTAAACCACGGCCCTTAAAATCCATTAGAGGTCCATAAAATTTCCATTAAATCATGAAATTCCTTTTAAAGATCCATCCAATAATTTTAAAAAACATATGGTGTGAACATCTATGTGAAAATTAATTTTACATTTCATAAATAAGGAAGAGTCTTTTGTAAACAATGAAAACCGAGTGCACAACCAATTTTTATAAATATTCACAACCATAGTTAATACTACCATAGAGAGTCCAAATAAAGATTTAACAGATCAAGAAATCCTAATTCTATGTTTAAAGAATTTTTCATAGAGAAAATATACATTAAATCCATTTTTTTAATTACACAAATTGTTAATCTACCTCAATAAGGTCTATGAATCCCTAAAAGACCAAGGAGAACCTTAAAAAGAAAAATGAAAAAATGAATTTTATCCGAGTGGAACCCTATGTTTATATGACCTCGTTGGGGAAAGAAGAAAGTATGAGAATGGAGGAGATTCATAGGGAATAAGGTATGGATATCCTAACATCAAGAATAATCCTCAAGACTCAAGGAAATACATGGGATTTTCTATAAAGTATTTGAAAAATAATGTTGAGAGGCACTACAGGTCGAGGTGTTTGAATAAAATGACAGAAGGGCACTAAAGGTGTTAAATTTAAGAAAAGTGACATGAGGATTTTCTATTTTTAAGGAATCTTGTATGGTCACATGATTTGGCCACACAATTTTCCAAATTATGCACTCCTCACTAGACACACCATGGAAACTCTACACGGTTTCACCACATGGAATATATCATTAATTGACCTAGATAACCCTCTAAGATGATACCCAAATCAATCATAACATGTCCCGAAGGTCATTCCTGATATCCAAGGTATAGTGAATCATTAATGAACATCAAAAAATCAATAAGGAATTATTTAGCTACTATAATAACTCAAAAAGATAAAATAAGTGGAAATAAAACACAAATAGTCAATATTCCAAAGCACTCATCAAGATAAAAGTATCACAAATAAAAAAGTACCAAAAGTAAAGAAGTACAATTCACAAAACATAAATCATCCTGATTTATCATATATCCATCAAATACATCATATCAAGATCTCATTATAACATGTAGATCACATAGACCACTGGTCACCACCAACTCCCAAGATCCCACTAATCAAGAACATCCACCACCACCAAATAGTGATTTCCATTTTCCTGGACCTATAATAAGAAAGTATGTCCAAAGGAAAATGTAGGGTGTGAGAAACACTATCCTAGTAAGATAAAACTAATAATTTCATAATAAATCCATATCAAATAAACTAAATATGCTAAATTTTAAATAAAATATGGCATGGTAATATTTTCACAATTCATGTTTTTCAAAACATTTCAATGGTAGGTATAAAATAGGTATAAAAGTGAATTTACATAAAAAAAATCATGAATATAAATTTCTATAATAAAAATCAAGATTATATATTTCTATCAAACACTGGAATAAATAAATCATTTGTAATCATTGCACCATGGTTAAGAGACTTGATTTCAAGTAAGCATAAGGATGTACACACATCTTAGTGAAATATGGATAAACTTTCACTCATCTATGAATTTAACTACCAGGGGGATAGGAGAACACCCCAAGAAATTAACTCCATACCATAATCATAGTGTAATTAGCATTTTCATCATAAATTCATTTTCAGGTAGAGCTAGTACATGCTTATCATGTTTTCTTCCCACCTAACTACCCATGCTCCCTTGTGCTTCAAGGAAATAAAACATACAAGGGGCTATCTTTCATATAAAAAATATCAAATAATTTAAATCAATAATTTCAAATTATACCCAAGTTCAAGTTTCAAACATACTATTTCATTTCAAAAACCATAATCTAATGGTTTTCATCAAAACACATTCCTTTAAAAACAATTATTTTCATTTCAAACCATAAATTATTTAATTCCACCTTTTCTCAATAAATCATAATCAAATTATTTTAACAAACCATTCATTCATTTTAAATATATTTTCAAGAAATTGTGACCTTATTTTAAAATCCATAAACAAAGAGGTCAAACACACACATTCTATTTTAAAAAAATCTATTAAGGATTCCAATTCATGCTTTTAAGATCATTTAGAAATCTATTCAAAATCAAGAAAGTAATAATAGTTTCAGTTTAATGGATTTACATTACAGAACCACCTACCTCAAACACAATCTCAACGAACACCCAAAATGAGATACTCCAAAGAATGGTTAAATGGATAGAATCAATTAAGGAATAATCCTAGAACCACAAATCTTGAATAATAATCTCTAATTCATCATCTCTAGAACAGTGGGAGAGAGAGATAGAAAACATGTACATCAACAATTCCCAAAGATCACACAATAGCCAACAGGGATTTAGTCAATGAAACAAAAACGATGATAGATATATAAGAAACCCAATTAGTTCTTTCCATAAACCTTAGATCTAGAATCAATATCCCTGATCTAAGATTCTGTTCAAGAATAGAAGCGTGGATCTGGAAAAAAAAGAACAATTATAAAAAAATGATACCATACCTTCAAAAAGCCAGATCCCACACCCTTAGATCCATCGAGAATAATCATCAATAGGAAAATAATCTAAAAAATATCTAATAATAGTTAACCTTGAAAAATATCCTATTCCACTAAGAGAAGAATTAGGTAATTTGAGTGAGTATTGGGTCTTAAAATCAAAATTTGTAGCAATAAATTCATGTCACGTGATTTAGCTGCATGTTTTGGAAAACCATGTACCAACCATGTTCCCCCTTCTTGGATACTGAAATATATGCATGGTTTGGACTCAGGGTTTGAAAAACTATAAACCAACTAGGCATGACCCCACTATCTCAAGACACATAGTTTGAGGCATAGACTGCAAGGTTAGTGATAACTATGCACTTAACCATGCACTGTCCTCCGGGACTCAATCACAAGGAGTACAGTTTTCTAGTCTGACTCACATGGTTTTCTCTAATTGTGAACTAACCATTCATAGGCCCAATTTCCTCAAAAAAACATAAAAAATTATCCCAAATCAACACATGAAAAAATATAAAAAAAATAAAGTCCAAACAAGGGAATTTAAGTATCTGAAAGTAGTTTTTGGGATGTTACAATTATCCCCACTATAATTTCCTTATGCTCCCAAAAATCATTTTCAATAATAATCATGCACAAAGATATAATCCCAATACTCTCTAATCATCACCTCACAATACCAAGTCTCATAAGAAATAGAAACATGTGTCCATAGAACCCAAACCAAAGGTATGTACTTCCCATGAAGAACCTTCATTTAAGAATCAATAATATGAACCAATTGTTCAATTTCAAATATATCAAGTTCCACATCTATGTCCTCCCATCTCAAAACATGAGACATGACTAAAAGATATTACCTAATCTATGACATTTGAAACATTTCATGGATAAATGTCATTTGAGGTGGAAAATCCAAATGGTAGGTCACCTTTCTAACCTTCTTGATAGCCTCAAATGGTACCACATATCTTGGTACCAACCTCTCATGTTTTCCAAGCCATCGGTGACCCAACTGAGGAAAATATCTAAATAAACATTTTTCACCAAACAAGAAATATAAATAATGGAGACATAATAAAAATAATATTTATACTATATCTATTTTCTTACCACTCTCTGGAGAATCATTTTGATCTTAGCTTTTTTCCTCTTAGACCAAACTTGGTCCCATAAGGGAATATTCACTAATATCTATCCAATAGAGTAGAGATTTACAAGGCCTAAAAAGTTTCCATGGTAATAGATGATTGATGAATTTTGTTATAGGAAGGTAAATAAACCCAAAATGGAAATCCCAATCACCTCCATAGTCAATGACACAAGCATGAATCATGTCTTCTAAAATCTAGATATCTTGTTTTCTATGACCATCGGTCTGAGGATGGTATGTTGTGATCAACCTGACTTGGGATCCCATCACCTCATAGAGGCCTCACCAAAATAAGTATGTGAACCAAATATACCTATCATAAATAATAGAATATGTAACTCCATTAAATCTATCAATATCCTAAACATACATATTTTCCAATTCCCTGCCATGTAGCCTTGCCCAGCCTTTGGAAAAATCAGCACTAGGTATGAAGTCAAATGATACTTTAACTCATATAAATAAGTCTAAAATTTTTAATCCCATATGGAATTAACCCCCTTTATAGTAATATCAATCAACAAAGAAGATAACTTTTGTAAACTTTTAATCAATTAGTGGTAATACCCTACTAAGACCAATAAGCTTTGAATCTCAAAGACATTTCATGGTTCTTCAAATACATATATCCTTAACCTTTTCAGGATAAATTGATATCACATGTTATGAGAATATGTGACCTAATATATTCACCTTCTGAATATAGAATTGGCACTTTGACAGCTTAGAATTAATTCATTGATTCCTCAAGAATTCTAGAACTACTCTTAAATGACACACATGATCCCCATCAGTGTTAAAGTAATCCAATATGTCATCCAAGAATACCACAATTAATGAATCGAGGTACTAGTGGAAAATAATTTTCATCATCACCATAAACACAACAAGAATATTTGATAGACTAAATGTCATAACAAGATACTTGTAATAGATATACCTTCTTCTGAAAGTAATATTTTGGATATCATACTTCTTGATCCTAAGCTAGTGATAACCAAGATAAAGATCAATATTAGTGAACCAATTGGAACCATTTAGGTGATCAAACAAATCATTGATATGAGGCAATAGATACTTGTTCTTGACCATAACCAGATTGAGCTTTCAGTAATCAACATATTATTAAAGGGTTTCATCGGCCTTCTTTGAAAAAAACACAGGTGATACCCAATGTGACATGATAGGTTGAATGAATCCTTTGTACATCAAGTAATCCAAATGATCCTTTAACTCTTTCAGGTCATTTAGTTCTATAGAGTAAGAATTAATATATGTTAGTTGAGTACCAGGTTCCAAATCAATAAAGAACTCTATCTCCCACACCTGTGTCAAACTAGAAAAGTCCGATGGAAAAACATATTGAAACTAAACAGATACTAGATTAAATTAACACATGAATATTATTTATATGGTTCAAAAGAAAACATGTATATCATCCTACTAAACTCCATAAGAGGAGGTCCATCTTAGCTAGACTTTGGGTCCCATTCTCCCTGAAAAAACATGACACTCCCCATCAGGGTCATTAAAGGAGACCTACCAAATATAATAGTCAATCCAGGATTTATGAGTAATCATCCAAAAAATATAGATAATAATGAACATATATTTCATATAAAGAATCAATAATCCCCAAATGATATTGAATTCTGATAAAGAGAAAGAAAAAGAGGGTCATCAGAGGCCCTAGTCTCGTTTTTTCCCAAGAGGTGTAACAATTTCTATCACATAGGCATGAGATCTATATGATGATTTAATACTTCCACAATATTGGATGATAAGAAGGAATGAGAGTAACTAGTATCAAATAATGTAGTTACTAAATATGTAGAAATTTTAATAGTACCTCTCACTATTATAGGACCCGTATCGGTTCCCACAGGTCACTCATCTATTGTGTGAAGAAGATTCATTCCTGATGCATGTGGCTAGAACCCCATTATTCTTGAATCATCAAACTGCACCACATATCCTCTCAGTGATGATGAAATCATACCACTATTCAGAGTGGTAAAACATGGAAAACCTATGTAAGTGACTTGAGTGTCTATAAGAGCTACATATCTTCAATGCCTCTATGCAAGTACACTTTGAGTACCAAACCTTTCCATACTAGAAATTAGTCAGTGATACTTTTTTAGACACTAAAGGATATTTATAGGAAGTATGGTTCCAAGATCCACCACTATGGTTTCCTCCACGAGACCATATTTCTTACCCTTCCCCTTAAAGGAACCACTGAAACTATAACTATGAGTAGAAGGAACTCTCATCAACCCTGACCTTTTAGCCAAGTCATGTTCCACCATCAGATATCTATCTATAATTTTATCATATGAGGTAAGTTTCATCATGAATACCTGAGATAAAATATCTAATCAAAGACCCATATCAAACCTCTGGGACTTCATATTCTCATTTGACACCACCTCGGATGGAAATTGAGAAAGTATGGAAAAAATACTGGTATACTGATTCAATATAAAATCACCATTTTGAAGTTTGAGAAACTCCATGGACTTTTCCAATAACATCAAATATGGATATAATATATCCATGAGAAGTGTTTTTAAGTCTTTCCATCATAATCCCTTCATTATTATTCTCCATAACTATATCATTTCACCACCTCCTACTGGTCTCTTCATGCTTAAAGATGACACATTTCACCTTTATGGAATCCAATAACTATAAGAACATGAAGATTCACTCAATATTTCTTAACCAATCCTATACCTCATAAAGATCATTTGTACTATATAAATATAGAGGCTTATAATGAAGAAACTCCTAGGAATAATCTCTACTATCTTCCCTCTGAGGTATAGCCTCTATGGCCTAAACAACAGAAAGTTCAACCCCATGGTCTAGATCTTGGACCAAACACACTAATAATTATTCAAGGTTATGGTCAACTTGAGGGTTTTCTTGGTGTGATTCATCAGTAGCTCCCCTATGAAGTCTGTTTGGACATATTCTTGGTAGAATGGTACTACACAACATCAATAGACAATAATAAATCATCAGTTAAGAGACTAAATATTATCAATTCTATCAGTCGTAATTTAACTTGAAAAAACACATATCATATTAAAGTTTAGAAACATTCTATAATTAGATCAAAAAATCCTCAAATACACTTTTTACCAAAAACCCATGGAAACTTAAGACTCATTATGATGATATTTGGTCAATACCATGATCATTACCTACTCCTTAAGTCCTATTAATCTTATCTTCTATCTATTGGGACATCCCAAATAGTATACTGACATTAAAGAAGGGACTAAGCCTCTCCTTTGATACCAATATAACACAAAATGACTTGGATGACCCACTAAGATGATACCTGAATCAATCCTAATATGGAATAAATGTCATTCTTGATCCCGGCAGAATGGTGACGAGCACCTAGGTATTAAAACAATCAAGAGGGAATAATTTCTCCCCTAGAATAACTCAACAAGAAAAAAGTAATAGAAATAAAACATAAACTATCGGTATGGAAAATCACACATCAAGAGAAAAGTACCATAAATATACATATACAATTCCTAAAATGGTATATCAACCGGAGTCTTCATATATCCATTAAATACATCATATCAATATATCATTATCACAAGTGGATCGCATACACCACTGATCACCACCAATTCCCAAGATCCTAATAATCAATAACATCCACTACCTCTAAGTAGTGATTTTCCTTTTCTTATACCTATCATAAGAAATTATACAAATGTCCAAAGGAAAAATAAGGGTGTGAGCAACACTTGCCCAGTAAGATTCCACCAAGAATTTTATAATAAATCAATATAAAATTAACAAAATATGTTAATTTTAAATAAAATATGGCATGGTAATATTTTCACAATCAATAACTAATCATGATTTTCAAAACCTTTCAATAGAAGGAATAAAACAGTTATAAATGTTAATTTCCATCAAAACAGGCAAGAACGGGACTTTTTATCATAAGAGACATGATTAAACATTTTTATCAAACACTGTAATGTATAAATATTTTTTAATCATAGAAACATGGTTAATAGTTATAGGGTTAGGTTATTATAGGTATTCTCACACATATCAGCAAAATATGGCTCTAGGTGCACACATTTTTGAGATGGTATGGAGAACAATACTCTTCTAAGATACCAAAGGTAGGATCAAAATAATAATTTAGATACTCAATATACAATAGGGGGTGAATTTTATACTTTAAAAATTATTTGGGAACTTTTAAAGTTGGTAATAAACCTTTATATTTTTTAACAAAGTTAAAAAAAGTAATTCACAAAACCTCTAGTTCTATACACTTGCTTGATTTCGAAAAAATGATTCCGAGAAAGCAATTCTGGAAAAGTGAATCCGGAAATGAAACTTAAAAAAAGTTTACAAAGATAAATATTCTACCTTAAATTTTATATAATCTTACTAAATCATAGTTTACAAGTGTAAGGAAGTATAAGATAGTTATACTTTCCCTAACATACAAAATGCAGTGGAAAACTTGAAACAAACAAGTAACAAGTTGTAAGTCTTTTAACCCAAACAGAAGGGTATCCAACAACCTTAGATAAAGGTCCCTTGATGTATACTTTAAAGAAAGTTTGTCTTACCCACACATGGGTAATCCCTCGATATAAATATCGGAGTCTATCTTTCTATCCCCACAAGCCCTCAACTTCAAGGTAGTCGGAACCTCTGTCTTCCTCAGCAAGGAAGTCCTCGAACTTTAAGGTAGTCGGCACCTCTGTCTTCCTATCCTCAGAAGCCCTCGAATGTACTCAGTAACATTCAGAGTCACACAAAGAAATTTAAACAAGATGTTTAGTACGCAAAAAGAAATAAATTCTCTCTCTCTATAAATCAATTCAGCAGCATGTAATCTCTATATTGATCAACTTGTGCTGAGCTCTTTCAAATGAGCTCCTATGTATAGGCACAGCTTCAACGGTTGGCTCCCTCCTCCAACGGTCATATTTTTTCTTGAATTTCAGAGGGACCTATACATGTGTCACTCAAACAATAGTTAGTTAGTAATTGAATTCACGACATCATTTTTTAACCAAAATAAGAGTAAGCAAAAAAAATATGGTTATATAAGAAAATTCATTTTTCGAAGTGTAAGCAAAAATGAAAGTTCGGAGTCTAACCAAAAAACTATTCGGAGTCAAGGATATTTGGATTCTATTTATCAAAAGAATTCAGAGTTATAATTCTATAGAATTCTAGAGTCTGAATTTCATGGAAATTCAGAGTCTTGAATTCAGTAGAATTCAGAGTCTGAATTCATAAGAGTTCAGAGTCTGAACTTACAAAGTTCGGAGTCTGAATTCATAAGAGTTCGGAGTCTGAAATTACAAAGTTCGGAGTCTGACTTCATAAGAGTTCAGAGTATAAACTTACAAAGTTTGTATTCTTACTTCATAAGAGTTTGGAGTCTGAATTCATAAGAGTTTGGAGTCTAAATTTAGAGAACTCAGAGTCAGAACTCATAAAAGTTCGGAGTCTGAATTTAGAGAACTCAGAGTCAGAACTCAGAAGAGTTCGGAGTCTGAATTCAGAGAACTCAGAACCTGAATTTGGATCCTAAAAACAAAATGCTTTATATCTAAGAATATTTATGATTCCAAGGTTTTTGATATGAAACTGAATTTTATACTTAGAAAAAATGAATAATGAAGATATGGTAAGTAAAAATTTCCTTGGGGAAGGAAAATTTTCCTTATAGAAGTAAAACATAGAGTAAATGAAATTTTCCTTAAGATAAGGTGTTTGTGATTTTCAAAACATAAAGAAATTGTAAAGTCATAAGGAACCCTTATTGACTCAATCAATCTCCCCAAACATGAAGGAATGGAAAATTCATAAGGAAACCTTATTGAATCAACATGCATCCCTAGATCTTAGAACAAGGGGAATAGAAGAACACCCAAGGGAATGAAATCCCTAACCCCATCATATTTTAGATAGCATTTTCATCATCAATATATTACTTGGTAGATCTAATACATTTATATCATGTGTTCTTCCCACCTAACTACCAAGGATCCCTTATGATTCAATAAAATCAAACATACAATGAGATATCCATCATTTCAAAAAATCTCAAATCATTTCAATCAATCATTTAAAATCATCCCTAATTTCAAGTTTCAAACATTCCATTTCCTTTCAAAAAGCAACATCAAATTGTTTTCATTAAAACTCATGCCTTTTAAAAAAATCATTTTCATTTCAAGCCATAAATCATTTCATTCCACCTTTTCTCAATAAATCATCATCAAAGTCTTTCATCAAAATTTTCATTCATTTAAAATCCTTTTTCTACAAATCATTACATTATTTGAAAATATATAAACAAAGAGGTTCATCACAGTCATTCCATTTTGTAAACATCTATCAGGGATTCCAATTCATGCTTCAAAAATCATTTAGAAATTGGTTTCAAATTAATCAAGCAACAACGGTTTCAATTGGTAGGAATTACATTACAGAACCACCTATATCAAATATGTTCTTGAAGAACACCCAAAACGAGATCCTAAAATTGAGAGTCAAAGTTAAATAATTAATCAAGGAAGAATCCTAGAACCATAGGTCTTGAATAAGAATCTCAAATTCATCATCTCTATAACAATGGGGGGAGAACACATACCTCAATAATTCTTGAAAATTACACAACCAACGGAGATCCAAATAATGAAACCCAAAACCATGATAGATCTATAGAAACCCAATTGGATCTTACAATAAACCTTAGATCTAGTATTAATATCCCTGATCTAATATTTCATTCAAGAAACAGGATCATACATTTGAAAATCTATATCCCACACCCATATATCCTTTGAGAATGATCATCAAGAGGAAAATAATCTCTAGAATCTCCAAGAAGAGTCTACTTGGTCAAGAGAATATTCCACAGGGAGAATAATGAGGAAATTCAAGTGATTATTGGGTCTTAAAATCAAAATTCAGAGTAATAAATTCATTTTTCATGGTTTGTCCACATGATTTGAAAACCATGCACAAACCATAAACCCTATTTAGGCATACTAGAATATTTTTATAGTTTGGATGCATTTTTTGGTGGGTAGTTTGTATGGTTAGTACTAACTGTGAACCTAGTCATGTTCCATCCTCTAAGACTGAAACACAGTGTGCATGGTTTACTGGTATAACCTTCATGGTTTTCTCCAACTATTCACTAACCATGCATAGACCTAGAAACCTCCAAAAAACTTCCAAAATTTTCCCAAAACAACCCATGAAAAGATCCAAACAAAAGATATTAAAAGTAATGGAATGTAAGTACATGAATGTGGATGTCAAGATGTTATAGTTTCCCTAACTTTTCACCAACCATGTAGGATACACTAAACTCACCTAGGAGATTTCACGATTTGGGCCACATGTCTAATTAAACTGTGTTCTAACCATGCGATAAACTTTTTAATTTAATATAGGATTACACTATTAAGATACACAATTTTTCTTAACCCTGAAAATACCATGTGGTAGTCTCTAAACCCCCAATTTCTCAAAAATTCATAAAAATCAATCCAAAACTCAATGAAATGGAATAAAAACAAAAAACAAGTAAAATATCAATGAAAATCAAGATCAAGGTCTTATAGTCTTTCTCATTCATTCTTGGTCAAAACACTCCTAACTAAAGCACTCTTCTCCTAGTTACATTACACCAAAACACTAACAAGTCATGGAGGGTGGTGGATCTTTCTCATATGAAAAGTGATTCAGTTTAATCATGTGGATACCTTCATGGGAGGTATATCATTAAGTTGCCTCTTTGTGATCTTCATCATGCCCATATGAAGATGGAGTAGCGAATGAAATAGTGTAAGGTATATATTAGCAAGGTTATTCATTTCTAGTTTACATATAGTTTCATTTATCTAGAATGTTTTGATCTTGAATTGGGTTTATTTATTACTTCCTCTATTATTTAAAAGTGTTTTTATATCTTTTAAAATCTGGTAGAAAGTGGGGTCTCAGAGAAGTGGTAACAAAGTTTTATCCAAAATATTTTATTTTTATTACATAACTAAATCCTTATAAAGGTAATTAATAAATATAATAAAATGATATAAGTTTCATAAGGATCCTATATTTTAAACAAAAAAATAAAATATTGATTCTTCATTTGTTTTTTTTTTCTTTTCAAACATTACTTAATACATGATCGATTTATACTACCTGAATTGATTATGTTTTTCCATATTTATCACTACCAATAAATGATAGTTCTAAGTATTCTATTTATTATATAAATAAAATATTTAGAATTATTTTATTTCATTATTATGACTCCAGAATACCAAAATTAAAATAAATATAACTATATTGAAATAATTCATCATGTCGGTAAAAAAACCCAAAAAGCATATTGGTTAATGCTTCCATTATGAATTTGAACTATATATATTATTTAACTTATAATAGAATATTGTTATTTTATAATTTTATTATATTTTTACCTTTAAATTTATAGATTTTATCAACATTTGGACAAATATCAAAGATTGATATTTTCCATACTAATACAATTTTGGATCCAAGGGAATGAATACTACCAAAGGAATCTAATGAATAAAAATAACTAATAAATAAATAATAAATGAATATAAATAAATAATAATAAATTAAATTAACATAAATAATTTTCTAAAAAATAAATTAATTAATGATATTTTATTATTCATGAATTTATAAGTGCATCCAAAGAAAGTTGGGAAATAAGGTAGGGTGATTCATTCTCAATTTCTTCTCATTAATTTAAAGTCTCTCATTTTCATATAAATTATAATTTTTTGGGAATATATCATTCCATGAATTCCATAATATCATTTTATATTTTATATTTAGGATCTATACTTACTTTTACTATTCCTATTTTGGTAAATTTTCTTCATCACTGTTTCATAGTTCCTTGAAATATGTGTTCTAGTTTTAAGAATCACTATTTCCAGGTGGTTTCCATTGGATTTATTCATGGAACTAAAAACTCTCAACAGTTCTTTATCCAAAGGGGACCTACTTTCCAAAGGTAGGCATTCATTAAGTTTAAACTTTACAGTACTTAAGAACATGCATTGGTCGAGAGGATGGGAGGTCGAACTCATCACACTCTTTTGGGGGGGATTATTATATACTCTAGGACTCTCTTTGTAAATTTAAGATATTTTCATGAATCCTTATTAATTCACCAAGTATATCATAAGTATCCTTTGGAATTTACAATCACTTATTAACATGTGTAAAATTTATAATCATCAGAATGCATTCAAGGTTCTTCATGAATGGAAAAATTCATGTATTTTAGGTTTTCCATCAATGGGATCCTCTAATATACAGATTAAAGATTATTTTAATCATTGTTGTGATGATACTGGTTTTCAAGCCACTCAGTGGGGCACTCTGGAAGTTTTTGTCATCTAGGGAGATGATGGTTTGTTTTGGTCTTGGGATTGTGCCCATCAAATGGGCTACTATTTCCTCTGGAATTGGGGATGATCTCATTGATTTATGATTCAAACATTCCAAGCGGTTTCTAACAGGTTTGTTCGTAGAACCGGAAACATCAAATGATTCCATATCCATTTGGACCTACTTTCCAAAGGTAGGTGCTCATTGGTTGTGAACTGATAGGACTTAAGAATTTTCATTGGTCGAGAGGATGGGAGGTCGGACTCATCACACCTTTTTAGGGGAATTATTTTCTACTCCAGGACTCTCTTTATATATTTAAGTTATGTTCGTGAATCCTTATTACATTACCAAGTATGAAAATGATATTTTGTTTAGATATAACAATCAATGATTAATATGTATGAGATTTAGAGAATCTTTTATATGTATTCAAGGTTCTTCATCGATAGAGAATCATCTGTATTTGTTTATAGATTCTTAGTCAATGGTATCCTTTAATACATTATATAAAAGTCTCTTGTTCATTATGATGACCATACTGGTTTTAAAGCCACTCAGCGGGGTACTTGAAGTTTATTTTCATTCATAAGGACATGAATTATTTCATAGTTGGGATCGTACCCGTAGATGGGCTACCTACGTATCCTTTGTTTTAGAAAAGGAATCAGAACCCACGTAGTTTGAGTAAAGAAGTATTTGGTTTATTCATGATTGATGGCTCAAAGAAATATGTAATAATTACTTTTACACTCTAAGCTCACGTAAGTCATGCTCGGTGTGAGAAACAAGAGGTATTGGTAAAACCAGAAAATTTTTCCATCATAAGAAATGATGTGGGGATTATGTATGTATGACTACCCAAAATAGAATAATATTTGGTTTTACTTCAGGGAAGAAACCCAGGAACAAGGTAGATAAAGGTATATGTTCTTTATGGATATTTGGATACTCTAACTTGGGGATTACTCTTGAGGAAGGTTCCCAAATTAGGAAGGGACTTATGATTGGGTTTTACTCGTAAAAAGGAATCCCAATTCAAAAGTAAATTAAGATTGGTTAATAGAAATTATGACTGGGGCTTATTATTAAAGAAGAGGCCCAGGTTAAAGGGAATTATGACTGGGGCTTACTCTATAAAAGGAATCCTAGGTTAAGGAAATTCGGATTTTGGGAACCTGGGACTTACTCCTAAGGAGGATGCCCAGATTTGGGAAATTATGACTAGGGATTATTCCTGAAAAGGATTCCCAGGTTAGGGGACTTGGGGCTTATTCCTAAAGAGGATTCCCAAATTAAGAGAACTTGGACTGGGGCTTACTCCTGAAAAGGAGGCCCAGGTTAAGGATTCTCTCATCTTAAAGGATGAGGTTGAATGAATGAAATCTTTAACCATAGTGACATAAAGATATGTAAATCTCTAGGTTTTAAGAGATGTTCCACATAATTCCTTTTAGATAAGGAATCCAACAAGGAAATCATTCCATGAATGGATTTGGAGAGAGTTCTGAAGGCTTAATCTTGAAGAGGATAGGTGGATAGGCATAAGAGAGGTGAAATAGGCAAGAGGGGAACCAAAAAAGATGGTGGCATGCAATTCCTTCATGGGCACGCAAGTCATGGTCGTGCAAGTATACTTGCACGACACATGGGTACCTGCGCGACGGTCAACCCTTAGGGTAATACTTGGGCAAGACTTGGATCAAGACCTTAGTACTATCCCTAGAGTCTTTCAGAAGAGGGGTGCGCAAGTTCTGTTGAAGGAGTAAGGCGTCGTACAAGTGTGGCCATTTCCTTTAAGGGCTGGCCACTTAGGCGTGCAAGTGTTGATGAGTTTCAACACTTAGGCCTTACTCCCTCTCTTTATATCTTTTATTCTAGGTAATAAATTTCCTTATAAGTGTTTGTAAGCTTTGAGAAGACACTAGGGCGCCGGGAGATCAAATATGAGTTTCTGGAATTTTTCCTCCCATAAATGGGGGGCCCACAGGGGGTATTTATAGGCTGGAGAAGACCCTGGGCGAAATTCAAATAGGGAGTGCAAGTCACCTACGCGACCACTAGGTGGCGCACAGGTATACTTTCAAGAACTTGGTGGAACTTGCGCGACCCAAGTGCATTTGAATCTTTGTTCATGCCTTTGTTAATTTTTGATTCCTCTTCAAAGGATGAATCACTTTGGGTTTAAGGTATTTCCCTTTTCAATTCATTAGACTCTATGATAGAAAGGAGCATCATAAAAAGTCCCCCCTCAAAGTTGGATCTGAAAGAAATGAGGATGTAACTCTGAGGAAAGAAGAAAACCTAGGAAACTTCAGCGCGCAAGTGTTGAGCACACAGATGGCATCGCGCAGGTGCGAGTCGCGCAGGCCTCGGTGTAGCTAGTTGCACGCGCTGGATTTAGGCACGTAGGGTTGAGTCCTGGCCTATATATATGCGGCCATTCCTCATTAAAAGCACCGAATTTCAAAATTTCAAGCTCTCACCGTGCAAGTTGCCTTCGTCGTGCAAGTTGCTCTGTTTTCTCCTTTTTTTTTGCTGTCGCGCTGCTATAGAGGTATTTAGACTTGTGCGGTGATACTTGCATGCCAAAAACTTACGCAACACACTGATACTTGCGTGCCAATTTTGGGACCTGCGTGCCTTAATGCCTTAGCCATTTTTTCACTTTTCATCACAAAATTTATGAAAAATCAACTTACTTAAGAGTTAATAATTCAATCTTTGTGCAGATAAAATGGCTCCCAAGAGAATCAGAATGGCTGATGAACTGGCTAGAAAGTGAGTTGATGACATGATAAACATTTTTTCCATGATTATTATGATATCTGTTACAGTACTCTCCCATATTTGGCTAAGTACTTGACGAAATATCATGTTAATTTCCAACAGAGCATATACCTAGATCTGTATGGGCATGGTCATCTATAAGGAGTCAATGTTCCAGATGTAAAGAACTATCTTCCTGAGATGCAGTTGCACTGTTACTCCTCTATTTCGATTATTCAATTCATTAAGATCAACAACAATGGTGTGAAATTTCAAAATTTTCTTCCATGCCATTTCCTTATAGATATGAAAATGGAAAACCATGGGCTAATATGTTTTATGTTGCCGGTTGATGGAGAGAATATGACATTAGAAACAATATCTGAAAAGAGTACTCTCTCAAAATGGCTCTTTACTTCCAATTATCCATTCTCAAATCCATGTATCCATCTTCCAATTCTCTTGGATAGAAATGGAGTCATTGTTTTATCAGCAGAAAATTTTCTCAAACCGCACTCAAGAACATTCTTTTATAATTGTTCCAAGAAGAGCTGGTATCACTGCATCTCTTATTATATTCATTTTAATGAATTAATTCCAGGTGGCTGCTGATGAATCTCGAGATGTTGTGAATCAAATAAAGAGTTATGTTGAAAGCCTCTTATAATTTAAAAAGATAAGAGACTCTAGTCTGTGGATTTCCTTCTATCTCTTATGCATCAATGAGAAACACTTTCATCTTTAACCATTTGTTCATGCATTTTCTTGCTACCTTCTTTAAATTTTTTACCTAATCCAATGGGCCTAGTAAGCATAGTTTGATTTTTGCTAGGATTATTATAAATAACCCTACAAACTTGGAATCTTTTAATTGTTCAATATTAACTAAATCATACAAAAATGTATGTTTAGTGATCTAGGACTTGACTTTTATTCAGAGTTCCCTTGTCTTTTGTGGGCAGTTTAAATTCATGCATGTCGGACATAAAAAAAAGGTTAACGTTTAAGGTTGAAATAGCTTTGACCAAATGTATTAAAATTTACTCAATTCCTTCACAATTTGTCTGAAAATATATTACCACACTCAAGTATGAGGGAAAATATGTAAACAATGACTTAATAAATTTTTGAATCTGAGGAATGATACGAAAAAAGGGATAAAAGGCATTAGAAGAAGTAGTTTCCAAGAATAAAGTTACCACTATTTAACAAACCTGTTATGGGGTTGAATTATACAGGGTCTCCTAAGGGATTTGACTGCATAGTCAAATAATAGTATCTTTTGGTTGATAAGTCTGTTATGTAGACTGTTTATGAAAGGCCACCTAAGGGAATGTGCTGCATAGTCAGGCAAAATAACTCTAAAAAATTTACCTTTCTACTGCTAAAAAGCTAGTGGAAGTTTATATAGATTCAAATTTTCCAAATCATAGAGTTTGTTGTATGGAGAGAGGTACTTGAATATAGAGAAGATATTTCCAAGCAAGATCATCTAAGAATTGGATGAATGTCACTCCTATGAAGGTCAGACCCAAACATAGGGAAGAGAAATATAAACCATAGACTTGAATACTTTCAGATCATGAAAAAGAACATGGGAAAAATATGTTAAGGATGGCTATTTTTTGCGGATCCTTTACATATTGTTGATAATACCAATAAGGACAAAATAGGTTTTCTTCCCAAGAATGAAGTTACCATTATTTAAAAAAATAGTTATGGGGTTGAATTACGTAGGGCCGCCTAAGGGCATTGGTTGCATAGTCAAATAATAGTATCTTTTGGCTGACAAGTCTGTTATGTAGACTGTTTATTCAAGGCTGCCTAAGGGCACGTGATGCATAGTCAGGTAAAAGAACTCTTAGAAATTGGACATTTTGTGACCAAAAGTCAAGAAAATGGTTATAAAGATTTGGAAGTATTTAAGACTAGGAGTATGACACATAAAAATGGGAATTTGTTCAATGCATGTAGAGATACACAGACTAATGCTAACCATAATCATGTTGTGGCTAGGTCCTGAATTAAGATATTGTACTTCACTACGTATCCCATAAGGATAGGAATCAAGCCATACATAGTTCTTGAAATACAGTTTAACGTCATGTGGGACGAAAGTATGGGAGATCTTAGTTTAGGTTCATAGAGCTCAGACCATAATAATGAATACACAGTGTGTGTTTTCATAGGTACTTTTCAGCCAAGGGACTAAAAATGGAATTTGGGGTTAGGTCCAAAGACTTGGGGATGGATTCGAGGGACACTCGAACGTTCCTACGTATCCCAGAAGGATAGGAATCAATCCGCACGTAGTTCTTGAAATACCCCCTGTACAGATTTGGTTTGCACAAGTGAAGGGTGAAAGAGGAATTTAGTGAAATAATGGTTTGACCCAAGATAAAAGGTTCAGACATTGCCATGTATGCATGTAGTTTTTATAAAATAACATGATTGGAGATCAATGTAAATAATGATTACCTCTCAGGTGAGGGTATCAAACAATGTTGTAGTTTATTGTCATACAGGACAAAAGTGTTGTACAATTTAACATCATGTAGAAAGGAAAAAGGTGAACCAATATGAAGAGATTGGTTTTGGGCATGAACCTCAGGAGGCTGGCTACATACCTAGCCTAGAAGGAAAGGATCAAAGTTCATGTAGTTAAATTAAATAATGGATTAGTGATCAAGTTTTTCTTGAGGACAACGACCTAAAAAATGGTGTTGGGACTTACGCATGGTTAGAGGCCCAGAGAGGGTGTTATGGTTGAAGTTTACTCTAAGATCACATGAGTCATACTCGATGTGAGAAATAAGAGGTAGCAATAACCGTAACAATGCACAGTTTAATGTCATGTAGGACATATGAAGGGACTATGCAGTTTAAAGTCTTGTAGTGAGTACTATTGGTGCTGCACAGTTTAGTGTCATGTAGTAGGGACAGAATACAGTTTAACTTCATGTAGGACGTATTGAGGGACTTCTATACAGTTTAGCATCATATAGCTAGGACGATGGGGACAATAAAGTTTAATGTCATGTTGGAAGAAAGGGGGACTGTACAGTTTAATGTCATGCAGTAAGGACAAAAGAGGACACAGTTTTACATCATGTTGGACGTATTAGAGACTTTTACAGCTTTACGTCACGTAGGACGAATGAGCAGTACAGTTTAACGTCATGTAGGACAAATATAGGGACACAGTTTAATGTCATGTTGGACAATAAGGGTGTTGTAAAGTTTAGCGTCCTGTAGCTAAGACGATGGGTAAAATACAGTTTAACGTCATTTTGGACGAAAGGGATGCAAATAGTTAAAGTTCATATGCTTGAATTGTCGATGGTGTAGTTTAACGTCTTGTTGGACGATAAGGGATGAAAATAGTTTAAGGTCATATGCATTGACTATAGATGATGATGCAGTTTAACGTCTTTCTAGATGAAATGGTATTTGTGTTACACAAAATACTTCTTTAAAAATCTAGCATTGGTTGGAGTAGTGATGAGTTCTCCATCCATTGAGATTAAAGAATATGCCCCATTGGAGTAGACCTTATGTATTGAATAAGGTCCTTCCCATTTTGGCTTAAGATTGGGAGGTTTCTTTCCTGGTATCATTGGAGTTCTGAGAACTAATACCAATTCTCCCTGAACGAATGAACGAAGATGAACTTTTTTGTTGAAAGCTCGTGCTATTTGATTCTGATAAACTTCCAAGTGGTGCAGGGTTCAGAATCTTTTATCATCTAGCTGTTCCAATTCATCCAATCGCTTTTGATATTGTTCATCTGTAGATTATTGATCACAAATGGCTACTCTGAGCGAGGGTAATTGAACCTCAATGGAAAATAATGCTTCTATTCCATATACCAATGAATATGGAGTTGACCGCATTGCAGTGCGGGTGGTGGTTCGATAAGCCCATAAAGCATTAAAAGTTTATCAGGCTATGATTTCTTATCTTTATCCACCATCTTTTGCAGTATGTTTGAAAGAATCTTGTTTAAGGCTTCTATCTGGCCATTGGCCGCTGCATGATACTGAGATGAATGGTTGGATTTGATGTTGTATTCTTGAGACAACTTCCTCACCTTGGGTGAACAAAAGTTGGTGCCATTTTCCATAAATATGGTATGAGGGACACCAAATCTAGTAATGATGTTAGACTTGGTGAAGCTAACAATTCATTTAGAACTAACTTATTTGAGGGGTATTGCCTATTCCCATTTGGAAAAGAAGTCAGTAGTAGTAATAATATATTTAAACTACTTGGCTATAGCTGAAGGATAAGGTCCCACTACATCCATTCCCCATGTGGAAAATGGCATGAGTATTTAGCTATATGAAGCAACTATGGGGGGTTGATGAATGAAGTTGGCATGTACATGTAAAGAATGAAACTTCTTTGTGAAATCAACACAATCTTGTATCATTGAAGGCCAAAAGTATCCAAGCCTTTGAATTTGATCAGATAGTCTATGTCCAGACTGGTGGGCACCACAGACTCCCGCATGTACTTCTTTCATGAAAAACATTGTTTCTTCACCATCAATGCATCTGAAGATAACTCCATCAAAACCACGTTTGTAGAGAATTTTCTCTAGGTGATCTGGTCTATCATAAAGAGTGAAATTGACCACACTTCTCCAGAATTGTTCTTTCCCGGCTCTATCAGGTGGAAGTGTTTCATTTTGAAGGTATTTCCTGATAGGTGTCATACATCTTGTAGTATGACCATATGGTTTAGAGATGGGAGTAATTTCATTTCTTTCCTCTGTTCTAATTTGAACATAAGGTGAAATTGTACGACAGTGGGAAATACTGATGGTTGTCTCATCCTAATTTGGATCAGCGAGAGCCGTGTCTATATTATCCAGTGCATCAACTTGGGCATTTTGTGATCTCGAGACATAAGAAAATGTCAGTTCCGTATGAAATTCCGCCATTAACTCTCTGACGTAATCATACAAAGGGATTAGTTCTTCTTTTCTGATTGTATAATCCCCATTGACTTGTTTGATTACCAGGTCTAAATCACCTTTAACCTTTAAGTGACTCACTTGTTCTTGAAGCGCCAACTCCAATCCTGCGATAAGAGCTTGGTATTTCGCATCATTATTTGTACCACCTCCCAACAATGAGAAGGAATAAGGTAGCACTTCCTTTTCCAGGTAAATGAGTACAACTCCTAACCCAAATTTTTTTAATTTAGGATTTTCCATTTTCCTCCCTATTGGACTTCTGGAAGCACCATCAAAGTATATTTCCCATGTTTTAAGACTATCTTAAATAAAGAATACTTCCTCATCAGGAAGTTCAATATCTGAAGATGTATCTTATACTGAAGGATGTTCAGCAAGGAAATCATCCAGATCTTGGCCCTTTATTGCCTTTTGAGACACATACTGAATATCAAATTGCTGTAAAATAACTTCCCATCTTGCCAGACATCCTGTAAGAATTGGACAACTAAGGATGAATTTGAGTGGGTTATTGAGAGATACCAATTGGACCTCGTGATGTTGTAGGTAGTGTCTCAAATTCTGAACTACAAAGATTAATGCCAAGAAGCACTTCTCAATATTTGAATATCGGGTTTCCGCTTCAAGCATAGTCCGACTGAGATAGTAGAGGTTGTTTTCATTTCCATCATAATTCTTCTGAGAAAGAAAGGCACCCAATGATTTCTCTAAAGCTGTCACATAGAGGATAAGTGGTATTCCTTAAACAGGTGGAATTAACACTGGTGGACCCAAGAGATACTTCTTGATAATATTGAATGATTCTTGACATTCTTCAGTCCACTGGTAAGTGACTCACTTCTTCATCAATTTGGTGAAGTGTAAAATTTTTCCTGCCAAATTGGAAATGAAATGCCAAATATAGGCTAAGTGGCCTTGAAGTCCTCTAAATTATTTTAAATTTTGAGGAGGTGACATTCCAAGGATTTACGTTTTCTTCTCAGGATTGACTTCGATACTAGGATGGCGTACAACAAAGCCAAGAAATTTTCCTGAGGTTACCCCAAAATCACATTTTAAGGGGTTTATTTTCAAATTATGTTGCCAAAGTTTGTGTAATATGATTTCCAAATCAGCCAAGTGATTAGCACTCTGTTTTTATTTAACCACCAAATCTTCCACATAACATTCAACAAACTTCCCTAAAAAGGGTTTGAAGATACAATGCATGGTACGTTGATATGTTGCACCTGCATTCTTCAGGCCAAAGGGCATTACCTGATAGTAAAACACACCCTAAGGGGCTTTGAAGGCTGTAGATTCTTCATCTTCTAGAGCCATTCGGATTTGATTATATAAATAATATCCATCCATGAAGGAAATTGCTTCATAGTCAGTTGTTTCATCAATTAAGAGTTATGTAATTAGTACTGGAAAATCATCCTTAGGACAATGCCGATTAAGATCTCTGAAATCAATGAAAACTCTAATTTTCCCATTCTTCTTTTTCACTGGGACAATATTAGCCAACCACTTGGGATATTGAAATTCTCTGAAAAAGTTAGCTTTGATGATATTATCCACTTCAACTTCAATTTTGGAAGCATAGGTTGGGTGTGTTCTTATAGCAGCTTGTTTGAATCCTCGATGTTCTTCTGGCAAACCCAAACGATGAGTGGGAACATCAAGATCAAGCCCTAGCATCTCTGTATAGTTCCAAGAAAATATATCTTGATTTTTCTTTAAAAAATAAATATACATCTCTTGCTCTTCAAGAGTCATGGTCGCAATAATTAAATTGGGGCGTGGATCTTCTTTTGTACCCAGATTTATTTCTATGAGTTCATCCATAGTGATAGAGATACCCTCTTCAAATACTGGAGGAGCATCCTGGAGATCTTCCCCTTATTCTTCAACATGTGTTATTTCTTCTGTTTCTACTTGCATAGTAGATGATGAAGTAGAATTTCTATGATCATAAGAGATGTTAAAATTTTAACATCTTGAAGAAGAATCTTCCATTTCTGACCCGATTAATGATGAAGAGTCTTCCTTGGGTAATGAAGAGGAGATGATGGATTAATAATCGACATCATCGTTCACCTCTGACATTGTTATAACTTCTTCTGCCCTGGTTGTCAAAGTATAGACTTTATGGATTTCAGAAGATGAAATGAAGACATCCCCATTTGAGCTTTCATCATTGCTTGGTGAATCAACAATTTCTCCCATGCTGTCTGGCTTGATTTCCGTAATTGACATTATGGAAGTTTCCATAAGAGTATTTTGATTTGGGTCTATCTTGTCAATTTTACTGATAGGAAACACATAATCTACACTCACATGTGTAAATGGGTTTACTGGAATCTTTTCCAAACCATATAGAGCATTAACTTTGGTAATCTCCCTTGTTGTGGATTTCTCATTTCCCTTCATGTGATAGAATTCTGCCTCAATGTATTGAGATTCACATGTCTTGAATGGGTATTTATCACCATACAATGTTCCAATTTGACCATCAAAATAATATTTGAGACATTAATGGTATGATGAAGGGATAGATGCATGTTGATGTAGCCAGGGTCTTCCAAGAAAGATGTTAAAGGCTGAGTCTTGATCAACAACCATGAAATATGAATTGGATATAAGATCTTCAAACTGAGTTCTGAGTGTAATCTTTCCCAGTGGTTCTTGTTCATTTTTATCATATCCTTGTAACATCAAAATAGAAGGAGATAAATTAGATTCTGTGAGGCCTAATCAACGAAGTGTACGAATGGGGATGAGGTTGACTCCTGAACCATTATCAATGAAAACTCTTCGAACGTCTGCACCATTGACCTTGCCAGATAAGTACAAAGGTCTAATATGTCCATGCACGACATCATCTTCATCTTCATCTGTGAAAGATATCACTGCATGGAATTCTGCAGGATTATTCTCTACATGGTATAATTCAGCTGCAACAATTTCAGTTTCAAACTCTTGAGGACTCGACAAAGCCTCAATGAGTGCATCCCGAAGATCCTTTGATAAATTCAAAGCATCCATAATTGATAACTTGGTTGGTATTTGGGCCAAGTGTTTCAATACATCATAATTTTTATCCAAAGGTCTTCGTTTCCCAACAGGAACATGTAGTTTTGAAGGTGCCTTAGAATTTGATGATTTGGAAGTAGATGCATCTTGTATCGGGGTAGGAGTTGGTAATACTCCTGGATTTTGAAGATTAGATCGAATAGATCTATTTACTTGCTGAGAGGGAGAATATGAAACCTTCAACCAATCTTCCAGAATAATTATGCCAGGACTGAGTCCGCCTTGTGTGGAAGAACTTGTTTGTTCTTGTTGAGCTTGTTGAAGGGCTCTACCATGAGTTTCTGCTGTATACACAGTTCTAGTAGGGGTAGAATTGGAATAGTGGCCTCTGAAAGATCCACTTCTTCCCCTGTATCCCGAGCCTCTTGAACTTCCTTTGATTCCTCTGTTTCATACAGGGAGCTCAGGCTCATCAAAATCAAAACTGCGACTGGCATATGGATCTGTTAATTGAATCATATTAACAGAATCGAAGATCAACTCTTCATCCGATGAAGACTCTACCTGATTAGCCTGTTTAGGTTGTGCCGTTTGGTGGGGTGGTGCCCGTGACTTTTAAGTAGATGGCCTAAAATCTTCCAGAGTCAAAGAAAACTTAGGATTTGATACGATGTCATCTTCTTCTGATTCTTCCTCTTTCTTTGAATTATGTCGTTTCTTTGAGAATTTTCCCTCTGATGAAGAGGGTTTTGTTGTGTCATTCATGGCAGAAGACACAATTGGTTTCTTCAATTGTGTTCGCAAAATGGCATGAGTTTGGTTGATCATTTTTCTGACCATCCAATCATCATATTTTTGCGCATTTTTGTTCTTGACTTCTTGCCACTCGCCTTCTTCATCTGGATCTGTAGCAATAACACATGATACCTGAGCTGAAGAACCTTTCAGTTTGACTTGTCCCAAGTCAACCATTTTTTGTAGGAGGTCCTTGAAGACAAAACACTCTTGAATGGGATGCCCCAACATTTGATGAAATGGGAAATAATTGGGATGGTCTTCATCTCCTTCCTTGTTCGGCCTCTTGGGCCTTGGCAATTGAACCAAATTATTTTTTAGAGACGAAATGAAGTAACCAAAAACATGTTCATTTCGGAAAGAGTAAACTTTTCTCTTCAAATCCTCAAATTGTTTTCGTATTTGATCTCTTTGATAATCTTGATAAAACGGCATCTATTTTTGGCACTCGAGAGGTGGAGCCCTTTGAGAAGATGAAGGTTTTAAAGTAGAAGCAGGTACAGTTGCTTGTTTAAGCATAACTGTAGAAGTCTCTACTTTACCCATTCTCCTTCTGGGAGATGATGGAATTACATGAGATTTATCCTTAGTCTTCATAAGAGAATCTTCAATCTGTTGATTGATTGAACTAAGGTCTCAAAACCCTCCTGTGTATTTCATAAGGATCAGCGGTGTGTGCAACTCATCACGTGGATTTTCCATACAAATTGTCAACAATTCCTCTTGAGGGAGTAATAAGATCAAGGAATATGTCAATCCATTCCAGCGGGAAATGAAATCAGAAACCCTTTCATTCTCCCTTTTCTTATAGTTTGTAAGATCAAAAACTATTGTCTTTGGCAATTTTGAGTTGAATTGAAGAAGGAATCTTTGGCGGAGATCCTCCCATCTGGTAATTGATCGGGATTTCAAGCTTGTGTACCAGACAAAGGCAGGCCCTTGTAATTATTGTACAAAAAACCTGATCTTAACTGCTTTTTTTTTGCTGAGGGGATCCCATAATAGGATCTCAATGAAAAAAAAATGTGTTAAGTGTTTCTATGGGTCTCCCAAACCATTAAAGATTGGGAATGTGGTACTTGCAAATTTTGATGGGGGAGTAATTGCATCAACCCATTCAGGGTAAGATCTCTTTTCTAGTTCAGTTTGAGAACGCTTTCCCTCCATAGCTTCCAACCGAGCTTTTAATGACTTAATAGTAGTTATTAACTTTTGAGAAACATCCATTTGAGCTTGGACCTGAATAGGTGTAATGACTGGATCTTGTACAGATGTGGTGGAAGGTACTTCAACTGATGGTAGCACTGCCAATTGTTGTTTCACTTGTCCCATAGGATTAGACCTATGAGGGTGTACTAGTAGAGGAGGATATTCTTGATCCATCTCAGTAGTCGCAACAAATTCCCTTGGCTGACTGACTCCATCATGCTTAGGAGGAAGACTACCTTGAAGTATTTCTGTGTTTAACCTCCTCAATTCCTTCATTTCTTCCCCTTGTTGTGAAAATATTTTCTCTAGTGAGAGTGATTGGCCTTCTCCCGAGGAAGGGTATGTAACCTGATTCTTTCCTTTCCCCTTATTGGACAACTTTCGGAGATGGGGAAGTGGGTTAATTGAAGGATTACATAGATTCTAGGTCATCCTTTGATTTCGTGTACGCACACCTTCTTCATTTGTGTCTATGTGTACAACTTCTTGAGAAGGAACCTCTTCATCTGATCCCTCTAAGTGATCCTCATCTGGTGGATCAGCAACAATGGAATTGATGAAATTAATTGATGCATAATGAATTTCATCCCTTCTATCATCATTTCTACGATATTTTCTTCCTCCATGTCCCTGATGAGACATTGACTTTTGTCAATTTGATCTCTCAGGAACTTCTTGAAGAACCATAATTTGGAGTGAATCTCCTGATAATTTGGCTCTTCGTTCCACTTGAGGCTTCTTCCCTAATTGATAGAATACTGACTTTCTCTGAGGAAGAGATTGATGATTTGAAAAAGTCCCTAGTCTGGTGGACTGGGGATATTCCTACTCAACTCCTCGAATCCTATTTATTGATTTCGAGGGTTGGGTTAAAAGAGTCCCCAGTCTGGAAAGCTAGGGTGGATCTTGAGATAATACATCTGAGACTTTATTGAAAGCTCTCCTGATCTTGTGGACTTTAGTCCAGAAATTAGCTGGATGCATAAACTTGTATCCACTTTTATCACCCATCTCAAAAGGCCATTGGATGATTTCTGACACTTCTGTCACATGGTGATGTGCTTGCTCCAAACGAGAGTCCTGTTCAATATTCTCATTGTCTTGATGCAGGAGTAATTCAATAAATTATTCTCTGTATTTTTGATTTTGAGAGGAACTAGTTGAAGCATGTTCTTGGGAAAGATTTTGATTACAAACAAAACCCATTGATTGTGGCCGGCCATGGGCAATAACATTGCATGAGACAATTTTTGGCAGGATTTTCTGACTGGAGAGAACAGTGAAATTTAGTACTCCATGAACACCCCATCCCCTAATATGAATACCAGATGGGGCATTGGCAATTAACTAGCGCAATATTCTTAGTGCGCCAAGGAATGAATGTTGAAGGGCTCTCTGTTGCTTTTCAAACTTCGGATATCGAGAAACTGAGAGAGATTCCAAGTCAATTTGGCAATGTAACCCTTCTATTATCTTAACATGATTTTCATATTCATCATAAGATAATATTTTCTTTTTCAACTGACAAAGTGTTTTCCATATGTTGAGACGAATATCATGAATTCCATCTTCCGTCAACATCTCTAGAATGTCATACTGATAATCAGCCAAAGGCCAAAACATAACTGGCACTTCACCTTTCGCCAGTTGTTTTCTCATATTCAGTACTTCCTCTTTATCATTTAATGAAGATTATTATACCGGATTAGACCAGAGCTGGTGTTTCCTTGTTGCTGCATCGGATTCAATAAGATTGGTAGAGAATTCACTAATCAAACTAGAAGACGAATGACCCAGGGGTGGTTCGGAGAATGACCTACACCCCAGACTATCTTCTGATTGAGAAAGTGTTTCACCTGATAGTGGTAAAGCATCAGACATTATTGGCTTCATATTTTCAAGTGCCTCAAGATAAGAGGGATTTCTCGTCACTATATTATCCATTAGATAATTTTCTAGGAAATGTGCATTATTACTGTGGAGAGGACTTTCACAGCTAAATTCATCATAATGGGGAGGACCACCATGGTGGGTTACAGTAAAAGATGAAACATTTTTCTCCTTGGTCTTCTGACCACACAGAGGGTTCCTGTGGCTCTCATCTGAAGATGAAACTTTGAGATCAACTGTATGGTCATGAAGAAATCCTTCATGAGGAAGTATCTGATGCAGACCATCAGAATTAATGTTCCCACTATTGGGAACTGAGAGAGTAGAATCTTGAGTTGCAACAGATAATTTTCTGAGTGCATCAAGAACTCCAGCATCGAGTAAAGCCTTGTTACAAGTTGGCCCTTTATTTCTTGACTATGATGGGTGGGTCTTATTCTTAGATGCCTTCTTACTCACTTTGGGAACCACTTGTTGAAGAAAGTGGTCATTATGGGCAGATGTATGTGCCTGCTCAGGAGAAATGATCAGGTTAGGCTAATTATCTCCACTCAAATCAGGTGTATGTGCATGACTTGGATGTCCGTATGATATGGGGGAGTATGCCCCACAACCCTCTTGGACTGGAACAAATGTGTGTGTCTATTCCGGAGTTAACTGTTTATGTGTCACTCCACTGGTAGGGATAGATTTATGTGTCTTTCCCTGAGATGCTGTTGAAGCTGTTATAATATCCTGGAAGGCATCCAGAATATGAGCATGGATTTGCTTCTGCTCTTTCACCATTGATAGAATATTCTTGGTGACTTCAGCTTTCGGAATGGGGATATACTTCCATTCTGTGCTTAGAGTAGGTGTGTGTTTCTACTCTGGTCCTCCTTTTCCTTCTAGTGAATTCTGACAGTACTCATGTGTGGGGGCATAGAGTTGAGTCTGCTTCCTGTTTGTCACCGGAGCTTTCCAACTGACTTCTACGATTGATACCAAACGATACTCTTGGTAGGCTTGATCAATACTAGCAGGTTTATGTGCCTTCTGATTACACTCCGCCAAACGTGGTTGATGAACTTCCTTCAATACTGACAGACGAGGCTGCTGGCAGGATTGATGAGTGTAAGCAGGTGTACGTGCATGTTTACCAGTTGTCAACACATTGGGTTGGCGGGATCCATCGCATGTAGTCAGACGAGCCTGCTGACTAGCTGATGATTTATAAACAGGTGTATGTTCCTATCTATAGTACTCCGCTAGAACTGCCTGGCGGGATTGGCGTGCTGCTGCCAGACGAGTCTGCTGGACAGCAGGATTAAAATGGATAGTTGTGTGTGCCCGCTTGTTGTTTGCCACCAATTTGGATTGGTGGACTTCTACGGAGATGGTAGAGATGAGAACCTGCTCACTATAAACCAGTTGTCGCCTCTGGCGGTTCGTCTTGCCTACTCGGGTTCGAGGAACCTGAGCTGAACTCCTGGAGATGATACCCTCATCATGTTGAGGGTGCACTGCCACATGAGTCTAGTAGTTATTATTGATGGGAGCCCTCGGTAAGGACTCATATCTCCTTGAATTAAGGCCCCGAGGGACCTTCTCATTCACCTCCCCAGAATATGGGAGTGAATGGTGATTATGTTACAGGGATAACGACCCAAAATGGTTGGAGACGGTGGTTGGAACCACCAGCTTCTTGATCACTGGTCGTCACTATCCGGACGACTAGGGTGAATTGTTCACTTGGAGGGCTTGTCGAGCAGCCTCCAGAGTTGGAATGATACTGTGTTGATGGTACTCCTTAACCAGTTCATTCGATACCCAGCGTTGAAAACGTTTAGTAGGTGATGTCGCCCTCAGAGCGGACGACGATCCAGTAGGAGTAGCAGCAGATACATTCACAGCAGAGGTGTTTACAGTAGAGGCATTCACAGATGTGAACTTAAGAAAAGCCATTCTTTTAATGTAGAAGATCTTGTAAAAGAGAACCTATTTGATATAACAAACATAATAAATATAAGTTTAGTAGCTACATATTTTGGATGATCACATATGTTATTGATTTCTTTGTTGGCCCTCTCATTGAGTTTTGAATAGGGGCCTAACAAAATAAGTAAAACATAATTTTAACTTGGTTAAGGATTCACATTGGGTTCACCATTTTTTGTTTCCTCTAGAATTTGGGATGATCTCATTGATTTAAGATTCAAACATTCCAAGCAGTTTCTAATGGGTTTGTTCATAGAACCGGAAACATCCAATGATTCCATATCCATTTGGACCTACTTTCCAAAGGTAGGATCTCATTAGTTGTGAACTGATGAGACTTAAGAATTTTCATTGGTCGAGAGAATGGAGGTCGGACTCATCACACCTTTTTTAGGGGAATTATTGTCTACTCCGGGACTCTATTTATATATTTAAGTTATGTTTGTGAATCCTTATTACATTGCCAAGTATGAAAATGGTCTTTTCTTTAGATCTGACAATCAATGATTAATATGTATGAGATTTAGAGAATCTTTTATATGTATTTGAGGTTCTTCATTGATAGAGAATCATTTGTATTTGTTTAGAGATTCTTAGTCAATGGTATCCTTTAATACATTATATAAAAGTCTCTTGGTAATTATGATGACTATACTGGTTTTAAAGCCACTCAGAGGGGCACTTAAAGCTTATTTTCATTCAGAAGGACATGAATTATTTCATAGTTGGGATCATACCCGCAGATGGGCTACCTACGTATCCTTTGTTTTATAAAAGGAATCAGAACCCACGTAGTTCGAGTAAAAAAGTATAGGGTTTATTCATGATTGATGGCTCAAAGAAAGATGCCATAATTACTTTTACACTATAAGCTCACGTGAGTCATGCTCGGTGTGAGAAACAAGAGGTATTGGTAAAACCAGACAATTGTGTCATCATAAGAAATGATGTGGGGCTTATGTATGTATGACCTCCCAAAATATATGAATATTGGGTTTTACTTCTGGGAAGAAACCCAGGAACAAGGTACATAAAGGTATATGTGCTTTATGGAGATTTGGATACTCTAACTTGGGGCTTACTCTTGAGGAAGGTGCCAAAATTAGGAAGGGACTTATGATTGGGTTTTACTCCTGAAAAGGAAGCCCAAGACAAAAGTAAATTAAGACTGGTTAAGAGAAATTATGACTGGGGATTATTCTTAAAGAAGAGGCCCATGTTAAAGGGAATTATGATTGGGTCTTACTCCTAAAAAGGAATCCCAGGTTAAGGAAATTTGGATTTTGGGAACTTGGGACTTACTCCTAAGGAGGATGCCCAGATTTGGGAAATTATGACTGGGGCTTATTCCTGAAAAGGATGCCCAGGTTAGGGGACTTGGGGATTATTCCTAAGGAGGATTTCCAAATTAAGAGAACTTTGACTGGGGCTTACTCCTAAAAAGGAGGTCCAGGTTAAGGATTCTCTCATCTTAAAGGATGAGGTTGAATGAATGAAATCTCTAACCTTAGTGACATAAAGATATGTAAATCACTAGGTTTTAATAGATGTTACACAGAATTCCTTTCAGATAAGGAATCCAACAAGGAAATCCTTCCATGAATGGCTTTGGAGAGAGTTCTAGAGGCTTAATCTTGAAGAGGATAGGTGGATAGGCATAAGAGAGGTGAAATAGGCAAGAGGGGCACCAAAAAAGAAGGTGGCGCACAAGTCCTGTGTGGGAACACAATTCATGGTCACGCAAGTATACTTGCGCAACACATGGTTACCTGCGCGATGGTCAACCCTTAGGGTAATACTTGGGAGAGACTTTTCTCAAGCCCTTAGTACTATCCCTAGAGGCTTCCAGAAGAGGGGCGTGCAAGTTCTGTTGAAGGAGTAAGGAGGTGCGCAAGTGTGGTCATTTCCCTTAAGGGATGACCACTTAGGCGCGCAAGTGTTGATGAGTTTCAACACTTAGGCCTTACTCCCTCTCTTTAGATCTTCCGTTCTAGGTAAGAAATTACCTTAGAAGTGTTCAGAAGATTTGAGAAGAGACTAGGGTGTCGGGAGCTCAAATTTGAGTTTCTGGAATTTTTCCTCCCTTAAATGGGGGGCCCACAGGGGTTATTTGTAGTCTAGAGAAGACCCTGGGCGAAATTCAAATAGGGCACGCAAGTCACCTGCGTGACCACTGGGTGGCACGCAAGTATACTTGCGCGACCTTGGTGGAACTTGCGCGACCCGAGTTCATTTGAATCTTTGTTCATGCCTTTGTCAATTTTTGATTCCTCTTCAAAGGATGAATCACTATGGGTTCAAGGTATTTCCCTTTTCAATTCATTAGACTCTGTCACGGAAAGGAGTGTCAACAGCTACCTACGTATCCTTGTGAAAGGAATCAGAACCCTTTTAGTTCAGTGTCACTTAATAGGACACATCATACCTTTTAAGCTCATGTGATAAGGACCTATAAGCAAAAGATGCTTGGTCAAAACATAATGTGGGACTTATAATAAAGAAGCCCGAGAAACTTGTAAAGGATATGAGTTTCCAAGTAGGATCAGACCCTATTGGGAATATGGCCTAAGGAAAACAGGGTTGATTTGAAGTGTTGGGTTTGAACCTCAAGGAGGCTTCCTACGTATCCCATATTAATGGAAATCAAATCCCACGTAGTTCGATAAATCTCATAGGAGAGTATGGTCATAATAGAATGATGAGTTTAAGCTTACTTCCTAAAAAGGATGCCTTGATGATTTGAAGATTTAATTTGGTGCTTATTTCCTAATTAAGGAGGATGCCCAGCGAGTTCGGGCCTTGAGACAGCTTCCTACATATCCTAGTTTGAACAAAAATTAGAGTTCTCATAGTTCCTTAAATGATTTTTTCTGCACATGTTGTAACCATCACATATCTTTAATCCCACTTGAGTTATGCTCTGTGTGAGAAACAATAGGATGTGAAAGATTCAACAATGACACTTCACACTTTTCCTCCTCTGTTGATGGAACAGGGAGCATCGACCGTGGAAGAGGGTGAGGCGACGAGCTTTCCCTCTATTCTATTCACATTGTACAAGGGTTCAAATGGAAGAAAGAATGGGTGAAACTAAGGGTCTTATACCAGGATGGTTGTCCTAAAATTGATCCTGGTAGGAAAGCATAAAAGTAACACTAGTGGAAAAATGTATTTCCACGTCGGTTTTTTTTTTTTTGCATTTTGATGTCGGTTTTTAACCGACGTCTTTAAAGGAGATGTAAAAAATTGAAGTTTCAATGTCAGTTATTATAAACTGACGTCAAAACTCAGCCCCTATGGGTCTTCAGCGTCGGATTTCATATAAACCGATGCCAAAAGATAGGACTCCTCAGTATTCAGCGTCAGTTTTTTTGAAAACAAACATCAAAATTATGATTCTACATGTTTTTAATGTCGGTTTTTGATAAAAACCGATGCAAGAAGTGTGTTTTCGAAACAAATTTATTTTTCACTCCGGTTTTGGTAAAAATAGATGTGAAAAGTGGGTTTTCAAAAAAAATTATTTTTTGGGTCGGTTTTGGTAAAAAGCGACGTGAAAATTTCATTTTCAAAAAAAAATTATTTTTTACGTCGGTTTTGGTAAAAACTGACGTGAAAAGTGCGTTTTTGAAAAAAAATATTTTTAATGTTGTTTTTGGTAAAAACTGATGTTAAAAATTTTAAACTCTTAATATTAGAATATAGTATCTTTCCCAAGATTTTATTTGAATATTCATAGAGAAAAAACAGACTTTAGGATCAAAAGTTATAATCGTCATAAGTTGTACCTCTTTAAGATTCAATAGATAAAACTCACTTCAATGAAACCATGAGAAGAGAGAACAAAACAATATACACCAAATGACCAAAATAAATAATAAACTTAAATATTCAACCTAATTTTAATTCTTTTATTGTTTTCTTATGAATCTATATCTTGTTTTTCATTATTTCAATTCTTTTTAGGGAAGAACTCACAAAATAATGAAAATGATGAACAATAAAGTATTTAAAACCTCTACTAATGAATCTCATTCTGATGTTTTATCTTTGTATCCCGATATGAAGAATTATTCATCATCATATTAAAAATTATCAAGAATTTTAACGTTAAGGAAAAAAACAATAATGAAATTAAATTATAAGAATAAATACCATGTTCACATCGTCGATTGAAGAATTGTTGAAATTTTGTTTATAATGCAGATGTTGAAAATGTTGAAATAAGGAAAATTAGGATGTATATATTGTAAATAAAAATATTTTATGGCAGTGATGCATTAAAATTTAGGCGGGAATTTGAAAATAGAAACACGTGTTGTGAAAAAAATTGAAATACTGAACCTGCGGATTTAAAATTTACTTTTAACATCGGGTAAATATATAACCGATGTTAAAGCTATTATCATGTTGGAGTTTTAATGTTGGTTATTGAAAAACCAATGCCATAAAGTGAATTTTTAACTTTGGTTATTTAACAAACCGACACCCAAAAGTGGATTTTAATGTTGGTTCTTGAAAAAACCAACGTTAAAAATCTCGTCTTATTATATTCACCTTCTAACATCCATAACTTTTGATCCATAAGCCCGTTTTGGCTCCAAGAACTGTCAAATTGAAGCTTGAGAAATTATCTACAACATTGGTTTAATCTTTAGCGTTGGTTATTTGAAACCCTGATTCCAAAAAGTTCCTTTTAATGTTGGTTATTGAAAAAAACCGACGTTAAAAATATTGTCCTATAATTTTCATCTTCCGACGACCATAACTTTTTATTCATAAGTCCATTTTAGCTAAAAGACCTGTCAAATCGAATCTTGAGAAATTATATACAACATTGGTTTACTCATTAACGTCATTTATGTGATAAAACGATGCCAAAAGTTTCTTTTAACTTCGGTTATTGAACAAAACTGATGTTTAAAATCTTGTCTTATAATGCTCAACTTTTGACGTCCATAACGTTTGATTCGTAAGTCTGTTTTAGCTCCAAGACCTGTCAAATTGAAGCTTGAGAAATTATCTACAACTTTGGATTAATATGTAACGTTGGTTATGTGAAAAACCGACACCAAAAGTGCCTTTTAACGTTCGTTATTGAAAAAAACCGACGTTAAAAATCTTGTCTTATAATGTCACTACTGGAAATTCGGGCTATAGCCACGGTTCTAAACCGTGGCTATAGGCCTTGAAACCGTGGCTATAGGCAATAGCCACGGTTCCTCGAACCGTGGCTAAGTTTGGCGTGGCTATAGGCCTAGACCTATAGCCACGGTTCCAAACCGTGGCTTTAAATCTATAGCCACGGTTTCAACTGTGGCTTTAGGCATATAGCCACTGTTCAAACCGTGGCTGTATACCTATAGCCACGGTTTCAACCGTGGCTATACTAAAGGCCGGACAGAATATATTGCCACGGTTTTAAACCGTGGCATTATGTCTATAGCCACGGTTAAAAACCGTGGCAATAAACCAATAGCCACGGTTTAAAATCGTGGCTATAGGGTGTCCAAAAAAAAATACCCCCTGGACACCCCCCCTGCCAGTCCCCCCCTGCCACCCCCCTGACTGTCCCCCTGCCAGCACCCCCCCCCCCCCCCCGCTTGTTCCCCTGCCAGCCCCCGCCCCCTGCCAGCCCCCCCTGCCCCCTACTTGTCCCCCTGCCAGCCCCCCCTGCCCCCTGCTTGTCCCCCTGCCACCCCCCCTGCTAGTCCCCCCCCCCGCCAGCCCCACCCCCCTGCCCCCTCCCCCTCCCGCCGGCCTGGACACCCCTCCCCCCCCCTGCCCCCTGCTAGTCCCCTCCCCCCCTGCTAGTCCCTCCCCACCTGCTACCCCCCCCCTGCCCCCTGCCAGCCCCCCCCCCCCCCCTGTCCCCCTGCCAGCCCCCCCTGCGAGTCCCCCCCGCCAGCCCCCCCCTGCCCCCTACCAGTCCCCCCTTCCTGGACACCCCCCCTGCCCCCTGCTAGTCCCCTCCCACCCCCTCCCCCCTGCTAGTCCCCCCCTGCCCCCTGCTAGCCCCCCCTTCCCCCTTCTAGCCCCCCCCTGTCCCCCTGCCAGCCCCCCCTGCTTGTCCCCCTGCCAGCCCCCCCCTGCTTGTCCCCCTGCCAGCCCCCCCCCCTGCTTGTCCCCCTGCCAGCCCCCCCTGCCCCCTGCTAGTCCCCCCGCCAGCCCCCCCCCCCCTGCCCCCTGCTTGTCCCCCTGCTAGTCCCCCCCGCCCCCCCCTGCCCCCTACCCCTCCCGCCGGCCTGGACACCCCTCCCCCCCTGCCCCTGCTAGTCCCCCCATGCTAGTCCCTCCCCCCCTGCTAGCCCCCCCTGCCCCTGCCAGCCCCCCCCCCCCTGTCCCCCTGCCAGCCCCCCCTGCTAGTCCCCCCCCCCCGCCAGCCCCCCCTGCCCCCTACCAGTCCCCCCTGCCTGGACACCCCCCCCATGCCCCCTGCTAGTCCCCTCCCACCCCCTCCCCCTGCTAGTCCCCTCCCCCCCCCTGCCCCCTGCTAGCCCCCCCCCCCCTGCCCCCCTGCTAGTCCCCCCCTCCAGCCCCCCCTGCCCCCTACCAGTCCCCCCTGCCTGGACACACCCCCCCTGCCCCCTGCTAGTCCCCTCCCACCCCCTCCCCCCTGCTAGCCCCCCCCCTGCTAGCCCCCCCTGCCAGCCCCCCCCCCCTGTCCCCCTGCCATCCCCCCCCCCTGTTTGTCCCCCTGCCAGCCCCCCCCCCTGCTTGTCCCCCTGCCAGCCCCCCCCCTGCCCCCTGCTAGTCCCCCCGCCAGCCCCCCCCCCCCTGCCCCCTACCAGTCCCCCCTGCCTGGACACCCCTCCCCCCTACTTGTCCCCCCTTGCCACCCCCCTTGCTAGTCCCCCCTGCCCCCTGCCCCCTACCAGTCCCCCCTGCCTGGACACCCCTCCCCCTGCTTGTCCCCCATTGCCACCCCCTGACACCCCCCCTGCCCCCTGCTAGTCCCCCCCTGCCCCTGCTTGTCCCCCTGCCAGCCCCCCCCCCTGCCCCTGCCAGCCCCCCCCCCCCCCCTGCCCCCTGCTTGCCCCCCTTCCAGCCCCCCCTGCCCCCTACCAGTCCCCCCTGCCTGGACACCCCTCTCCCCTGCCTGGACACCCCTCCCCCTGCTTGTCCCCCCTTGCCACCCCCCTGACACCCCCTGCTAGTCCCCCCTGCCCCCTGCTAGTCCCCCCCCCCCCTGCCCCTGCTAGTCCCCCCTGCCACCCCCCTGCTTGTCTCCCTGCCAGCCCCCCCCCTGCTTGTCCCCCTGCCAGCCCCACCCCCCCCCCCCGCCCCTGCCAGCCCCCCCCCCCCCCCCTGCCCCCTGCTTTCCCCCCTGCCCCCTGCTTGTCCCCCTGCCAGCCCCCCCCCCCCCCCCCCCCCGCCCCCTGCCAGCCCCCCCCCCCACCCTGCCCCCTGCCAGCCCCCCCCCCCACCCTACCCCATGCTTGTCCCCCTGCCAGAGTTCTTCTTTATTGGTTCATTTCTTGAAGCATTCTTAATTGAGTTTGTAATGTTCATGTTATATAGCATCAACGAAATGGTATTTTGGTTAGATAACAGGGATACAGGCTGTTCATAATAGTTCATATTATCTACAGATTTAGCACCAACAAAAGTTAAATTAATAGAATGAAGAGTAGGTGTACCTGGGTCCTTTGAATCATCTATATTCTGCATCTTGATAGCGTCCAGATCTAATGGAAGGGGCCTCTGCCCGATGGGTTCAAAATGTGCCTGCATTAGCATGGGGTCTTGTACAGAGGTTGTGCTTCCTTTTGTATGTTTTATAGGTTCCAGTGTCAAGGTACCTTGTTTATCAATGTCAGTGTGTTTTGTTTGTGCCTTAGCCTAAAGAGACTTTAGACTAATATGAGGATTCCTACTTTTTATAGGACAACCAGTGGTATGAATGACGTTTAGATTAGTGGAGAGTTTTCTGGTTTTTATAGCAGTGCTAGTGGCATCCAGAGTTTTAGAGTCATAGGTGTAGTGAGCAGAGGAAAAAGAACCTAAACCATTTGTCTGATTTTTTGACTCATTTATTATCTCTTGGTTTGGTGTGAAATTTAGTCAAAAGCAGACATTGAATTTCTATCACAACAGGCTGATCCGGTTCAGACGACATGTGCAGAGGATGAGGATGATCTGGTTCGGACAACATGTGAAGAGGATGAGGAAAAAGAAGAATTACCGAACAAATATTATGTGATAGATGTACAATAAAATATGTCAAACAATTCCAAACCAATGTTTTCAGTTGAATTGAGCCTTTGTACCACCTTCTATGCACGTTTTGTGGAAAGATGGATGAGAGGCAGCGCTGAGAGGAGATATAGTTTAGGAATGAGGAAATACGAAAAATTAGAGCTAACCATTCAATGTTTCTCTAAGGAGGAGTAACCGCCGCAGGGTGTCATCCTGGAGCAGGGCCAAATCACAGCGTGACCGCGGCGTGACCGCAGCGTGACCGCGGCGTGACCGCAGCGTGACCACAACGTGTTGGCCCGGTCCAGCGACATCCGCGGGGAAACATCTTCCACTTAGTTTCAAATAGGATGATATGGGTATGTGTAGACTACCAGTCCCCTCCCCCATGTCTGGACACCCCCCCTGTCTGGACACCCCCCCTGTCTGGACACCCCCCCTGCCCCCTGCTTGTCCCCCTGCCAGCCCCCCCCCCTGCCCCTGCCAGCCCCCCCTACCCCCTGCTTGTCCCCCTGCCAGCCCCCCCCCCCCTGCCCCCTTCTTGTCCCCCTGCCAGCCAGCCCCCCCCCCTGCCCCCTGCCAGGCCCCCCCCCCCACCCTGCTCCCTGCCAGCCCCCCCCCCCCACCCTTCCCCCTACCAGATTTCTTCTTTATTGGTTCATTTCTTGAAGCATTCTTAATTGAGTTTGTAATGTTCATGTTATATAGCATCAACGAAATGGTATTTTGGTTAGATAACAGGGATACAGACTTGAAGGTTGGGAGTTATTTAGAGGTTGAAGTGGTGGATGCAGGTGGTTTGAGTATGATTTCGACTGGGAATTTTTGTGGAACGGAAGCTGCTGATGCTGAGGGAGTTAGTTGGAGATGATGCCATGCAGGTGGGGGGGATGTCCGTGCATGTGGAGGTGGTTGGGAAAGAGGAGACTGATTGGACCTCACAAGAGATGATCTTGGTTGGACAGCCTCTAAAATTAACCATGTCTAGGAGCATCATTACAGACCTCACCCTATAGGTTACACATGACATATACTAATAGGGCTGCCACATTTTACTCTACCTGCTGTTACACCTATTCATGCTCGTTCTCAGCTAGACATTCCTCAAGGACAGCCCCTCCCCCTCTGCTGGACAGCCCCTCCCCCTGCCTGGACACCCCGCCCCCTGCCTGGACAGCCCTCCCCCCCTGCCTGGACACCCCTCCCCCCTGCTGGACAGCCCCTCCCCCCTGCTGGACAGCCCTTCCCCCCTGCCTGGACACCCCTCCCCCCTGCTGGACAGCCCTCCCCCCTGATGGACATCCCTCTCCCCTGCTGGACAGCCCTCCCCCCGTGCTGGACAGCCCTCCCCCCCTGCGGGACAGCCCTCCCCCCCTGCCGGACAGCCCTCCCCCCCCCAGCAGGACACCCCTCCCCCATGCCGGACACCCCGCCCCCCTAAATGTTTCTCTGAGGAGGAGTAACCGCCGCAAGGTGTCTTCCTGGAGCAGGGCCAAATCACGGCGTGACCGCGGCGTGACCGCAGCGTGACCCCAGCGTGACCGCAGCGTGACCACAACGTGTTGGCCCGGTCCAGCGACATCCGCGGGGCAACATCTTCCACTTAGTTTCAAATAGGATGATATGGATGGCATGAGAGGATGTTTTCTCAGAAGATTTAAAGAAATGAATGCTAATTTGTGATGACTAGAGGATTGAATGACCCCTGATATACCTAATTCGGTGAGGTTTGGAGATCTAGAAATGTGTAAGAATACTTAGAGGAATAAAATATGTCAGACAATTCCAAACCAATGTTTTCAGTTGAATTGAGCCTTTGTACCACCTGCTATTCACGTTTTGTGGAAAGATGGATGAGAGGCAGCGCTGAGAGGAGATATAGTTTAGGAATGAGGAAATACGAAAAATTATAGAGCTAACCATTCAATGTTTCTCTAAGGAGGAGTAACCGCCGCAGGGTGTCGTCCTGGAGCAGGGCCAAATCACGACGTGACCGCGGCGTGACCGCGGCGTGACCGCGGCGTGACCGCGACGTGACCGCGGCGTGACCGCGGCGTGACCGCGGCGTGACCGCGGCGTGACCACAACGTGTTGGCCCGGTCCAGCGACATCCGCGGGGCAACATCTTCCACTTAGTTTCAAATAGGATGATATGGATGGCATGAGAAGATGTTTTCTCAGAAGATTTAAAGAAATGAATGCTAATCTGTGATGAATAGAGGATTGGATGACCCCTGATATACCTAATTCGGTGAGGTTTGGATATCTAGAAATGTGTAGGAATACCTAGCGGAATAAAATATGCCAGACAATTCCAAACCAATGTTTTCAGTTGAATTGAGCTTTTGTACCACCTGCTATGCACGTTTTGTGGAAAGATGGATGAGAGGCAGCGCTGAGAGGAGATATAGTTTAGGAATGAGGAAATACGAAAAATTATAGAGCTAACCATTCAATGTTTTTTCTGAGGAGTAACCGCCGCAGGGTGTCGTCCTGGAGCAGGGCCAAATCACGGCGTGACCGCGGTGTGACCGCGGCGTGACCGCGGCGTGACCGCGGCGTGACCGCGGTGTGACCACAACGTGTTGGCCCGGTCCAGCGACATCCGCGGGGCAACATCTTCCACTTAGTTTCAAATAGGATGATATGGATGGCATGAGAGGATGTTTTCTCAGAAGATTTAAAGAAATGAATGATAATCTGTGATGAATAGAGGATTGGATGACCCCTGATATACCTAATTCGGTGAGATTTGGAGATCTAGAAATGTGTAGGAATACCTAGAGGAATAAAATATGCCAGATAATTCCAAACCAATGTTTTCAGTTGAATTAAGCTTTTGTACCACCTGCTATGCACGTTTTGTGGAAAGATGGATGAGAGGCAGCACTGAGAGGAGATATAGTTTAGGAATGAGGAAACACGAAAAATTATAGAGCTGACCATTCAATGTTTCTCTAAGGAGGAGTAACCGCCGCAGGGTGTCGTCCTGGAGCAGGGCCAAATCACGGCGTGACCGCGGCGTGACCGCGGCGTGACCGCGGCCTGACCGCGGCGTGACCGCGGCGTGACCGCGGCGTGACCACAACGTGTTGGCCCGGTCCAGCGACATCCGCGGGGCAACATCTTCCACTTAGTTTCAAATAGGATGATATGGATGGCATGAGAGGATGTTTTCTCAGAAGATTTAAAGAAATGAATGCTAATCTGTGATGAATAGAGGATTGGATGACCCCTGATATACCTAATTCGGTGAGGTTTGGAGATCTAGAAATGTGTAGGAATACCTAGAGGAATAAAATATTCCAGACAATTCCAAACCAATGTTTTCAGTTGAATTGAGCTTTTGTACCACCTGCTATGCACGTTTTGTGGAAAGATGGATGAGAGGCAGTGCTGAGAGGAGATATAGTTTAGGAATGAGGAAATACGAAAAATTATTGAGCTAACCATTCAATGTTTTTTCTGAGGAGTAACCGCCGCAGGGTGTCGTCCTGGAGCAGGGCCAAATCACGGCGTGACCGCGGCGTGACCGCGGCGTGACCGCGGCGTGACCGCGGCGTGACCGCGGCGTGACCGCGGCGTGACCGCGGCGTGACCGCGGCGTGACCGCGGCGTGACCGCGGTGTGACTGCGGCGTGACCACAACGTGTTGGCCTGGTCCAGCGACATCCGCGGGGCAACATCTTCCACTTAGTTTCAAATAGGATGATATGGATGGCATGAGAGGATGTTTTCTCAGAAGATTTAAAGAAATGAATGATAATCTGTGATGAATAGAGGATTGGATGACCCCTGATATACCTAATTCGGTGAGGTTTGGAGATCTAGAAATGTGTAGGAATACCTAGAGGAATAAAATATGCCAGACAATTCCAAACCAATATTTTCAGTTGAATTGAGCTTTTGTACCACCTGCTATGCATGTTTTGTGGAAAGATGGATGAGAGGCAGTGCTAAGAGGAGATATAGTTTAGGAATGAGGAAATACGAAAACTTATAGAGCTAACCATTCAATGTTTTTTCTGAGTAACCGCCGCAGGGTGTCGTCCTGGAGCAGGGCCAAATCGCGGCGTGACCGCGGCGTGACCGCGGCGTGACCGCGGCGTGACCACAACGTGTTAGCCCGGTCCAGCGACATCCGCGGGGCAACATCTTCCACTTAGTTTCAAATAGGATGATATGGATGGCATGAGAGGATGTTTTCTCATAAGATTTAAAGAAATGAATGATAATCTGTGAATTATATGTGGACATGTATATAATGAATGTGGACATGTATATAATGATTCTAGAAGAAGTAGTCTTAACTAACTAGATGAATGTATAGACTTTCTGATCCAATACGAAAGGAAACCACAGTTCTACATGAATTATATGTTTTTTCCATCATTCTCCAGAATGTAATAGGGACAAGGAGTGTTCGTTTTACAATATGAAGGGGAATGATGTCTCTAACTATGAAAGTTGGAACGGTAAGATGAATATTCCAATCTATGACTTGGGGAGAAAATACACTACTTTCCCTTATAATGTGGATAAGATAGGGGTTATATCAGTGTAGAAGGATACTGGGAAAACTACAGACTTAATCACTTCAACATCACCTTAGGATGGTCCTTCTAATGAAAAAAACATGGATTATTCTCAGTGTGTTGTATTTACTCTAGAGGGCCCACCCCCGGGAAAATCCTTGAATGAGGACAATGTACCCCTTCCTGATAGAGAGATAAACATTGGATAGAACATCCAGTTCGAGGGGCATGTATTTTGGGGGCACCTTTCCCTGATTAAATTTTTATTTTATGTTTGTAAAACTACATGGGAAAAAAATAATATGTTAATATCACTCTAATCAAAACCAATAACTGAGAAGTGAAGTTCACATAGATGCCCATTACCATGAATGGATGTTCCCCCTTGCTTGTCGGTTTCATGCCAACGTGCCCGCATTTGAACCAACACCAACAACCTCGTCCTATGGTAGAAATGATTAATTAGATATATGCATCAATTTGTAACAATAAAGAATTTTTTTATCTAATTACAAACAAAGCATATAACTAATATATTAAAAACAAAAGAAATGAAGAACATAGAGTTCAAACAATCACACAAAATGCATGAATGATACCCACTAGTTACTATATTAACAACTTCAACACATATTCATGGATTTTAATGTAGATGCATGTTAACATTTGAAGTTCAAAAATGATTTTTAGTAAAACATTAAAATAAGAATACACACCAGAATTTCAATAAAAAAAGGTAGTAAAAAAGGAATCAACAACCAACAGATTTAACAAGATGATTTCAGCATACAAAATTTATTAAAAGGCAACTTCCAACCATTTATTTCAACTAAAAAAAAGAAGTGAATTTTCAAGTTTAAGTAGAAAAATCACAGAATTTAAACTATTACTCCCATGGTGTAGATGCTCTATTCATTTGAGATCATTGGAAAAAATTTCCCTTATTTTCTTGTTGAATAAATACCTTTGGTTTCCAAAATTTCATCTCCTATAAGTGTAAACATATACATTAATTTATAAAATTTAAAGTTCAAAACAGAACAAAACTAGAGTAAAAACTAAGGTAGATTGGTTCAAAGTTACTATGAAATATAACTTCTCTAGATCTATAAAAATCGTTGAATCTATACTTCAATAGGATGTGAAATTATGCTCACAGCTGCACCCCTCCACCCTCCCCCCTGCCCCCTCCCCCCTGCCCCCTGCCCCCTGCCCCCCTCCAACCTACCCCCCTGCCCCCCTGAAACGTGCCCCCTGCCCCCCTGCAACCTGCCCCTGCCCCCTGCCCCCTTCCAACCTGCCCCCTGCCCCCCTGCAACCTTCCCCCCTTCCCCCCTCCAACCTGCCCCCTGCCCCCCTCCAACCTGCCCCCCTGCCCCCCTGTAACTTTCCCCCTGCCCCCCTGCCCCCTACAACCTGCCTCCTGCCCCCCTGTAACCTGCCCCCCTGCCCCCTGCCCCCCTCCAACCTACCCCCTGCCCCCCTCCAACCAGCCCCCCTTCCCCCTGCAACCTGCCCCCCTGAAACTACTTATTTTGTTATGCGAGGACATCTAAGGCATGGACGCACCATGCTGAAATTTTTATGGAATTCTGCTACTTGTTGAATAATATTTATCTAGGAAAATTATTCTCATAGAGCATAATTTGATGTCTCGACAATTGTTGTTAGCTCGAAGGGATTGAGAATGACCCTCAAGCCTTTCCACAGGCCGACTTGGGTGCTCGGATCAGGGGTAATCCAATTTAGTTTGTGGAAAATGGTGTTTATAAATTATGTTTGGTAAAATTAAAAATTCGAGGGTGGAATGGATGTTCAAGTTTTAAAAGTTCCAAAATACCCTCCTCTTCTTCCTCAACCCCCACATCTTCTTCTTACCCAACCCCATGTCCCAAAGCTTGACAGCACCCCTCACCATAGATGAACCAGTTTCTAATCCTAGTTCTATGAGCATACCGTAATTTGAGACCCTGGTGAGCTTCATTGCAAGGATGGCGATGGCCTAAAAAACACATCCTGTATAAAATTGATCTTCATCCTTCATCACTTTGGAGCAACGTTGTAACAGCCCGAGATTTTATGAAAAATATTCTTTTTATTTCACTAATGTCTTGTGTTGTACGCTACACGAAAAGGATCTTGCACAACACGCATCCTTCACTTGTCTTGCATTACATGCAATCGCGACCTTCCTCGATAGCGTGTGTAGTACGCAATAACGAGTTTCACTAAACAACGATATGCTATTAAAATATTATTAAAACTAGCCGTTATGAATAGTAATAACCACTTTTTAAAATTCTGTAAATCTTATTTTTCAAAATGAACTTCATTCTTGGATTCGGAGTATCGAATTTAGCCTAAGGTGAAATTTTGGTACATTTCGGATAACTTTCATATTCTGATGAATAGTGAAAATTACTAAATTTTAATTAAAAACAACTTTTTTAATCGAAATAATTAATAGTGATAAATTATTAATTTGAGTGGTTTTAAAGTATATTTAGAATATATTTTTACAATTTAATTCAATGTTGGTCATTGGTTCTAATTTCACATTTAAACCAGACATAATCAAGTGTCAATCTTTTGATAGAAATTGTTTCTTAAAAACACGCTATTTGTCTTAACAGCGGGATTTAATTATAAAATTAATTAATTCAACTTCTATGTTATGAATTTGGTAAAATAGAGTTCATTTTTGAATTCGGAATATGAAATATAGCTTAGGATGAAATTTTGGCATTTTTCTGAAAACCTTCATTTTTTGATGAATAGTGAAACTACTAAGTGGTAGTTAAAAAAACTGAATTTTTCATAAAACTTAATTTTACCGCTTCTGTGAATGGAATTTCAAAAATCCGACAGACACGGTTGATATCAGTAAGTAAAATGTGGTTCAATGAGATAAAAATAATTTTTTGGTGAATAGTAACTTTTTACTATTTTTACCGCGGTTAATAGTAAATAGGGTAACTAAGGGTAAATATGATATCAATATTACCCTAACACATGTCCTAATTCTATTGGACAAGTGTAATTCGACCAAAAACAAACTTAGGAATAAAATATGACCATTTAGGCCCACTTGGATTAGATTAGGACATTTATTATTAATTTATTTAAAGAAGGGTTAAAATAGTTAAAATCAAAGTTTAATAAGTAAATCATTTTTAATATGGGGTTATACATAAGATAAATTCGACTATAAAAATTCATTAGAAAGATAAAAAGATTTCCTACATAATGGTATTTTATTTGTAATTTTTAGACATCAAATAATTTAATTAATTTATGACACAAAGATGATGCAGTAATTATCTTATTTATGAAATATTGACATAATTGATGTTATAAACACCAAAATAAATGTAATTTGAGAATTTTTATGAATTCCACTAATTTTCTAGGTTACTATGATATATTAATGTTGATTTAATAAACTTGGTTCGAACATTTAATTCTGTTATGACTTTCACAAAAATCATATATCAAATAGTGTCAAAATTGACACAAAGTAGTTTTTAAATCAAATATTATATTATTAATTGTTATTTTATTCCTAAAAATCTAAGGTTCGGCCAAATGACTTAGATAAGGATATATATATTAATAATAAACAATTTAGGGCTCGTTTGGCATGTTATAGTAAGTGTATTAACCATATAGTGAAAGAAAACAAAAAGACACGGTAAAAGTTAAATTATTTAACTTAGAGTTAAATCTAATTGATAAGGTTAAAATAATACCCTAAACTTGTCAAAATCTTATTGGTTGATAGGATTTAGAACCTTCCCCACTTTAGCTTCGAAATAAGACCCTTTGGAACCATTATAAACCGATTTTGACTTTAATATAAAATAATATTTTGAGATATTCCTAAGGTGCCCCTCTCCTCCCCTATAAAAGGACACCTCCTCCCCCTCCTCCTCACACCAATTTGAGCACTAAAGCTCGGCCAACCCCTGCCAAAATCTCTTCTCCACTTCCCTAGAAACATCCTAGAGGTTCTGGTGTTCCTCAAAGACCAATTTTAGTTCCCTAAGAGGAGGTCTTCAAAGGGCGCTTCAAAGAAGAGGTAATTACCGTTACCAATTCTTTCATCTTTATTTCTTCTTCCACTTCTTCTTCTTAGGTTGTTTCATTATGAAGTAATAACATCAGTATCACTCATATACTGATATGTTATTATAAGTATGAAACAACCCTATTTCACCATCTATCTATCCTACGGAAAAAGAAATCACCGCGCGTGCGTACGTACGGAATACCGTCTCCACGCCGTGGTGTAATCTATTTTCCACCATCACCTTACATGGATGGGTATAATGGTGTAAAGAATAACTATACATAGTTATTACAACATCATATTGATTCTGATATATTGTATAATCCACTTCAATTCAGTTCAATATTTATGGAAATGATATCATCGCTCGTGCGTACGTACGGACTACCGTCTCCACGACGCGATGAGATTCATTCTCCATGTTAACCATTTAAGAATGATTATAATGTATATATAAGAAATAATAATGAAATATATGACATTATAAAGCTACTGGATTTATGTATATATACATATGTATGTCATCTACTTACTTCCATTTCAAGACAATAAGGAAAGTAAAACAGCGTTCATGCGTACGTACGGACTACCGTCTCCATGAACGGTGTTTTTCATTTTATTTATCTATCTATTATATATATATATATACTGAATATATATGATATATAAATCATATTTTATATTCTGGAAGTAAGTAAATCATGATATAAGTAATAATGATGTCAAGAACAACAAGTCAAAACACCTAAGATAAATGAAACGATTTTACCCAAAACGCTTCTTTAACATGGAATTTACAAAAGAACGGGTAATATAATGTTATAAGTGAACCATATATGATATCATAACAATGAATATGATTCTGGAATAAGTCAATAACATTATTTAAACCATTATACAGGAGCTTCGGACACGAACAAAGCAAATCGGACCTAAGGTAAGGGAAATATCACAATCTCATTTTTATCCGAGATTGTTTATTCGTAAGTATTTACTGGGGTGTATTTTATCATCCACATCCATGTTTACTCAATATGTAATATTATTTCCATCCACCTAAAATTGTTTAAATCCATTTTTACCTTTCAGTGAGTTTTTAGTAATACGTATGAAAGGAATCTTTTGTCGTTTTTCGTACGAGGTACTTTTTGACTTTTCCGAAAAAAGTACGAAAAATGTTTTTTTAACTTATACGGCACGAACGGATTTCTACTGTTTTATAAAGACTTATTTTCATGAAGCTTCCTCTAAAAGATTTCATGACTATTTTCAATAAAATCTCTTTCTTTTAAAATTGCATGATGTTTTGTGAAAAGAAATTGATTTTGAAGAAGAAAGGATATTTTCCTCAAGAATTCAATTCAAGTGTTTTATCAAAATTATTTTCCATCTAAGATAATAAAGGGTTCTGTTTCTATCCATATTTTTACATTGATTTGACTATGTTGTGATGGAATTATGTTTATTAATTCCTTTATCTTATATGAATTGATTTATGATGTCATGATGTTTCAAGAATCCCATTTTTGTTACATGTGTTATGCGATGATGTATGTTTTATGATTATGTGGCACACATAATAAAGGATTCATTATAAGATGGGTGGGACCTATATCTCCCTCCAATGCATTGGGTAAAGATTTTATATCTCATGAGATAGACAGGGCTGGAATGGTAGGTTATACGGGTTCAGTGAAACAGGACTGAAACGAGGGTTACTCGATTCAGAAAGGGACTTTGTCTACTAAGATAGTCTTGGCAATTAGTCTTGACTAACAAGAAATGATTCTCTATGATTATGTGTGTATGCCACAAAGTTTCATGTTTTAAGTTATGATTATTGGGATTACTTTTTCACTGCCATGATTTATCCCATGATTATGAAATTATGCTCTCTTTTGCAGGTTATGATTTCCAAAATGCTATGTTCTTATGAATATGATGTGATTGATATTTATTTTGTTTACCCTTACTGAGCATTTGAGCTCACCCTTTTATGTTTTCTTTTCCCCAGGATATAAAGAAAGGATTTAGGTAAAAAAAAGAAGATCTTTATGGGAGATATTGAAGATCTTTCACCAGGATTAGAAGATTACGTTCCGAGTTTCCAAAGACACTAAACTATTACGATCCTTTAGTGTGTGTTATTGTTATGTACTAAGTATTCCGCAAAAGTAATGTAATGTCAATGTACGATAAGATTCGGGTCTCTACAGTTGGTATCAGAGGAAAGGTTTAGTCAACCTTTGGAAACTAGGATGCAAAAACGTTAGTGAGATCCCTAAAGATATTTCTAAGGTATGTCTAGGGATGTCTCTAAGGTTAAGTATACATGTAGGTTATAGTCCTAGAATTGCGCTAACGATCTTCGAATTTAACCTAAGATGTTAGATATTGAGGGTACTACCCCTTTATTATGTTGTTTTCCCTAGCATGATTTTTGCCTCTCATACTATTCTTTTGGGGTTTTAGACGATGGCTGGAACCCGAAGGAACCGTGTTAATGCGGAATGTGATGGGCAATGCAATGATTGTCCCCCTGAGCAACCAAACGATATGGGAGCCGGAATGAAAAATCTTGTAGCCATGCTCACACAACTTTCTTAAGCTATGAATCATGCAGGACTTCCAAACGAGCAAAGGAAGGAGCAACATTCTGTTGAATCCTTCATGAGGCAGCGTCCACCTTCTTTCAGTGGGTCTACTGATACATTAGTTGCTGAACAATGGATTAGTACTACTGAAAAGATATTTTCAGTTCTTCAATGTTCTGAGCATGATAAAGTCATCCTAGCAGTGTATCGTTTGGAAGGAGATGCTGATCAATGGTGGAATCTTATTAAGAATACGAGGCAAAGGGATGAAATTGAGTCTATGGAATGGGACGAGTTCAAGAACTTATTTTTCAATAAGTACTTCCCTCGTATTCTCCGAACAAAGATGGAGAAAGAGTTTCATGAACTGAAGCAAAGGGATGATGAATCTGTTGGTACCTATGAAGCGAATTTTACAAGACTTGCAAGGTACGCTTCTGGTATTATCATCCAACCTGAAAGTAAAGTTGATCGATTTTTCAGTGGCTTAAAACCAAGTCTTCGAAGGGCATTAGCTATAAGAGACTTCAGTAGCTATGAAGAAATTGTGCGTTGTGCTATCAAGGTAGAAATGGAAGTTGGTGTTACATATCCATCTCATGGGTTTGACAAGAAACGAAAGATGGAGTTCAAGGAGAAAACTCAGAATAATGGTGAAAAGAAGATGAATGTTTCCTTATGCACAAAGTGTGGAAAGAAGCATGGTGGAGATTGTCTTAAAGGGACTAGAAAATGTTTTAAGTGTGGAAAAGAAGGTCATCGAGCAGCTGAGTGTCGAAGTAATGGAAAATGGGATTCTAATGAAGTGAATAAAGCAAACAGTGCAGAGAACGTGCAACCAACACTTCAATGCCTCAAGTGCAAGGAAATGGGGCATTATGCTAATAAATGCCCTAATCCAAGGGTTAGTGATGATCGACATGAGCAACTTCTTAAGGAAAAGGACAAAGGGAAGTCACATGCGATCACTATTGTCAATGTTGAATATGACAACGATGTGGTGGAATGATTAAGTGATTATGTAATGGGATTCCAAAATAATGTTGTATCTTGGAATATTGGAATATTTATGTATTGGTCTAATGTGGTATTCAAAGTGATTGAGATATTATGCGCATAATGAAGGGAAAATGAGAAAATGAAATGTTTAACAGTATTCATGAGCTCATGATTGATATAAGGACTAAGTGATATCATGGTTTGAGTATATAGAATTTTGAGGATTTTGGTATGTGGAAAGTGTTAACTTTAAACTGCATTCATGTTTTCACTAAGGTATTCAAGAGAATACATGATTAAGGCCTTTGAATGTTTGGAATGTGACCAACAAGACATATATATGGGGATTTAACGATAGTATTAAATCTCTGCTAATCGTTTTCACTATATTATGAGAGTGGACTGCAGTATTATGGATAAGCCTAAAGATTAGAATGGATTATGTTGGACATAAGTTAGTATTGTTTAAGGATAGAAGTTTTTTCGATATTATTGATGGGATGTTATAGTAATATAGTTTTAGAAAAAGGGACAACCTGCAGGACGGGCGACAGCCCATCGCGTCGGACAAGGTCGTAGGAATCGAACCCACAACCGAAGTGCGACTGGCCTTTATCGCCTACCACTGGCCTACAGGAAGTCCCTGTTTAGTAGAAACTAGTTTTATTATATTAAGTAGTATGATATATGAAGTATAAGTCCATTTTAGGAATCATATATGATTAATCTCACTATAGATCGACTTATGTATATAATTTTTGCTAACCTTTTGTTTGAGACAGATGGAATGACCCGTCATTCTATCACATGATCTGATAACACTACACGAATAACAAATTCAACTTCATTTATTTAAGAGATGAAGTGGAAATTGTTCAAGGCACGAACAATAGTGAGATTGTACCAAAATAAAGTAAGTATTTATTGTAATTAAAATTTTCAACTTTAGGGAAATGATCTTGAAAACCAAAAATGTTGTCCTAGTGATCTTATACCTGATGAATCAGATGGTACCTTATATCATCACAAATCTATGGATTTGTGATTACTGGCTTTTCCATAGCCATGTTCTCTACCACTCTCCATCAGAACATGATGGTTAGATTTCTCTTCCATATCCATATTTTTACCTATGTGGAAACCCAGCGATTAGTTTATTTGGGTAATCGTTTCATTTCATACTTTAGTTTTTAAAGCCAAGTTTTTGTATTCCTTTTTACGATGTGGGATTCTATTAAATAAACTTTCGAATAGTAAACCATTTATAACCCCGACGAATTTCGAGGGCGAAATTCATTTTAAGGGGGGTAGAATGTAACAGCCCGAGATTTTATGAAAAATATTCTTTTTATTTCACTAATGTCTTGTGTTGTATGCTACACGAAAAGGATCTTGCACAACACGCATCCTTCACTTGCCTTGCATTACATTCAATCGCGACCTTCCTCGATAGCGTGTGTAGTACGCAATAACGAGTTTCACTAAACAATGATATGCTATTAAAATATTATTAAAACTAGCCGTTATGAATAGTAATAACCACTTTTTAAAATTCTGTAAATCTTATTTTTCAAAATGAACTTCATTCTTGGATTCGTAGTATCTAATTTAGCCTAAGGTGAAATTTTGGTACATTTCGGATAACTTTCATATTCTGATGAATAGTGAAAATTACTAAATTTTAATTAAAAACAACTTTTTTAATCGAAATAATTAATAGTGATAAATTATTAATTTGAGTGGTTTTAAAGTATATTTAGAATATATTTTTACAATTTAATTCAATGTTGGTCATTGGTTCTAATTTCACATTTAAACCAGACATAATCAAGTGTCAATCTTTTGATAGAAATTGTTTCTTAAAAACACGCTATTTGTCTTAACAGCGGGATTTAATTATAAAATTAATTAATTCAACTTCTATGTTATGAATTTGGTAAAATAGACTTCATTTTTGAATTCGGAATATGAAATATAGCTTAGGATGAAATTTTGGCATTTTTCTGAAAACCTTCATTTTTTGATGAATAGTGAAACTACTAAGTGGTAGTTAAAAAAACTGAATTTTTCATAAAACTTAATTTTACCGCTTCTGTGAATGGAATTTCAAAAATCCGACAGACACGGTTGATATCAGTAAGTAAAATGTGGTTCAATGAGATAAAAATAATTTTTTGGTGAATAGTAACTTTTTACTATTTTTACCGCGGTTAATAGTAAATAGGGTAACTAAGGGTAAATATGATATCAATATTACCCTAACACATGTCCTAATTCTATTGGACAAGTGTAATTCGACCAAAAACAAACTTAGGAATAAAATATGACCATTTAGGCCCACTTGGATTAGATTAGGACATTTATTATTAATTTATTTAAAGAAGGGTTAAAATAGTTAAAATCAAAGTTTAATAAGTAAATCATTTTTAATATGGGGTTATACATAAGATAAATTAGACTATAAATATTCATTAGAAAGCTAAAACTATTTCCTACATAATGGTATTTTATTTGTAATTTTTAGACATCAAATAATTTAATTAATTTATGACACAAAGATGATGCAGTAATTATCTTATTTATGAAATATTGACATAATTGATGTTATAAACACCAAAATAAATGTAATTTGAGAATTTTTATAAATTCCACTAATTTTATAGGTTACTATGATATATTAATGTTGATTTAATAAACTTGGTTCGAACATTTAATTCTGTTATGACTTTCACAAAAATCATATATCAAATAGTGTCAAAATTGACACAAAGTAGTTTTTAAATCAAATATTATATTATTAATTGTTATTTTATTCCTAAAAATCTAAGGTTCGGCCAAATGACTTAGATAAGGATATATATATTAATAATAAACAATTTAGGGCTCGTTTGGCATGTTATAGTAAGTGTATTAACCATATAGTGAAAGAAAACAAAAAGACACGGTAAAAGTTAAATTATTTAACTTAGAGTTAAATCTAATTGATAAGGTTAAAATAATACCCTAAACTTGTCTAAATCTTATTGGTTGATAGGATTTCTAACCTTCCCCACTTTAGCTTCGAAATAAGACCCTTTGGAACCATTATAAACCGATTTTGACTTTAATATAAAATAATATTTTGAGATATTCCTAAGGTGCCCCTCTCCTCCCCTATAAAAGGACACCTCCTCCCCCTCCTCCTCACACCAATTTGAGCACTAAAGCTCGGCCAACCCCTGCCAAAATCTCTTCTCCACTTCCCTAAAAACATCCTAGAGGTTCTGGTGTTCCTCAAAGACCAATTTTAGTTCCCTAAGAGGAGGTCTCCAAAAGGCGCTTCAAAGAAGAGGTAATTACCGTTACTAATTCTTTCATCTTTATTTCTTCTTCCACTTCTTCTTCTTAGGTTGTTTCATTATGAAGTAATAACATCAGTATCACTCATATACTGATATGTTATTATAAGTATGAAACAACCCTATTTCACCATCTATCTATCCTACGGAAAAAGAAATCACCGCGCGTGCGTACGTACGGAATACCGTCTCCACGCCGTGGTGTAATCTATTTTCCACCATCACCTTACATGGATGGGTATAATGGTGTAAATAATAACTATACATAGTTATTACAACATCATATTGATTCTGATATATTGTATAATCCACTTCAATTCAGTTCAATATTTATGGAAATGATATCACCGCTCGTGCGTACGTACGGACTACCGTCTCCACGACGCGATGAGATTCATTCTCCATGTTAACCATTTAAGAATGATTATAATGTATATATAAGAAATAATAATGAAATATATGACATTATAAAGCTACTGGATTTATGTATATATACATATGTATGTCATCTACTTACTTCCATTTCAAGACAATAAGGAAAGTAAAACAGCGTTCATGCGTACGTACGGACTACCGTCTCCATGAACGGTGTTTTTCATTTTATTTATCTATCTATTATATATATATATATATACTGAATATATATGATATATAAATCATATTTTATATTCTGTAAGTAAGTAAATCATGATATAAGTAATAATGATGTCAAGAACAACAAGTCAAAACACCTAAGATAAATGAAACGATTTTACCCAAAACGCTTCTTTAACATGGAATTTACAAAAGAACGGGTAATATAATGTTATAAGTGAACCATATATGATATCATAACAATGAATATGATTCTGGAATAAGTCAATAACATTATTTAAACCATTATACAGGAGCTTCGGACACGAACAAAGCAAATCGGACCTAAGGTAAGGGAAATATCACAATCTCATTTTTATCCGAGATTTTTTATTCGTAAGTATTTACTGGGGTGTATTTTATCATCCACATCCATGTTTACTCAATATGTAATATTATTTCCATCCACCTAAAATTGTTTAAATCCATTTTTACCCTTCAGTGAGTTTTTAGTAATACGTATGAAAGGAATCTTTTGTCGTTTTTCGTACGAGGTACTTTTTGACTTTTCCGAAAAAAGTACGAAAAATGTTTTTTTTAACTTATACGGCACGAACGGATTTCTACTGTTTTATAAAGACTTATTTTCATGAAGCTTCCTCTAAAATATTTCATGACTATTTTCAATAAAATCTCTTTCTTTTAAAATTGCATGATGTTTTGTGAAAAGAAATTGATTTTGAATAAGAAAGGATATTTTCCTCAAGAATTCAATTCAAGTGTTTTATCAAAATTATTTTCCATCTAAGATAATAAAGGGTTCTGTTTCTATCCATATTTTTAAATTGATTTGACTATGTTGTGATGGAATTATGTTTATGAATTCCTTTATCTTATATGAATTGATTTATGATGTCATGATGTTTCAAGAATCTCATTTTTGTTACATGTGTTATGCGATGATGTATGTTTTATGATTATGTGGAATACATAAGAAAGCATTCATTATAAGATGGGTGGGACCTATATATCCCTCCAATGCATTGGTTAAAGATTTTATATCTCATGAGATAGACCGGGCTGGAATGGTAGGTTATACCGGTTCAGTGAAACAGGACTGAAACGAGGGTTACTCGATTCAGAAAGGGACTTTGTCCACTAAGATAGTCTTGGCAATTAGTCTTGACTAACAAGAAATGATTCTCTATGATTATGTGTGTATGCCACAAAGTTTCATGTTTTAAGTTATGATTATTGGGATTACTTTTTCACTGCCATGATTTATCCCATGATTATGAAATTATGCTCTCTTTTGCAGGTTATGATTTCCAAAATGCTATGTTCTTATGAATATGATGTGATTGATATTTATTTTGTTTACCCTTACTGAGCATTTGAGCTCACCCTTTTATGTTTTCTTTTCCCCAGGATATAAAGAAAGGTTTTAGGTAAAAAAAAAGAAGATCTTTATGAGAGATATTGAAGATCTTTCACCAGGATTAGAAGATTACGTTCCGAGTTTCCAAAGACACTAAACTATTACGATCCTTTAGTGTGTGTTATTGTTATGTACTAAGTATTCCGCAAAAGTAATGTAATGTCAATGTACGATAAGCTTCGGGTCTCTACAAACGTGAACATTAACACTCTCAATTAGTTATCAAGAACAAATCATTAGAACATTGTTGCTCAAAAATATGAGGTGCATTGAAGGATGTTAAATTACCAATGGTTTAATTATTACCAAATGAAAAAATCAGGAAACAATATAAATTCATCACCCACATCTAATAATTTTATTATTAAATGAATTTAGTTGTGGTACTCTACCTCAATAACATGCACTACTATGATATCTCTAACCTATGGATTGTACCTATAACCAGTTTATTCACCTATATAAACTGATTTAATGTGAATCTAGTTGGATAATGTAAGATCCTCTAGTGTCCAATGAATAAAGTACCTATTAAAAAATTGGATGAGGAGTTCCATATCGATTATTGATAACATTAAGCATTATCTTTTACAACTGTCAGTTTTGATTTCTTCTATTTTAGGAAAGACATTGTTCATTTATGGGACTTCCTTGGAATGGTCCCTTGTAACCCATCTAACCCAAAAAAACAGAGGTAATAGAAAATTGTTTATAATATCATAGTCGGATGCTCCTCGATATATAGAATAGATACTCCCCTATAGATAAGAGTTTCCTCGCAATATTTTTTACAGTGTAGAAGTTGTGATATTATATATAGAATCATGATACTCCCCTGAATGTTGATTTCCCAAATGAGGCTACCCTCTTAGTGGATCATGTCAAAGAGTATTAGAAAACATATTTTGATGGTGATTTTCAAAGATCGACTGAAATAATGCTTAATAATTCCAATCTTAATTGAGTAGGCCAGGTGGTTGTCTTTATCACACCAACACAAGACGTCCAATCATACTTTTTCCTATTTTTATAAGGTTTCACTGATGATGAGGCAAATTATTAGGCTCTCATTACTGGTCATAAGTTATCAGATGATATTTATTTCCCCCAAATGGATATGAAGGGAGAATCCAAGTTAGCCCTCAAATATATTAATGGTGACCGCGGCATGACCGCGGCGTGACCGCGGCGTGACAGCCCCCCCCCCCAAACCCCGGACACCCCTACCAGTCCCCCCCAGACCCTGGACACCCCTCCCCCCTGGCTGGACAACCCCTCCCCCTGTTGGACACCCCTCCCCCTGCTGGACACCCCTCCCCCTGCTGGACACCCCTGCCCCCTGCCCCCTGCCCCCTGCCCCCCTGCCCCCTGCCCCCTGCCCCCTACCCCCTGCCCCCTGTCTGGTTTAAGGAATCCACTATGAGAGAACCTCAAGGAGATCACAAATGAATTCCTTCAAAATTAATGGAACTAACAGATGGGGGAGGGGTCTCTCATAGTGGATTCCTTAAACCAAACAGGTTCTAAGAGATCATAAATCAATTCTTTGAAAATTGATGGAACTGATTGTGAGAGAGGGAGCGATTCTCTCATAGTGGATTCCTTGAACCAAAGAGGTTCTAAGATATCACAAATGATTTTATTGAAAATTAATGGAACTGGAAGGGGGGGAGAGAGTTACCAAAACACCGGGTAAATGAGAGGTCTTTTCACGTATCTCCGCACTTATTTCTTGAAGGTCGAAAAGAGTCCTCCCACAAGACGGGCACGAAACATACTCCTGCCACAGTAGTAAAATTCCACACATCAAAATTATCAAAACTACATGATCAACCCAATCATCTTATTATCTAAAACCACATCATGTACCATCTTTGTATTTCGCATCCTGCAACCTTGCAGTAAGTTGAATGATGTATCCCTCATGAAATCAATGTCCTGGTCCAGCGCTTCAATTAGAATCCCGTCCCCGAGCCCATCCACAAGAAGTGCCCTGGCATTAGTGCCAGCTTAGATCACCAACTCATCCCTGAAACCAAGCTACTTGACTCACACCCAATTGAAGAAACCCAGATGAGTCGCAGGTCATGGTATTGTTCTGTAATTACCTATGGATCCTGTTGGGGAATTGAAGATGATGGATTGCAGCGAAGTTCAGAGCATTGCCTTCCAAAAATTCAAAAACACCAGCATGAAAAGAGGGTATACGGTTATTGAAAACCAACTCATTCCTTGCTTTCCAAATAAATGATAACAAGCTAACAAAAGCAGACATCATAAGGGCCCGAACCAGTTCACTGCACTGGAATCGGCAAATGGAGAGAAGCAGTGCCTCAATTCCCTACAGGTCCAGACAGCAGCAGAAAACCATCTGTACATACTCCCATAGTCTGATTGTGAAGGTGCAATGCACGAAAAGATGAGATAGGGATTCATCCGCATGAAGGCAGAAAAAGAAAAATGGAGGAATGGAATGTAATAATAAAATTAGAGAAGATGCTTTACCTCAAATGGGTAGATTTGAATCTTCCACCTGTAAACATTAGGAACCCAACATTTCAATTTGTAATGGCATAGGAAAACTGTAGAAACATTTGATTCATTTCGTCTCTCATTATGACACCAAGATGGGGAAACCTAAAAAATAGGTTGCAGTGAAACTGAAGTGATAAAAAATGGAATGATAAAGATACCGGCAATGAGGTCGTCGGGAGGAGGAGAGTTCGTCGGAGGAGGAGATTCTGTCGGGAGTAGGGGAGTTGCGGTCGTCCGGAGGAGGGGAGTCCATCGGGGGAGGAGGGGAGTCCGTCGGGGGAGGCGCGGTCGTCCGGGGAGGAGAGGTCGTCGGGAGGAGGGGAGTCCGTCGGCGTCGGGGGAGGCGTTGTCGTCCGGGGAGGGGGGAGGCGCGGTCGTCCGGGGAGGGGAGTGCGTCGGGGGAGGGGAGTGAGTCGGGGAGGGTTCCGTAGGAGTGATTCCGGGGAGGGGGGAGGCGCAGCGAGGAGGCGTCGGGGAGGAGGGCGCGGCGGCGAGGAGGGCGCGGCGAGGAGGGCGCCGCGCGGAGGAGGTGTCGGCGTGGAGGCGTCGGGGAGGGGGAGGGCGCGGTGAGGAATCGCGAGGGGGAGGAGAAGAGCCCGATGGGTTTGGAAAAAAAAACGGAGCAGCTGGATATAGCCACGGATAGAATATTAATCGTGGCAGTATAAAAGATATAGCCACGGACCTATAAAACCGTGGCTATAGGTCCGTGGCTATAGCTCAGATTTGTAGTAGTGTGTTAAACTTCCGACATCCATAACTTTTGATTCGTAAGTCCGTTTTACCTCCACGACCTGTAAAATTGAAGCTTGAGAAATTATCTAAAACTTTGGTTTACTATTTAACGTTGTTTATCTGAAAACCCGATGCCAAAAGATTCTTTTAACGTCGGTTATTGAAAAAAACCGACGTTAAAAATCTTGTCTTATAATGTTCAACTTCCGACGTCAATAACTTTTGATTCGTAAGTCCATTTTTTCTCCACGACCTATCAAATTGAAGATTGAGAAATTATCTACAACTATGGTTTACTATTTAATGTCATTTATTTGAAAAACCGAATCCAAAAAGTGCCTTTTAACGTCGGTTATTGAAAAAAAACTGATGTTAAAAATCTTGTATTATAATGTTCAACTTCGACGTCCATAACTTTTGATTCATAAGTCTTTTTTAGCTCCATGAACTATAAAATTGAAGCATAAGAAATTATCTACAACTTGGATTTACTTTTTAATGTTGGTTATTTGAAAAACCAACGCAAAAAAATGACTTTTAACATCGGTTTTGAAGAACCGATGTTAAAATGCCCGACATTAAAGATCATTTTTTTACTAGTGTAAGTGTGAATTGTACCTTCCCTAGCAGAATTTGAGGTTTAAAACTTCTTAAGAAGGGCGAGGTCGAGTCCCAAACCCTTATTCTTAGAACTGAGAACTTCCCAACATTATTTCTGGGAGAAAGTTCCATGTGACTGTGGATATACAAACCCACAGACACTCCATGAATCTTAACCCTATTATGAAACAAATTTGGGAAACCTCCGACTATGGAAATACAAACCCAGATTGGAGACACGCTGATGTGCATTTCCCAAAGGTTTGATAAGTTAGGAGGTTTTGGTGGAGGTATCAACAAAATCCCATTCATACAAGGGAGCCGGTAAAGAAGAATCCTTGCCATGAATGGTTGAGGAAGGCTTGATGGCATGTAAACTGAAGAGATTGAAGAGAATAAGTGAATCAAAGAGGGGTTCCCAAGTAGAAAAGGCCTCATAAGTATGGTCGCGCAAGTACACTTGGGAGACCTGATGTTCACTTAAGCGAAGAACAACCTGTATAGTAATACTTAGGTGAGACCTTGCTCAAGCCTTCAAGAGTATTCACAGGTGATCCAAGAAGTGGGGCGCTGAAGTTTTCGTGAGAGGAATGAGAGGTGCGCAAGTATTTTTAACTTAGGGAGGTTGGGCGCTTTAGGCGCGCAAGTGTTATGGTTTTCAAACACGAAAATTACTTAAGTCCAATGATCCTCCCTTAAATACTCCACTCAAGGTGTTGAAAAACTACCTTGAAAGTTTTGTAAGATTGGGGCGAAGTACTTGGGCAACCAGAGCAGCAACTGGGATTCAATAAAATTCTTACCTACAAATGGGGGCCCCAAGGGTCTATTTTTATAGGAAAATAAATGACCTTGGGTGAAATGATTTTGGTACGCAAGTGACTTGCATGCCATGTTGGGGAACAAAACTAGGTTTCGTGACATTTTTGGGTGCTCAAGTAGGCTACACGCCGCCGGTGTTTTGGATTGACTAAGGCGATTCAAAATTCATGCCTTTGCATATCTTGATTTTTTTTCTTCATGAATTTTCCCACTTTATTTCTAAGGGGATCCCCTTTTTCATTTTTTAGACCCTTTGATATAATGAGGTGTCAAAAAAATCCCCCCCTCAGAATTTGATCCGAAATAAAAATAGGATCCTATATTGAGGTAAAGTAATGAAGAATAAAGACAAGGGAAATGGGGCGCACAAGTATTCAGTGCTCAAGTAGACTTGGGTGCGTAAGTGCGCAATGCGTAATATTTTTGGTGCACAGGGTGATATTTTTCACTTATATATAAGGGATTCACTTCTACAGAGAGTTTCACAACTTCCATATTCTCAGCTCTCAGCACGTAAGTCTTCTATTCAGATGCTTCTATTTCGTCATGCTTCCTCTGTACGTTTTTTAGCTGCACTCCATGAATGGGGAACCATAATTTCATGCTGACTTATACATGTGTTCTAAGTTTAAAACTAGTGCACCTTAATTCCTTTTCTGTTCTTTTGTAAAACATAAAAAAATGAAATTACATTAAAAATGTGATCTCTATATTTTTGCAGGTTCAATGGATCCTAAAAGAATTGGAACTGCTGATGAGATTGCCAGCAAGAGGATTGATGACATGATGAATGTCATTGGTCATGATTACTTCGATGTTTGCGAAACCACTCTTCTATAATTAGAAAAATATTTGAAGAAGTATTGTTTCAATTTTCCTCGGAGCACCTATCTATCTTTGTATAGTTATGGACATTTTCAGGATACTAACATTACATATCCAAAGAACTATGTCCCACATTCTTGGTTTCAGGATTATACCAAATTCTCATCAACCAATGTTTCTGTTGGGGGCTCATTTGATGGTGCTGGGACAGTACAGAAATCTCATATTATACATCATAGCTTGTGAGCTCCAGATTTGAAGTCACACACACCCGAGCTGCAGCCACACTATTATTCATCCATATTTCGAGATTCTCAGATAGAGCAGCCCAAGGGTTGGAAGAAAAGTTGGTATTTCCACCTAGGAGGAGGTGTAAAACCTACATGGATGTGGTTATACTGGGTGTGAAAGACATGTGCATAATTTTAAGATGATGAGAATCATCGGGATTTATAAAGCTTTTTGTGTTGGGAAAACCTATGTGTATAGGAATGATGATTTCATTCCAGAGTTATTAAGTCGGTGGATCCCAAAGAATAATTCCTTCCATTTAACACATAGAGAGGTAGGTATCAGTTTGTGGGATGTTTACAAAATTTCTAGAGATCCAATCCTTTGAGACATGTATGACGAGTGTATTCATCCCAAAGTGACATGGAATGACTTTTAAAAGTCACCATATTTTCCTCATGAGTTGATGAAAATATTTAACAAACTCAATAATTCAATCATCGTGAAAACTCACACCAGGAAGAACATTCATCTGGAGGAATGGATGGAAATATTTTTAATAAAGAAGAAGGGAAAGGGTACCACTTTCACTCGTCCAACTAGTTGTCCAAGGGCAGAGAAGAGAGGCACTCCTAACACCTTTTGGCCAACATTGGAGAAGGGAGAATTTGAAAAATGGGGATATGATATCAACCCAAAAATTTCTACAAAGAAACATATGGAAGGTTTCTTAGCCATGTGGCTTAGTGTGTATTTATTACCAGTCTGAGACTCCAAAGGAGTTGTGAGGCCGAGAACCTTTGTTATTGTAGTGAAGCTGGCAGAGAAAAGTATGGTAGGGTTTTCTACTCATGTTTATCCAATATTCATAGGATTTTTCTACATATTTACAAAGGAAAATCTTTTTTTAGAATAGCAGGGACATTCCAAGTGTTGTGGGTATGGATTGCTACTCACTTTAGAACTTATTCTCTACAAAGTAGAGTACAGGGTTTTGGAAGTTCTTTATGACTGTCTGTCTAAGCCTTTTCTGGTATTTCACCCTTGTCTTTGAATGCTTATAACAACAAGGTTAGGTTGAGCATGAATAAGGAATTTCATTTCTTTCCCTAAGGAAATCCACCTACCAGGTGATTTTTTTGATGATGGTACTGCCAGTTTGGAACTGAGAGCATATATACTAACCTGCAGAGGTGATGTGTTGGCCACCAGAATTGATGGAGAAATCATATGTGAGGCCTATGATCCTTATATATTTTCACATAAATTCAAATGTCTACAATAGAATATTGTATCCCCTCCCATGCATGTCATACTAGAGAAACACCCAGTGGTTTCCTGACAACTATGGTTGTTGACATCTGCAGAGAAGACCAGGGCAGTTTTTAATTTACCTTTTGTGGATGCAGTAAGAAGGTTAACCATATGGTATGCTGAAAACTGGGTTGCATCATACCCTGAAGGGCTATTAAATCATGTCATCCCCTAAGTGGGGATAAAGATAAATAGCAGGAAGGAACCCCTTTGCTTGGAATATAATTCTTCATCATCAGGGGTGGATTTGCAAGAATCAAAGAGTGGAGGTGATGATGCTCTAAATCCACCAAAGAGACCTTGTTCTAGGTAAAATCCTCATAATAGGATAAAAAGATCCATTCCATCAATCCCTACTGAAGTCATATCAAGACGATCTAGTCACCATCATTTTGAAGAGCGGTGAGTTCCATTTTCCAATCCTTCATCTGTGACAACTGACACTGGGAAAAAACTCAAGTCCAAGGCTGTAAGATCCTCATCACAAACCTTGGACATACATTCTAAATATATAATATTAGAGGCTATTAGAAAATGGCAGATTCTATACTATGATGATGAGACCATGTGGATGGATTTGTGCGAGGGACTGCATATTCCAAGAATAGGGGATTTGTTGGCTTCTTCTGACATTCTTTTTAAGGATAATCCTAATGAGTTAAGGACTTATATTTGAGAGCTATAAATTCTCATATATTCCACTGATGAATCAGTTTCTACCAAAAAGAGGGTAAAGTAAATTATAGATCGTGGTACCACCGAAGGGATTAATCCTTCATTAGATGAAGAATGGTGTGACTTTGTAGATCCTGAGAATGTAAGCTCTATTTATTTTGTATCTTATTATATTTTTCAACTTTAATTTTAATCAAAACATTGTTAATTAGGAGAAATTTTTTCTTAACTTACAGTTGGGTAAAGTAAAGACAACTAAAATTCTGTCACCACATATAGTCCTGGAGGAACTACTCTTGGAGCTACCGAATCACCTCATGAATCGATAGAAATATCTTCAGGCATACAGGCCATGGAGGAGAAAATAGGGAGGGTATTGGGATCACCGATACCCATTTTTTTAGGTGACGATACAATACCTCGTAAAAAGATGAATAAGAAAAATCATAAAAGAAAGAAAACCACGATTAAGCGCTTTCTTAGCAGTGGTAAGTCTCCCTGATAATCATGAATTTTAGTTTTATTCATGAAAAAGTTTTTAAACTTTTTAAGATTACAGGGGATTCTTCTGTTTCTTCTTTGAAATAAACCAATGATAATACTCAAGTACATATAGAAGTTTCTATTGAGAAAACACAAATTCCTGTAGATTCAGTGGTTCCTGAAGAGGCATTAAAGTCAAAAGAACCAACATATGTCCCCAACACTGCTCTGATTCCTGCTATCAGAGGAGAGGAAGCTTCTAGTAACTCAATAATATTTCATAAAGCATCCAATACAATAATATATGACTTCCATTCTGTGATACTTTTAGGTTCATCACATGCACCAGAACATCTGGCAACAACTGATTTTGACCCCATAATTATTGCTGAAGAAGCTACTCGGGGTCACAGGTTGACGGAGGAAGGTTGTGAAGTAAACATGCCAAGTGTTCCCACGGGTGAGACTAACCTGGGATCTGAGATATCATTGGATGAAATGATGAAACTTGTAATGTATTTTGATGAACTATTAGAACATATTAAAATATCAAATTCTTTAGAAGATTTTGGAGTTCCTTATATAGAATCAACTGGACGTGAGTTCTCATTATTCATCCTATTAATCATCTTATGATTAACCTGCTAACCATGGTTGATTTGAAATATGCAGTTCAGTTTAAAGAAACTATTTCCTCAACAGTTCCTGATGGAAGTTTTTATATTAATGTCAACCCTACCATTACGGAGACATCGGCTCAAGTGAATCTTGAAGAAGCATGTCTTCCTGAGATTCACTCTGAAAATATTGATCATATTAAAGATATCACTCCTCAACCAAAGATATCAAATAAAATTATTGAAACTGAGAACATTGGGGAGGATTCTTCTCAAGATGATGACCAACTACTAGGTAAGATATGTTGATATTGTGATTACGTTCACTTTTATTATCTCTTAAATATAACCATGATTCTTGATTTACCATATAGGGATATCAACTTCAATGGTTAGGTATGGAGGTGAAGCCTCTTCATCTTCTCAAACAACATTTGAAGGTGGGGTAACCATTTTACAAGAAGAAACGGAGAAGGGAACTTCTTTAAGTGCATTAGTCCCAGAATATACCCCTCCTTATGAAAATGATTTTCAATCAGACCCAGAATTGCAGAAGGCTCTTCGTCTTTCTCATCGTAAAGCATGGAAAAATATATGGAAGATAATATCTCAGATGCCCCTTGAGGAACTACCTTCAAGAATTCCACAACTTTCATCTCTGTTTATCACGCTAGGATTTGGCGGTTTTGAATACCGTGAAATTTATAGTGTGGTGAAAGAGATTATCCAAAAGAGGGAGCAAGAGAAAAAGCTTCAACAAGACTTGATAAAAACCAAACTGTCAATCAAAATTTAGTCCACTTTATGAATAGTCTTAAGGTTGTTTTGGATGCTATTTCGTGTCAATTTGAGGCTGATTATTGTTGGAGTTAGGTTTTTTGCAAGGTTGTTTTTGGTTTTCTGGTGGTGTTTGTTTTGAGTCTATGGGTGGAGGGGAAGGTGTGAAGAAATTTTGAGGATGGTTTTCTTAATATGTGGATGTGGTAGATGTTTCAGTGCCTTTTGTTCATCAATCTGGCATCGTGGTGTTGTTTTTTGGCCCAAAAGAGGTGGTTATGGGTAATGTAATTGTTGGTGTTTGAGTATGGGTATATGACTTGCAGGCAGTGGAGATATTTCTCGGAGAAGGAGGTTCTCTGGTTATCTTTTTTTTTTGAGTAAGTTCAGAAAAATTGGAAAAGTTGAAGCATGTTAGTATTTGATGGTTTGTATTTTTGGATGATGGATTGGTCCAGACATTCTACAAGTAAATGTATCAGATGAGGACAGAGAGCAGGTAGCTTCTACTATGCATGGCTATTCGGATTTGGATGATTGAGAGGGTATGTCCTATCCATCGGTACCAGGCCTGTGTATCCTTGCACGGGACAGCTTATTGAGTAGCAATGCATTGGTGGAGGATTTCCATAACAATGTTGATGCTAGGGAGGGGCATTTCTAGTAGTCTTGTTTTGGTACTAGGTTATGTTATGCATCCATTTCTTTGAATTCATGTGAGGTTTCCCCCTTTATCCTTAAAAGGGGGTTTATCCAAAATAAATAAAAAATGAGGCCTTCGGGCCATTCAGTCAGTCTATCAAAATTTAAGAGTTCCAAGAATCATTGTCCCAAGATGAGGCTAATCATAATGTAAAGTTCAAGTATTGATGCAAAAAATTAAAGAAAAGATTGTTCAGAAACTATGCCTTCAATAGAAGTTAGATGTCATTATAGGGAAGCTTGACCAGCTTCACAACTCATTAGAAGAAGTTCAGAAGGAAGGTGAAAAAGCCATCGCAGATGCTAAAGAAGTACTTCATCATGTTGAAGAGAGCGAGGATGGTCAGATAAACAAACTCCAACAAGCAGTTTATAGGGCTCATGAAGTTTTTAAAAAAATGAGTAATTACGTAGAAAGCCTTTTGTAAAAAATCTCTTTAAGAGAGAGATTACAATTTGTGGATGCTTCTTCGTAAAAAAATCATAAATGAAAAGTATTTTTTCTTTAATCATTTATTTTTTCACTTTCAATAATTGCTTTTGTTTTACATATTTCATTGGGCCCAATGATCATAATGGGATAATATTTAGGGTCTAAATAGATTTGACCATAAAATTTGAAATTAGATCCCAAACAAAACTCTATGGCTAATAATTTCATTAATATTCTTTAAATATTTCCAAGGGGAATCTTGAGTCATGATTTTTATGGTCACCAAATCTAAAACCTGTATCAACATAAGGGGATTATCTTCCAAGAATTAAGTTACCATTACTTGACAAACCCATTATGGGGGCTGTCCTATACAGGGATAACTGGGGTATATGATGTATATCCAAATAGTGGTATCTTTTGACTGATAAGCCTGTTATGTAGGAAACTTATGTAAGTCCACCTAAAGGCATTTTCTACATAGTCAGGCAAAAGATCTCTTAGAAATTTAACACTTTACCATTTATAGATAAGGGAAAATAGGATTTGAGTGACTCGAGACCATAGTGGGTGGTTTTTCCAAGGAAAGAAATTTTAAGAATGAAAAGGGTCTATATTAGACCAATATAAGCCATGAATAAGAAAACCATTTCTATAAAAATTTGGTGTGTGAGTAATGGTTAAAATTTATCAGAAAGGAAAATTTCTGATATTATACCATGTAGTTTTAAGTCCTATAGTGAGGACATTATACCATGCCGTTTTAAGTCATGCAGTGAGGATATTATACCGTGCAGTTTTAATTCATGCAGTGAGGACATTATATTGTGCAGTTTTAATTCATGCAGTGAGGACATTGTACTGTGCAGTTTTAAGTCATGTAGTGAGGACATTGTACTGTACAGTTTTAATTCATGCAATGAGAAAATTATACCATGCAGTTTTAAGTCATGCAGTGAGGACATTGGGTGGATTTAATTTAAGGTATTTAGATCTGACCCAAGGTATGAGAAAACTCTCCCAATTTCTTGAAAAAATTTGTTTGGAAACATACTATGATATTCAGGTATGGAAGGAAAAAATGTAAATTGTGATTTGGGAATTTATGAAACTGAGGAATGATATGGGAAAAGGGCTAAAAGCATTAGAAGTATTTTCCAAGAAAGAAGTTACCATTATTTAACAAACCCGTTATGGGGGTTGTCTTATGCAGGGCCAACTGGGGCATATGCAGCATAACCAAATAGTGTAATCTTTTTGACTGGCAGGCCTATTATGTAGGTAACTTATTCAAGGCCACCTAAGGTAACGTGTTGTATAGTCAGGTAAAATAACTCTTATAAATTTAACGTTCTATTGCCAAAAGTCAAAGTAACTTTATGGAGATCAATATTTATCGAAGCATGGATTTTGGTTTATGGATAAAGGTACCTGAATATGGGAAGGGTATTTCCAAACAAGATGTCCAAATAATTTGAGGAATAATATTTTTATGAAGTTCTAACCCAAACATAAGATATATGGTGTCTGTAGTTTTAGGTCATACAACTAGGACTAGAAATAGAAACAATATATAATATGTTGCCAGGTTATTTCAAGGTTATTTCATATTGTATTGAACACATGGTGAGGGAAATGTGTAAACCATGGTCTTGAATACTTTCAGATTGTGAGAAAGATAACAGGACAAGTATACTTGAATGACTATTTTAAAATACAAATTCTTGTATATTGTCATCAAAGATTAAAGGGGATAAAGATACTATAACCAAGAATGAAGTTACCATTACTTGAAAAACCTGTTATGGGGGCTATATTATGTAGATCAAACTAGGTAATATGTTTCATAGCCAAATAGTGGCATCTTTTAACTGACATGCCTATTATATAGGCAACTTATGCAAGGCCACCTAAGGGCACGTGCTGCATAATCCAGCAAAGGAGCTCTCGGGTATTAGAAACCCTGTTACTAAAAACTGTAAGAAAGATTATTAATACCTAAAAATATTCATGATTAAGATTATGAAACATGGAAAGGGTTTATGTTCAATGAAAATTAGAAATATTTGAACCAGTATTGGCCATGAGTTTGACATCCTTTACATAAATCTAACTCATATGTAAAATGGATACCTTCTTCATTTCTTCTAAATTAATATTATGATGTGCATTTTTAAATTCATTAAATGATTGAATTTTCACCCCCATAAAGAATTAAAAAACCTTACTTATATTAAGAATCACCTTATCCGATTCCTAATCTAAGCTCACTTGATCCATGCTCTGTGTGAGAAACGATGAGTAGTAAGGGTATTTTCTATAATAATAAGGTGACATAGATAAAGAATAGAGGTATCAGATTTCCATATATTTTAACGTCATGCGGTGAGGATGATAATGAATCGATATGAAAGGAATGATATATTGTAACTATATTAAGGGATAAAACCCAAGTGTCACTATATGTCTTGCTAGGGAAAGAATCAATTCATACATAGTTCTTAAAACATTCTTTATACAGATTTGACTCTTAAACAAGAAATAAAGGGGGATTTTTATTGCGTCTAGTCATAAGATTAGAGATCTAGGCGTCTCTACATATCTCAAAATAGATGAGAATCAATCCATATGTAGTTCTTTAAACAATAATTCCTTATGCTAATGGAGTTTGACATGAAGAATGGTGGCTTTTTTACATGTTCTGAGAGAACGGTAAATCTTAAGACATAAAATGGTATAAGGACCAAATCATATATCTTAAAGAAGAAATATATATAGATATAATTTATATATAGAAGGAAAAAAGAAAATAATAATATTTTGTGATTGTGGTTGGGTCCAAAATTGGAGATTCATGCATCTCTACGTATCTCATTGAAAATGAGAATCAAGCCATATGTAGTTCTTGAAACATGGTCTCTATACAGATCTGACTCAGACATAGGAAAGTAAGGGACTCATATACTACTAAGGAGTGGTGATGATGTCAATGATATTTGCTTATGGAAGCTTATAACATCAAATAGAGAAAATGTTAGTTGTACAAATGATGTTATGAAGTTTAACGTCATGAAACAAGGAAGAAGATGTTATGAATTTTAACATCATGCAGCACGGATGCTGATGGTTGTTATGTAGTTTAATGTCTTGTAACTAGGACATGGGGGCTGTGAAGTTTTAAGTCTTACAGTAAGGACATGGTACTGTGAAGTTTAAATTCTTTCATTGAGGACTAATGTGTATAATTACAAAAATTATTTCTTCAAAAAACTTGCATTGGTTGGAGTTGTAATGAGTTCTCCATCCATTAATATTAAGTCATAAGCTCCATATTAATAGACCTTATGTATGGAATAAGGTCCTTCCCATTTTGGTACATGTTTTGGAGGTTTCTTTCCTGGTATCATTGGAGTCTTAAGGACCAATACCAATTCTCCTTGAAGGAATGAATGAAGGAGAACTTTCTTATTAAAAGCTCACGCTATTCTGTTATGATAGACTTCTAAATGATAGAAAGTATGCTGTCTTTTCTCATCTAATATTTCAAACTCATCGAACCGTTTCTGAGATCTTTTGATCTATAGACAACTGATCATAGATTGCAACTCTAAGTGAAGGAAATTGTATTTCAATTGGAAAAGCTGCTTCAGTTCCATATACCAATAAATAAGGATTTGCTTGGGTAGCAGTACAGGTAGTTGTCCAATAAGCCCATAAAGTATTCAAAAGTTTATTAGTCCATGATTTCTTATCTTTATACACTATATTCGGGAGTATATTTGATAGAGTATTATTGAAGGCCTCTATCTGTCCATTGGATGTTGCATGATAGTGAGATGAATGATTTGACTTGATATTATGTTCCTGATACAACTTTTTTACTTCAGCAGAACAAAAATTGGTTCCATTGTCCATCAAAATAGTATGAGGGATGCTAAATCTGGTGAGGATATTATTTTTGACAAAAATAACAATTTTTTTGTCTCCGACTTCCTTGAGAAGTATTGCCTCATCCCATTTAGAGAAGAAGTCAGTAGCAGTGACAATATACTTGAACTTCTTAACCGTGGCTGGAGGATAAGGCCCTACTACATCCATTCCCCATGTGGAAAATGGTCAAGAGTATTTAGCTATTTGTAGAAACTCTAGGGGGTGATGAATGAAGTTGGCATGAACTTAACAGGGATGACATTTTTTAGTGAAATATGTACAATCTTGTGTCATTAAAGGCCAAAAGTATCCAATCCTTTGGATCTAATCAGAAAGTATGTGCCTAGATTGGTGGTCACCACAAGATTTTGAATGTAATTCTTTCATCAAAGCTGCGTTATCTTCTCCATCAATACATCTAAAGAGAATTCCATCAAATCGTCACTTATAAAGGATCTTTTGGTGATCTGGACTATCATAAAGAGTAAAATTGGCTGCTCGTCACCGGATATGTTCCTTCTCAGCCCTATTTGGTGGAAGTACCCCATTTTGAAGATATTTCATGATGGATGTTCTCCATCATATGGTATGACCATATGGTTCAAAAATAGGGAAATTTCATTAATTTCCTCCATTATGGTTTGAACAAAAGGTGAGACCACATGGTGATGGGTTATGATGATAATTGTCTCGTCCCGATTTGGATCTGCCAAGGTTGTAGCTGCGTTAGCCAGTGCATCTTATTGAGCATTTTTTGATCGCAGGACATAAGACAATGTTGGCTCTGATGAAAATTTAGCCATTAACCCTTTGAAATAATCACACGAAGGAATTAATTCTTCTTTTCTGATAGAATACTCCCCATTAATTTGTTTGATTATCAATTCTGAATCACCTTTTACCTTTAAATGATCCATTTTCACCTGAAGGGCCAATTCCAAACCTGCGATGACAGCTTGATATTCTACTTCATTGTTGGTACTACCTTTTGATAATAGGAAAGAATAAGGCAATACTATCTTTTCTAGGGAAATAAGTACAATTCCTAATCCAACCTTGTTGAGTTTAGGTTTTTTAATTCTCTTCGCTGTTGGACTCCTAGAAGCACCATCAAAATACATTTCCCATGTTTGGAAATTATCTTGAATAGAGAAGAACTCTTCATCATGAAGCTTAGTATTAAACGATGTATCTTCCGTAGATGGATGTTCATCAAGGAAGTCAGCCAAATCTTATCCTTTTATTTCCTTTTGAGGTACAAACTAGATATAAAATTGTTGCAAAATAACCTCCCACCATGCCATATGTCCTGTAAGCATAGGACTACTGAGGATAAATTTGAGTGGATTATTACGAGATAACAATTCGACCTCATGATGTTGTAGATAGTGCCTCAACATCTGAACTGCAAATATTAATGTTAGGCAACACTTCTCAATACTTGAATATCGAGTTTCCACATCAAGAATAGTTTGTCTAAGATAATAAAGGCTATTTTCATTCCCAACATCATTATTTTGGGCGAGGAAGGCATCTAGTGATCTCTCTAAAGTAGTCACATAGAGAATAAGTGGTCTTCCTTCAACGGGCAGAATTAATACTGGTGGACTCAAGAGATATTTCTTGAGGGTATTAAATGCTTCTTGGAAATATTCAGTCCATTGGTAAGTGACTCCCTTCTTCATTAATTTACTTAAGGGTAAACATTGTCCTGCCAAATTGGTGATAAATCTCAGAATATAGGCCAAGTGTCCTTGGAGTCCTCTTAATTCTTTTAAATTTTGAGGAGGTGACATAACAAGGATTTATTTTGTTTTCTCAGGATCAACTTCAATACCATGATGGTGTACAAGGAATCCAAGGAATTTTCCTGAGGTTACCCCAAAAGCACATTTCAAGGGGTTTATCTTCAAACTATGTTGCTGAAGTTTATTGAATATCATTTCCAAATCATCCAAGTGATTGGAACGTTGTATAGATTTTACCACCAAATCATCCACATGACATTCAAAAAAATTCCCTAAGAAGGGTTTGAAGATATGGTGCATGGCACGTTGGTATGTTTCACCTGCATTCTGTAAGCCAAAGGTCATTACCTGATAGAAAAACACACCTTGAGGGGCTCTAAAGGCTATAGATTCTTCATCCACTAGGGAAATACGGATTTGATTATACCCAGAATATTCATCCATGAAGAAAAGAGCTTCGTATCTAGTTATTGCATCAATTAAAAGTTCTGCAATCAGTATTGGAAAATCATCTTTAGGACAATGCCAGTTAAAATATTTGAAATCAATGAAGACTCTAATTTTCCCATTATTTTTTTCACTGGGACAATATTGGACATCCATTTGGGATACTGAACTTCCTTGAAAAATTTAGCCTTTATAAGCTTATCAACTTCATCTTCAATTTTAGAGGCATGAGTTGGGTGTGTTGTCCTTGCTACTTGCTTAAATCCACAATGTTATTATGGAAAACCTAAATGATGGGTGGATACATCAGGATTAAGACCTAGAATTTCTTTATAATTCCAAGGAAAAATATCTTGATTTTGCTTTAGAAAGGAAGTATACACCTCTTTTTCTATAAAGGTCATGGCCGCACTAATTAGAGTGAGGTGTGGATCTTCTTTTGTACCCAGATTTATTACTCTGAGTTCATCCATGGTGGTAGAGACACCTTCTTCAAATGTTGGAAGATCATCCCCAAGATCTTTCTCTTCTTCTTCATTATGTATTACATTTTCTGTTTCTACTTTCATAGTAGATGATGAGGAAAATATCCCAGAGTTAGGGGAGGAGTTAGTATTTAAACATCCTAAATAAGAGTCCACTACATTTATCCTTACTAATGATGAAGGGTCTTCTTGTGGTAATAAAGAGGGATTTATGGATTGAGAATCAATATCTTTGTCTTCCCCTAGAATTTTTACAATTTCTTCTATTCTGATTGATGAAGTAGAGGCTTTTTGTAGTTCATAAGATGAAATGAAAATATCTCCATTCAGGCTTCCATAATTGCTTGGTGTATTAATAATTTCTCCCATGTTTTCAGGCTCAATTGCCACAATTGACATTATGGAAATTACTGGATAAGTCTTTGGATTTAATTATAACCTTTCAATCTGATTGATAGGTAACAAAAAATCTATACTCAAATGTATGAATGGATTTTCTGGGATCTTTTCCAGTCTATTTGGATCATTAACTCTTTTTATCTCTTTTATCATGGGCTTCGTTCCTTTTGTGTGATAAAACTCTGCCTCAATGTATTGAGATTCACATGTTTTGAACAGAGCCTTGTCACCGTACAATGTTTCGATTTGGAAATTGAAACAGTATTTCATACATTGGTGGTATGACAAGGGTATGGCTATATGTTGATGTAGCCATGGCCTTCCAAGAATAATATTGAAGGTTGTGTCCTGACGAACAACCATGAAATCTGAATTAGACACAAGATATCCAAACTGAGTTCTGAGTGTAATTTCACCTAGAGGTTCTTGTTCATTATTATCATATCCTTGCAACATTAAATTCGAAGGAGATAAGTTAGATTCAGTCAGGACCAATCAATGAAGTGTACAAACAGGAATGAGTTTGACTCCGGAGCCATTATCAATAAAGGCTCATCAGATATCTATTTCATTGACCTTTCCAGACATATACAAAGGTCTGATATTCCCATTCACAACATCATCTTCATCTTCATCCATAAAAGATATGACTGCATGACATTCTATAGGATCACTCTCTATACGATAAACCTTAGCAGCAGCAACTTCGGTTTCAAATTCTTGAGGACTTAACAAGGACTCAATGAGTGCTTCTAGAAGATCTTTTGACATATTTAAAGCATCCAAAATTTATTACATGGACATTACTTAGGAAATTTGTTTCAATACCTCATAATTTTGTTCCAAAGGTCTACGTTTCCCAGTATAGATATGTGGTTTTGTAGGTGCTTTAGAAGTTGATGCTTCTGATACAGATGTACTTTGTGTCAGATCAGAAGCTAGAAATATTGTTGGCTTTGGTAAATTAGACTGATTAAGTCTATTCATTTGCTGAGAAGAAGACGGTGTGGCTTCTAATCAGTGCCCATGCTTTTGAAACAGATGGAATAAAATCTTCCAGGGTCAAGGACAACTTTGGCCTTAACACAATCTCATCTTCTTCTGACTGTTCTTTGTCTTTATTATCACTTTGATTCTTTGAGGAATGGCCTTTTGATGAATATGGTTTTGCTATGGCAGGAGTGGTAGAAGACACAATTGGTTATTTCAACTGTGTTCGTAAAATAGCATGATTTTGGTTGATCATTTTCTTGATCATCTAATAATCATATTTTTTCACATTTTTACTTTTAACCTCTTTCCATTATCCCTCTTCCTTTGTATTGGTAGCAGTAACACATGCTACTTGAGATGATTAACTTTTCAATTTCACTTGTCCAGATTCTACCATCTTTTGCAGATGGTCTTTGAAAACACATCACTCTTGAATGGGGTGTCCCAACATCTGATGAAAGGTAAAACAATTTAGATGATCTTCATCTCCATATTTATTTGGATTCTTCATCCTTGAAAACTAAACCAAATTTTTTTCTAAGGCTGAGATGAATTAGCTAGGAACTTTCTCATTCCTGAAAGAATAAACTTTATTCTTTAATTCGTAAAACTATTTTTGTCTTTGATCTCTTTGATCATCTTGACAAGGTGTTCATTGATGTTGATGCTTAGGAAGCGGATCCCTTCGGTATGATGAAGGTTTTGAAGTAGAAGCAGGTATAGGTGTCTGCTTGAGTGTGATTATAGTAGCTTCTTCCTTTCCTATCCTCCTTCCCGATCTGATGGAATTACATGAGTTTTAGTCTTAGTTTCTATAATAGAATGTTCAATCTGTTGAGAGATCGAAGTAAGGTCTCAAAACCCTCCTGTGTATTTCATAGGGATCAATAGTATGCATAATTCATCATGAAGAATTTCCAAAAATATTGGTAGCAACTCTTCTTTAGGGAGCGCTAGACTTAAGGAATATGTTAATCATTTCCATCATGTAATGAAATATGAAACTATTTCATTCTCCCTTTGTTTACAATTAGTAAGATCAAAAATTTTCATCTTTGGTAGCATTGAGCTAAATTGTAGAAGAAATTTCTGACAGAGATCTTCCCATCCAGTAATTTATCGAGATTGCAAACTTGTGTACCAGACAAAAGTTGGTCCTTATAATGACTACACAAAACACCTAAGCTTAATTAATTCTTGTTGTTGAGAAGTTCACATCATGGGATCAAAATGAGAAAAAAAATGTGTTAAATGTTGTTCTGGGTCTCATGAACCATTAGAGATTGGAAATATGGTATTTACAAAATTTGGTGGGGGAGGAATTGCATCCACCCATTTAGTGTAAGGTCTCTTTTCTGGCTGAACTAGTGCACGTCATTCCTCCATAGCTTCCAATTGAGTCATTAATGCCTCAATTGTGTTCATAAGAATTTGGGGAACATCTGAATGAGCTGGAACCTATGCAGGTATATCAACTAGAGCTTGAGCTGGTGCAATGACCAGTAAAACCACGGATGGTGGTGCTGATACATTCCTTGGATAACCCATGAGAATAGGTCTATCAGGATGTATATGGTCTTGCCTTGATTGTGTATCCAATGGAACGAATTCATTATCCACATCTGTAGTTATTACAAATCCTCTTTTTTGAGGAGCTCCTATAGGATTGGCAAGTTGAGGACCTTCCTGGAGAGTATGTCTAGCAGAAATGTTGTTTCGAAGTAACTCTGTATTGAGTCTTTTCAACTCCTTCATTTACTCTTCTTGCTATGAAAATATCTCTTCAAGTGAAAGAGATTGACCTTCTCCAGTGGAAAAGTGTGATGCAATCTGAATTTTTCATTTCCCCTTGTTAGATGCCTTTTGGAGAGGGGGAGTTGGATATTTGAAGGCATACCTAGATTCTGGGTAAGCCTCTGATTTCGGGTACAGACACCTTCTTCATTTTTCTCGGTGTGTACCATATTATGGATAAGAACTTCATCTTATGATTCCCTTGAATTTGACTTATTTTTTGGAGGATCTTCTGCAATGGTGTTAATAACATTTACTGATGCATAATGCATCGATGGAATTCTGTCAGTTTTTCTGCTAGATCATCTCCCTTTGTGTCTTTCATGAGACTTTGTTCTCCTATATGAAGAACTCCCTGGAACTATTTGGTGGATAGTAACATGAAGGGAATCATTGGATAGTTCATTTGTAAACTTTCCTTGTGGCTTCTTCCCTAATCAGGAGAAAATTGACTTCCGTTGAGGGGATTTCAAATGTCAAAAATCCCCCAACCCTGTAGGCTGGAGTTGTTCCTATTGTTCTTCTTCAAATCTTTAAACATTTTTAAATGAATTTGAAGGTTGAATTAAATGAGCCCCCATCCTGGAAAGCTGGGGTGATTCTTGAACTGCTATGGCTGAAATTCGTGCAACTACTCTTCTGATTTTGCAGATTTTGTTTCAGACATTAGCTGGGTGCATCATCTGACAATCACTTAAATCACCTATTTTAGAATATCGATGTGCTATTTCAGACATTTGTATCCTCTGAAACCTGACATCCTCTAAACAAGATGCATGTTCAAGATTCTCAGATGCTTGATTTAAAAGTAGCTCAAAAACTTCTTTTCTTTGGGCCTAATTCTGATGAGAACTGGTTGAGGACTATTCTTGAGAGTACATTTGATTACATACAAAACCTATTGATTGTGGTCATCTGTGGGCAATAACATTGCATGAAACCACTTTCAGCGGACATTGTTGGTTTTGGAGTGTAGTGAAATGAAATGATCTATATACACCCCATCCTCTGATACGAACATTATATGGGGAATAAGAAATTAATTAGCATAGCCTCTTTAGAGCATTGAGACATGCACGTTGAAGGGTTATCTACTATTTTTCAACCTTTGGATGTTGGGAAAATAAGAGAGATTCCAAGTCAATTTGGTACTGTAACCCTTCTATTACATTTACATGATTTTTATATTCACCATAAGTTTAGACTTTGGTTTTCAAATGATGAATATTTTTCCATAATTTGTGAAGAATTTCATGAATTCAATCTTCTGTTATCAATTCTAGAATGTTATACTGATAATTTTCAAAAGGCCAGAACATGACTAGGATTTCTCCTTTAGCTAACTGTTTCCTCATGTTTAACACATCTTCATCATCTTTCACAAGAGGTTTCTCCACTTGATCTGACCAGATTGGATGCTCTGTATTAGAAGATAAATGACCTAAAGGAGGTTCAGAGAATGATTTTTCCCTTAAGACGTCTTCTGGTTGAGAAAGTGCTTCACCTGTTAATGACAAGGCATCAGACATGACTGCCCTTGTGTTTTCAAGTGCCTCAAGATAGGAGGGCTTTATCATTGATACACTGTCAATTATAGAATAGTCTTGACAATGTGAAATACTACTGTGAAGAGGAATATCACAGCAAATGCCATCATGGGGAGGATCACCATGATGGATTACAGCAAGGGATAAATCTTCTTACTCATTGGTCTTCTAGCCACATGAAGGGTTGTTGTGGCTCTCATCCAGAGATAGGCACTCTGGATTGACCGAATTTTCATGAAGCAATCCTTCATGATGAATTTTCTGAATAGGAACTTCAGAATTATAACTACCACTCCCATAATTTGGTAATAATATGATAGGATCTTGAGCATCAATAGATAAATTTCTGAGGGCTTAAATAACTCCAGCATTAATAGAATCCACATCGTAGCTTAGCTCTTGATTTTCCAACAATTCTTGGTGAGAATTATTCTTGGATGTTCTCTTATACTTAGTTGGGGCCACTTGTTGGGAAAAGTGGTTATCATTGGTAGTTATATGTGCCTGCCTCAGAGTGGTTACCGGAACGAACTGATTACCTCCAATTGCAAAGGTTGTATGTTCCCGATCTTGTTGTCCATATGATATGGGGGAGTATGCCCCATGACCCTCCTGTACTGAAATAGAGGTATATATCTGCTCTGGGATGGCATGCTAATGTTTCATCCCATGTGTGGGGACAGATTTATGTGTCTGCTCCCCTGATATTGCTGAAGTAGTTGTTAAAATATCCTAGCATGCTTCTAGAATATGGGAAAGGATATGAGTTTTCCCTTTCACCATTGATAAGATGTGTTTGGTGACTTCAGTAGCTAGAACGCGAATATACGTCCATTCCGTATGTAGAGTAGGTGTATGTGCCTACTTCTGTCCTCCTTTTCCTACCAATGGATATTTAAAGTACTCACACATGGGGGAAGATATTTGGGTCTGCCCCAAATTTGTCATCGGATATTTCCGACTAACTTATCTAGGTGCTACCAAATGAGATTGTTGGAAGGCTTGATGAACATTGGTAGGTGTATGTGCCTTCTGGCTGTTTTCCATCAAGTATGTTTGACAGACTTCCTTCAATACTGGAAGACTATACTACTAATAGAATTGGTGATTGTAAACAGGTGTATGTTATTGTTTACCAGTTTCCACCACATTAGATTGGTGGGCCTCTTTAAATGCAGTCAGACAAGCCTACTAACTGACTGATAACTTGTAAACAGGTGTGCGTGCCTGTTCACTGGACTCCACCAGGTTTATATGGTGGGATTAGTGGTTTACATTCAGACGAGTCTGCTGAATAGAAAAATTAGGACAGACGGGGGTATGTGTTCTCTCGTTATTTTCCATCAAGTTAAATTTATGGACTTCTCCAGAGAAGGCAGAGGTGATATCCTGCTCTCTATTGACCGTACGTTGTCCCTAGAAGTTCATCTTTCATGCCTGGGTCTGAGAGACTTGGGCCAAATGTCCAGAGGCAACACCCCCATCATGTCGGGGGTACATTACTGCATGATTCTGGCAGCGATTGATGGTGGGAGTCCTCAAGAAGGACTCCTATATTCTTGAATTGAGGCCTTGAGTGACCTCTTGATCCACCTTCCAGTAGTACATGAGGTATTGATTATTGTGTTCTAGGGATAAAGACCCGAAACGGTTGGAGACAGTGGTTGGCACTGTTTACTTCTTGATCATTGGTCGTCGTTTTCCATATGATTGAGGATTGTTATTGACCTGGAGGGCCTGTCGAGTAGCCTCCAAAGTTGTTATTGTACCATGCTAGCGATATTCTTTTACCAGCACATTAGAGACCCATCATTGAAGATGCTATGTTGGTGATGACATCCTTCCTGTGGATGAAGATCCAGCTTGAGCAGCGGTCGGGAAGTTCATAGATGTTGTCTTAGAGAAAGACATTCTTTGGATTGAAGGGAATTCTTTGAAAACACTTGATACAACAACAAGATTTATTAAAGCAACATCTTTTTTAGATGGATACATGCAAGATTAATTCCTTTTTCTATCTGTCATTTATCAATTGATAGGGGCCTAACAGGTGGGTAACATTATTAACTTGGTTAAGGATTCTCGTCAGGTTCACCATTTTTGTTTCGTAGTTCCTTGTAATATGTGTTCTAGTTTTAAGAATCGCTATTTCCAGGTGGTTTCCATTGGATTTATTCATGGAACTAGTAACTTACAATAGTTCTTTATCCAAATGGGGCCTAATTTCCAAAGGTAGTCATTCGTTAAGTTTGAACTTTACGATACTTAAGAACATGCATTGGTCGAGAGGATGGGAGTTCAGACTCATCACACTCTTTTGGGGGGAATTATTGTCCATTCCGGGACTCTCTTTGTAAATTTAATATATTTTCATGAATCCTTATTAATTAACCAAGTATATCAAAAGTATCCATTGGAATTTACAATCAATTATTAACATGTGTAAAATTTATAATCATCAGTATGCATTCAAGGTTCTTCATTAATGGAAACATTCATGTATTTGAGGTTTTCCATCAATGGGATCCTCTAATATACCAATTATAGATTCTTTTAATCATCATTGTGATGAAATTGGTTTTTATGCCACTCAGTGGGGCACTCTAGAATATTTTTTCATCCAGGGAGACGAAGATTTTTTTTGATCTTGGGAGTGTGCCCATCAAATGGGATACCTACATATCCTTGTGAAAGGAATCAGAACCCTCGTAGTTAGGTGTCACTTAATAGGACACATCATACCTTTTAAGGTTATGTGATAAGGAACTCTAAGTGAAATATGCTTGGTCAAAACTTAGTGTGGGACTTATACTAAAGTAGCCCAAGGAACTTGGAATGGATATGAGTTTACAAGTAGGATCATACCCTATTGGAAATATGGCCTAAGGAAAACAGGGTTGATTTGAAGTGTTGGGTTTGAACCTCAAGGAGGATTTCTATGTATCAAATATTAATGGGAATCAAATCCCACATAGTTCGATAAATATCATAGGAAAGTATGGTCCCCTAAGAAATATGGGTTTGGGATTACTTCCTAAAAAAGATTCCTTAATGATTTGAAGATTGAATTTGGGGATTATTTTCTAAGGAGGATGCCTAGTGAGCTCGGACCTTGAAACAGCTTCCTAAGTATCCTAGTTTGAACAAGATTCAAAGTTCTCATAGTTCCGTTAATGAGTGTTTGTGTGCATGTTGTAACCATCACATATCTCTAAGACAACATGAGTCATGCTCTGTGTGATAAACAAGAGGATGTGAAAGATTCAACAATGACACATCACACTTTTACTCCTCTACTGATGGAAGAGGGTGCATCGACCATGGAAGAGGGTGAGGTGATGATATTTCCCTCTATTCTCTTCACATTGGACAAGGGTCCAAATGGAAGGAATAAGGTGTGAAGGTAAGGGCCTTATACCAGGATGGCTTCCCTAAAATTGATCATGGTAGGAAAGTATAAAAGTAAGTGTAAATTGTACCTTCCCTACTAGAATTTGAGATTTCCATATCTTTAAGAAGGGAGAGGCCGAGGACCAAACCCTTATTCTCAGAACTGGGAACTTCCCAACATTATTTCTGGGAGAAAGGTCCATGTGACTGTGGATATACAAACCCATAGACACTCTATAAATCCTAACCCCATTATGAAAAAAATGTGGGAAGCCTATGACTGTGGAAATACAAACCCAAATTAGAGACATGCTAATGTGCCTTTCCCAAAGGTTTGATAATTAAGGAGGTTTTGGTGGAGGTATCAATAGAATCCCTTTCAGAAAAGGGAGCCAGTGAAGAAGAAGCCTTGCCCTGATTGGATGAGGAAGTCTTGATGGCTTGTAAACTGAAGATATTGAAGAGAATAAGTGAATCAAAAAAGGGGCGCTGAAGTAGAGAAGGGAATGCAAGTATGGTCACGCAAGTACACTTGGGAGACCTGATGTTCATTTAAACGACAAAAAACCTGTATGGTAATACTTGGGCAAGACCTTGCTCAAGCCTTCAAGAGTATTCACAGGTGATCCAAGAAGTGGGGCACTCAAGTTCCTATGAGAGGAATGGGAGGTGCACAAGTATTTCTGACTTAGGGAGGTTGGATGCTTTAGGCGTGCAAGTGTTATGGTTTTCAAACACTAAAACGAATTAAGTTCAATGATCCTCCCTTAAATCCTTCTCTCAAGGTGTTGAAAAACTACCTTGAAATCTTTAGAAGACTAGGGCGAAGTATTAGGGAAACCAGAACAACAATTGGGCTTCAAGAAAATTAGTCCCTACAAATGGGTTCCCCAAGGGTCTATTTATAGGAAAATAAATGACCTTGGGAAAAATGAGTTGGGCGTGCAAGTGACTTGCGTGCCAAGTTGGGGCATGCAAGTAGGTTCCGTGACATTTTTGGGCGCGCAAGTAGGTTGCGCGCCATTGGTGTTTTGGCTTGACTAAGGCGATTCAAAATTCATGCCTTTGAAAATCTTGATTTTTTTCTTCATGTATTTTCCCATTTTCTTTCTAAGGGGATCCCCTTTGTCATTTTTTAGACCCTTTGACGGAATGAGGTATCAACAGTCACATGTTAGAAAATTTTTAAAAATAATTCTCTCATTATTTTTAAATAATCTCAATTTTTCCAATATTCCATTGTAATATTCATATATATTTTCAATTTAAATTACTCTATGAATTATACATTGATTTTTTCTATGGATTTAAATACCTATTTATTATCAATAAATTATCAATTTAGTTCATACGTTAAAAGGTTAGAAAGGGAAACTCTTCTTAATATCTTTTCTTTTTCATATAATATTAATCTCTTGTTTGTTTTATTGTGTGATTTTTATATATCATTCCTTAAAAATATATTATAATATATTTTTAATATCCCTGACCCAGGTGCCACTAAAATGATTCCCTGATCCGAGTTTTCACATGACCTCAAGTGTGTCTCCCTATACACCAGAGGTTGCTGACTAGCAGCGAGGGTCTAAAAGTCATGTGGGGAGACTATAACCTCTTTTTTAGAGTAACACACAGAAGTAAACATATAAAATTGTAAAAATTACATAATCTAATCAATGCAAAAGCCTAAATAAACATCTCCCAAAATGGGTACAAACCATGGTCAATCAGTAAACATGCTATGTCCTCATACAGTGCCAAGTGAACAAAACCCAAAATAATGGAAAATAACAGAATCCCCAAACGGTTCTGACTCCAAGTCTGGAACCTCATCCATTTGTGTCCTATACCCAACCCAACTCCCTATCATAGGGCCCTTTCCCTTTTCCTTCCTTATAAGCATGAAATCTTCTTGGGTACCCAATAGTGGTCCGATAAGGGTGTGAGTACAGCTCAGTAGGCCACCACCAATGGTGTCTACAAAATATCCAGTCTAATAGATAGTGCATGCAGTATGAAATAAATGAAAAGTAAATAAAGAACAATTTGGAAGCCATTATTTTATAAGGTTATCTAGAATAATTACTAACATTGTTTCAAATTTCAATTACTTATATCATTTTCATTACTTAATTCACTTTCATCATATGTTCAATGGACTAGGCATAATCAACCAGCTCAAGCATAGGGAGAAAATTCATGTTACCTAACTCACTATGGATAACAAAATACACAATCAATAAATATCATATTTCCTAGAGCCTTGGTCTAGGTAATTCCTTTTAATATAACCATTGGATCATAGAGAACCAGTCTTACTCCCCAACCCATGCATTCCTGGATGGGTTTAGAGCATCAGTCCAACCCGACCCATGGGAGGAGCCTTAGTCCTTTATCCCACCACCAATTCATGTGCACATTCTTATTCATCCAATCACCACACATAAACCATATCACAATCAAGACTATAAAATCATATAACAATCATGAACCAAACAATAAACATGGGAATTGAAAATCATGTCATGGACCATTAATATATTTTCTATTTCCATTACTTATCCCATTAACCCAACTCCCATTTTCATGCCTATCTCACTAATCATAATAAATAACTCTATTATATCATCCCACTTTACATACCATTACCAATTTTATATGCATTACAAATATTCCATTTCACTTCTATTTAAAATATCAACATACTCAACAAGGGATTTATATTAACACACAATGATATAGAATTTACATAGATAGTTTCTAGGTCTGGGAAATATCGGCACACTCCATGGGTGGCCCTAAATAGGTCAAATCATCCTTGCTGAATCCCATGGAGACTATGAGGGCTCAAATTCATCATTTAGACACCCATTGCACCAAACCTTACCAACATGTTCAAAGGCACAATAAGAAGTGACAAAGAACAAAGTTGGACATGCACAAATATAAAATGAAACTATGGGATATAACTTATAGACCACCTACCTTGAATCCATTGAAATACGCACTTCTAATCAAAGACTTAGATACCGATTCAACCACACTTTGAAACTTCAAGCTATATCTCACCATAAAAAGAAGTTTTTTAGAGTTTTGGAAGGATGTGAGAGAAAGATAACAACCCTAAACGACAAAAGGAAGCAAGGATAATATTAGACTCATCTGGGGCTTCGATTTGCAACCAAAGGCACTCCAAACGGCCTTGGATCGAAGGAGAATCGCCCTTGGGAAGGTTGGGTCATCCAATATCGCATCTATGGTTGCAGAAGGAGGATAGAAGTAAAATCATGAGTTAGGATTAAAAATACCTGGGTGGAATTTTTGTAATTTTTCAAATTTACTGGGTCTCACGGTTTGCCTTCACGGTTTTCCAAACTATGTGAAAACTGTGTGTGAGACACTATCCCAAAATCACCCCTTTACATAGTTTACCCACCCAGTTTTCCAAACTATGTTCAAATCATGCAACATGCTCAGAAAGCTCCTTTTTCATCCTCTTTCATGTTCAGAACCCCCAAAACCCCCAATCCTTCTCATGAACTTGGGGAACACTTATTTGACCAAAATAAGGGACTCAACTGAAACATAAACAATGAAATATCTTACTAAGAAAAATCTGGGATCTTACAACCTCCCCACCTTTTGATGACTCTTCCGTGATCCGCTCTTCCTAAGCAGCATTGAGTCTCTAAATAAAAGAGATTGGGCTATTGGGCCCGCATATCTGATTCTCTCTCCCAAGTTTCTTCTTGAATATTTCCATGCTACCATAGAATATGAACCAGAGGCACAACCTTTCCCCGTAAGGTCTTCTCACTATGATCCACAATACTAACTAGAAGCTCCTCAAAGGATGCATCAGCCTCAATCTAGACATCATCAACGTTTATCACATGAGATGGATCAGAGTGATAATATCGGAGTTTTGAAACATGGAAAACATCATGCATCCCACTATACCATTGTGGAAGATCTAATTGGTACACCACAAGTCTTATCCTCTTAATAATCTTAAATGGTCCCACATAACTAAGTGCCAACTTTCCTTGTTTCCAGATTCAATGGTGGCCCAACCTTGGTGACACCCGAAGGAACACACTATCTCTCACCATAAACTCAAGAGATCTATGGTGTCGATTTGCATATGACTTCTTTCTACTTTGAGATGAACCCATATGCTCATAAATCAATCAAACCTTCTTCGATGTCTCCTACATGAGACTCGGCCCTAAAAATTCAGAATCCCCAGCTTCCAACTAAGAGAAAGGATATCTACACGGCCTCATGTAGAGTGCCTCAAAATGTGGAATCTAAATCCTAGCCCGAAAAATGATTTTGTAAGAAAACTTAACAAGTGATAAATTCTTCTCCCATGAACCACTAAAATCCATTACACAAGCTCTCAACATTTCCTCTAAAACTTGAATTATACGCTCTGATTGTCTGTCAGTCTATGGGTGATGATCTATACTCAAAAAAACCTAAGTACCAAGTGCCATATTTAACCCCTACTTTAAACATGATGTGAAATGAGGATCACTATCTGAAACTATGGTTCTTGGAACACCATGAAACTGAACTATTTCTCAGACATATAATTCACCCAACTGATTAACTGTGTAAGTCTTCTGGATTGGAAAGAAATGAGCCACTTTAGTCATCTAATCCACAGCCACCCAAATTGTGTCACTCTTATAAGGAATCCTTGGAATACCTGCTATGAAGTCCATCATTACGTCATTACACTTGTACTGTGGAATGGGAAATGACTGTAACAACCCTCTTGGGTGTTGATGCTTGGCCTTCACCTATTGAAGAGTGAGGAATCTTGCCACAAAACTCACAAACTCTTTCTTCATTCTTGGATACCAATACTGCCAAAGAATATCATGATACATCTTAGTAAAACTAGGATGTACTTCCCACTTTGATTCATGGAACTCACGCATCAACTCTTCTCACATACCTGCTGGTACCCCAACATGACCCTAAACCTAAAAAAGACCATCAACACTAAAAAATCAACTAAAAGTTGAGTCCCCAACTTTAAGACTTTCCTTCATAGCCAAACACTATAAATACACTAGATGACCCCCCCTTGACCCAGCTCAAAATCATGGACTCAAATGTTATAGATGAAAGGGTCATCTTCTCATGCTCGTCTTGTACCTCCAGATGCATCTCAGTAAACAAGGCCATCATTCTTCACATGGAGATAGATTCATGAACCACTTGATTCTGAGTCTTTCATCTCAAGTAATCTGCAATACTATTCACTTTACTTGGTATGTAAACCAACTCAAACTAGAAGGATTGTAGGTAATCGACCCACCTTCTCTATAGAAGATTCAAATCCCACTAAGAGAATATGTACTTAATACTTTTATGATCAGTAAACACCATGAACATTTCCCCCAGTAAGTAATGATTCCAACATTTTAAGACATAAACCATAACAGCTAGATCAAGGTCATGAATAGGGTAATTCATTTCATGTGGCCTCAACTATCTTGACCCATATTTTACAACCTGATCATCCTGTATCAACACTTCACCAAGTCCAACATCAAACGGATCACAAAACAAAGTGTATATATTACCAGGTTTGGGTAGTATCAAAATTAGTATGGTAGTCAACCACTTCTTCAACTCTTGAAAATAATTCTTTAATTATCATGACCACTAAAAATTAAACCCCTTATTGGTTAATCTTGAGAGTGGCACTTCCAAAAGAGATAAATCTTTAATTAACCTTTGGTAATAACTGAACATACCCAAAAAACTCTGAATATCAAAAACATTCTTGGGATTCTCCCAAGACACCACAACCCACACCTTCTCTGGATCCACCGAAACACTTGAATCAGAGATGATGTGTCAAAATAAGTGAACCATATCAATCCAGAACTGAAATTTTGGTAGCTTAGTGTAAATTCTATGCTCTCTTAGTGTACTCAGAATGATGTCAATATGTTTGACATGATCATCAAGAGTTATTGAGTACACCAAGATGTTATCAAAAAATACAACCATGAAATTATCTAGATATGGGTGAAATATCTAATTCATTAACAACATAAACACAACTGGTGCATTAGTCAACCCGAAAGACATCACCAAAAATTCATACAACCAGTACTTTCTCTGGAAAGCTGCATGTGGTACGTTAGAATGTCTCTCCCTTAAATGATGGTATCCCGATCTCAAATAGATCTTATAGAACACTGAGGAACCCCTCAGTTGGTCAAACAGCTCATCAATTATAGGAAGTGGGTATTGGTTCTTAACCTTCATCTGATCTAGTCTTCTATAGTCAACACATAACCTCAATAATCTATCTAGATTTTTAGAAAACAACATGGGTGATCCCTATGGTGGTGTACTAGGATAGATGAATCCCTTTTTCTATAAATCTTCTAGATTAAGCTTCGGTTCCTAGAGTTATACTGAAACCATTCAATATGGTGGAATAGAAACTGGTTCTACCCCTAGCAGCAACTCGATCGTGAACTCCACATCCCTCTCGAGTGGTAGTCCTTATAAATCCTCGTGAAACAAATCCTAAAATTGATCCCCTACCTGAGGAAAGATATGTTGTTCCCCTCCTCTATCATTAAGAATAAGGCATTCCACTTGGGTAGTGAGTTCCTCTAACTTCTAAAAAATTGTCCCTATGCGGCCTACTCGAACATCATATTCACTATGAAATACATAAGTGTCTCCTTTGGGAGATGTGAACGTTTCCCTACAATGGTAACAATTGATATGGTCCCGATACAACACTAGTCAATCCATTCCTAAAATCAAGTCAAAACCTAACATCTCAAGGACAAATAGGTTCCACATAAAATGATAACCACCTACCTCTAAATCACAAACTCTACACTGTCTGATATCCTCAAATCTCACCCTCAATGGAGTATCAATCGACATAACCCCATGTACATGTTCCACGGATAGGCCCAACATAACTATGAACTGTGCAAAGATAAAAGAGTGTGTGGAACCTATGTAAAATAGAGAATTAGAAAGTGTGGAGGATATAGGAATCATACCTCAAATATTTGATGGCCTAGCCTCACCGCCTCTAGGTGTAGACTAAACTACATGAAGTTGGTATGTCCCTCTACTCTGGGTTTTAGCCTGACTACCCTGCACTGTATTTCCTTGCTAGTACGAATGGTCTCGACCTAGATTTCCACATCCACCACCCCTACTGATACAACCTATGGATATCCAACTAAATTATTTATATGGGGTAACTAACCCCCTTCCTACACTCTAAACTAATCTCTATCCTCCATCATTTTCCTACTATTGTGATTTCCTACAAAACATCTACACATAGCCCATTTTTTGCATGCTCTGCACTCAACTGGTGGTCGAGAACACTAAATTCACATGTGTCCTGGCCTTCCACACTGATAGAAGCAAACTTTATCACTAACCTGAGGGGATAACTCCCTTTTCTAACTGTGTTTTCCACCACTGCCCTGGTGGAAATTCTCAAAGCATTGCTTCCTACTATTGGAATTTTCACCACTAGTTCACCCCACTAGAACCACATATTTACTTACGAATTCATATTTGAGGTTTCTTTCTTATATGATGTCATGATCCATGACCTTATAAAACCTATTTATCCTAAATATATTTACCTAGGATATGATCTCATGCTGAAGTGCATTCTAAAAGTGCCTTGCCATAGTTGCCTTATCTCCCACTAAAGCAGGGACAAAACATTGAAATTTTGTGAACTGACCTGCATACTCTATTACTGACATCATCCACTGATTCAATCTCATAAACTCTATATACTTTTCCTAAATCAAGGTTTATGGATAATAATGTTCCAAAAACGTTTCTTTAAAACCTTTCCACAGCATTCCCTCAGCTTGTTCAGTCTGAACTAGGATATCTCACCAACTCTTTTTCCGGTCCCACAATATATAGGCTACTAACTTGACTCGTTTTTTGGAATGATTCTCTAGATGATCAATAATTTTCTAAATAGACTCTATTCAGAACTCATCTGCCTCTTTCCCACCCTCTCTGGTAAAATTCAAAGGGTGTTGTAGCTAAAACTCCCTAGTTAGATCAAACATACTCAATGCAACCCACCCTGTTTCCCTTTCCATCATCTATATAAAACGAAAAAAGTTCTCATGGAATTAATCTTCCTTATTATCTTGAACCATTGGATCTCCTTTCTCCACTATCAGGGGAACATTATCAATAATGTCATCTTGTTTCCCAACTAGTACACATCTTCATGGTGGCATTTCTCTACAATGAAAAATATGAAATTTAGAACACAAACCAATGGGGTTTCACAAATATATATAGAAAGTCTCATCACTAGACATAAACAAACCATTTCACACACATAACCCAAATGGGCCTTATCTTACCCGAAATACTATACTTGACCATCCCTACCAAGGACATGGATAACATGAGGTAACTAACTCACACGACTACAAGACTCGCCTTCTACACCATTTCAAAACTGTTCTCACGTCACAACTTAGTCCAATAACATTTAATTTCACATACCACCCTTTATCAAGAATAATTCCTTAATTATTGTTTAACATTATCCTCTATTTTTTACCCGTTTATATCATTTCATTTAGATGTAATTTTTATAATTTTCAAGAAATCAAATGCATCCACCCCCTTGTGTCCCACATGCTCATCTCATGTGTGTGTGTACCTACCATGATGCTTGCCACTTATATGCTTAGGTGCCTAAAATGAAGCATGAATGCACAACCTCCTATTGTTCTAGCCACAAGAATATTATCGTAAGACTATCACATTATGCAATAAGTGTATCACCCAATTGGTAAATATCATCAAATGTACCAACATGAAATAAGAACAGCAATCCTCCACCCATGGTAACTAGGGTTTTTCCCCGTACATTGGTTAGTTAGTCACAAGAATGAGCTCATTATCAAGGCCCAACACTATCCTAATCTCCTATCTACCATCCCCAATTAGTAATAAATGTAAAATAACTCCTCTAATAACACTTTGTAATGTCCCCAACCTGAGTTCTACTAAATCGGTGCCCCGATCCAAATCATCACATGACCTCAAGTGCACCTCCCCATACGCCAGAGGTTTCTGACTAGCAGAGAGGGTCTAAATGTCACATGGGGAGACTCTAACCTCTTTTTTAGAGTAATACATAGTAGTAAACATATAAAATAGTAAAAATTAAATAATATAATCAATTCACAAGCATAAATAACTATCTCCCAAAATGGGTAAAAACCATGGTCAATCAGTAAACATGACATGACCTGCTACAGTGCCAAGTGAACAAAACCCAAAATAATGACAAACAATGGAATCCCCAAACATTCATAACTCCAAGTATAGAACATTATCCATGAATTTCATGTACCCAACTCAACTCCCTAGCATAGAACCATTTCTCTTGTCCTAACCATCAAGCATGAAATTTTCTTGGGTACCCAACGGCGGCTCGAGTAGGGTGTGGGTACAAATCATTAGGCCACCACCAATGGTGTATACAAAATATCCAGTCTAACATATAGTGCATGTAGTATGAAATAAATGACACGTAAATAAAGAATAATTTTTAATCCATTAATTGATGAAGTTTTCTAGAATCATTCCTAACATTATTTACAATTTCAATTACTTATATCATTTTCATTACTTAATTCAATTTCATCGTATTTTCAATTGACTAGGAATAATCAACCATATCAACCATATGGAGACAAATAAAGTTCCCTAACTCACTAGGGATAACACATTCAACAATCAATAAATATCACTTTCTCTGGAGCTTGGTCTAGGTAATTCATTCGAATAAAACCATTGGGGGCATAGATCATTAGTCTGACTCCCCAAACCATACATTATTGGGTGGGTTTAGAGCATCATTCTAACACAACTTGTGGGAGGAGCCTCATTCATTTATCCCACCACCAATCCATGTGCACATGCTTATCATCCGTTCACCACACACAAACCATATCATAATCAACACTTGAAAATCATATAACAATCATGAACCAAATAATAAACATGGGAATAGGAAATAATTCCATCACCCATTAATATATTTTCCATTTTCATTAATTATTCCATTAACCCAACTCTCATTCCATGCCTAAATCTCTAGGCATAATCAGTAATTCTCCTATATCATCCCACTTCACATACCATTACCAATTGTAGATGTATTACCAATATTCCATTTTCACTTCTATTAAACATACCAACATACTCAATAATGGCATTATATTAACACAAAACGACGTAGCATTTACTTAGATAGTTTCTAGGTCCGTGAAATATCATCTCACCCCATGGGTCTCACTAAATAGATCAAATCATACTTGTTGCATCCCATGGGGACCATGAGGGTTCCCATTCATCATTTAGATACTCATTGCACCAAACCTTACCAACAGGTTCAAAAGCACCACAATAAGTGAAAAAGAATAAATTTATAAATGCAGAAATCTACAGTGAAACTATGGGATATAACTTATAGACCACCTATCTTGAATTCGTTGATGGAAGCACTCCTAATTGAAGCCTTACATCCTGATTCAACCATTCTTTAAAGCCTCAACCTAGATATCACCAGAAAAAAGAAGGGTTTTATAGCTTCGGAAGGAGAGGATAGAATGATACCAACCCTAATCGAGAAAAGGAAGCAAGGATAAGATTAGACTCACCTGGGGATTAAATCTGCAACCAACAATGCTCTAAATAGCCTTGGATCAAAGGAGAATCACACTTGGGAAGGTTTTGTCATCCAAGATCGCATATATGGTTGTAGAAGAAGGTGAGGAGGAAAATCCTAAGTTAGGCTTAAAAATTCTTTGGTGGCATTTTTGTAAATTTTCTAACTTTACTTGTCCACACAGCTTTCTCACACGGTTTTCCAAACCATGTGCAAACCCTGTGTGAGGCACTATCCCAAAATAAACTCTTTGAATGGTTTTCCCACATTTTTTTTAAACCATGTGAAAACCATGTAGCATACCTAGAAAGCTCCTTTTTCCTCCTATTTCGTGTCCCGAACCCTCAAAACACCCCTGAGCCTTCTCATGAACTTGGGGAACATTTATTTGACCAAAATAAGGGACTCAAATGAAACATAAACAAATAAATACTTTACAAATAAAAATTCAGGATCTTATAATTTTAATCTTGTATTTATGGATTTATATTTCTCTTCATCGTCCATTGATTGATTGATGATTAGTCCATATATTATAATTCTATTAAGGGGAACTTATCTTAATTTTATCTCTTTTCCTTGTATTATTCTTCTATTTTACATCTTCTTTTATGTTTCTTGTATCTCATTTTAAATTATATTATACTATTTTCCTATTTATTTTGGGTATTTATAAGTATATTTATCATTCACTAGTTAGTTTATGTTTAGTTTATTCCTTACGATGTTGTAATGAGGTATTTTTGTATACCACCTCTTGTTTCATTCTTTACTTTCCCCATTCTACATAGAAACACCTTCATTCATTATATGTTTTGCTTATATCTATCCTTTAATTTCAATTTTTCTTTATCCCTAACTTATTTTGAGTAATTACATGTTTCTTTCTTAACCTATGGTTCAATTATGTTCAAAAATTGTTTTATAAAACTCATTTCTTTTCCATGGGTGATCATGTTATGCCTTCATGTTTGATATGTGATCACTATAATTTCATTTATCTTTATATGGAACACATATTCATGTACAAATTATGATGTAATGAGTGGTACCAAAATTATACAACCTCCCAATTGATTGGGAAATTCTTATATATCATGAGATACTTTGTATAGTACATAGGCAGTGAACCTGGCACACTATGTTATGATGTCTTGGTAGTTAGCCTTGGCTTATAATTATGATGACATGTGTTATATTTGTGTAAAAATTCTATGATTTACACATTAATATACTATTATTTGAATGTTATGATCCATGATTCTATTATGTTATGGTCTCAAGCCATACATGGTTATCTCATGATATCTCATATTGATTATGTTCTTTGTGTTTCCTTTTAATTATCCCCTTACTGTGATTTTTATCTCACCCTTTTCTTCTAGGTTAATTTCTCATGGAACATGAATATTATATAGGTTTAAATTTATAAGGATCAATTGTAAGTCATCAAATTTTTAAGTAAAATAATTAACTAAATATTTGTGTATTTTATTTTATATATTATGTACTTAGTTCCCAAAGACACTAAATATGTGATATTAGAAATGATTGAATGTAATAAATGTTCATTTTATATAAAAAATATATATATTTGTAGCACTAGAACCATAAGTTTGGGTATGAGGAACCTCTTTTGGTATCAAATCAGAGTTTATTTATTTTTAGGAATTATGATATAGAAACATTAGGATGGAAAAACTTAGGGAGATAACCTTTGGTTCTAGAGAACTAGTTTAGGTATAACTAGTATGGGCACATTGGGTTAAATTTTAAACTCTATTTATATTGAGACATATCATGAAATTATGATTGTTGAATTTTTATATGACATTAGGGGTTATAATTTTAGTTATTAAATATATGTAAACCTTAATATGTAGTCATCATGTCATAACCTTTGGTAGTTATTAACCTAATAATAGTTTTTTAATAGTTCCATGTTACAATAACATTTTTTATTTATTCATATGAATAAATATTGATTCTCAGGATGGATAAACATTAATCTTCAACCTATTCTATATGAACTAATTACTATTATTATTGAAAAATACAATTCAAGTGATCTTAACACATTTCACCAAATTCAAATGGATTTTAAAAAATTACAATCTATCCAACTCTTTTTCCTTACATCAGCTTTACCATGGATCATTAAAATGTTTTTATATTTTAAAATAATATCCATTTTTATCTCACCCAACTAGGAAAATAAAATCAATGACTTCATCAATTTCTCATGACTTCTCATTCAAGTAATTATCTTTAAAAGATTTATGAAGTTACTAAAGAGGGAGATCTTTGAGCGCCCTGTATTTATCAAATTTTTAAATTTATTATTCCTAAAAGTATAACATATTTATTGAATAAACGATATTTTTAAGGAATAAACCGTGATTTTATTCATAGTGATGTTTCAAGACATTATATAAAAAAAGAAAAATTATTAATAAAAATATATTCCCCAACATCAAATTCAATGAAATTTTACCAATTTTATTTGGAAAAGGTAAATTAATTTCAAATATTATGAAACATTTTGTCACTTTCAGAAATTAATCTGATGCACCATAGAGAAATAACTATCAACGATGGTATTGGGGCATCTGGTGATGTTCATTTTTGAAATAATGAATAAAAATAATCATATCTATTTACCAATTATTAAAAATTATGACTATGTGATTTTCATAAGGAGGAGAAAATGTAACATCCCAGATTGTGCACATATTTTTTATAAATTTTATCCTTGAACTTATATGTGTTTAAATATTAAATTTATTTTTGTATTTAAAATATATAATAACAATGAATTTATTATAAATTATTTTATTAATTATTTTTTATTTCTTGATTAAATATTTTTTTTTTCAAAATATGAATTTGAGTATAGAGGTATCCTATAAATAAATTCGGCACACCATACCATAAAATAAAAAATATTTTATTACATTTTTTATAACATTGATAGTCAAGGGAATATACATTACATATAACTACTAAAAATAAACTAGGGTAAAAAATATAGAAAAATATCATTACTAAAGTTTTAATCTCTAGACTCGTAGTCTCCCATAAATATCATAGCTAAAAGAACCATGGTTGGAAGAAAGAAAAATATGAGAAAAGGGATCATTGTTTTCTATACCCTTGAGATGAAATTGAATGAATGAAAAACGTGAATTTAGGTTATAATTTTAAATAATTAATAGTAATTTTAATGGGTAATATATCCATTTTATGTACTTTATAATGGGTAAGGTATTCATTGAAAAAATGAGTGTTAGAATAGTAACAAGGTCATTGGGATAGAAAAGTGATCTCTTGGGAGAAATATTGAAATAATTGTATGATTAAACTAATAACATGGAAATAATTGGATTATATGGATATAAAAATATCATAAATAGATATGTAAATTAAAAAATATATTATATTTAATCTATCTAACCCAAATAAAGTATAATGGTATAATTATTTTTGTAGTGTTTTTTATCTTCACTTGTGAAACCCATGTATTTTTATGTTCAATATAAAAGACAAATTTAACTTATTTATAAATTAATTTTAATAAATAGTTTACATTTATAAATCCAAGATATCAAAATTAATCAAGGGTGTAAGTATGAATTTTTTAGTGAATAATAAAAAAATGTTATTGAATTTTGAAATGGCGTATAAATATTTTATTTTGAAATGGTAATGAATGAACAATTTAAAATGTTTATAGAAGTTATATGAATATTATAATGGTCCTATTATTATAAATTCAATATAAAAATACTATTTATTAAAAAATATTATCACTATTAATATTCTTAAACCAAAAATAATTTTTTATTCTATTTTTAATTTAAAATCATATGCCTTCTTCACCTATATATAATACCTTTCATCGCTCATTTACCCTCACATATAAAACTTCTTCATTTTCCTAAACTCTAACTAAATACTTATCTTAATAATTTAATACACTTTAGGGTGGTTATTTTCTCAAAAAATATCAAGCCTTAGGATAAATAGTCACATAGTGAAGGAGGGTGTAACATCCTCGGTTTTTAAATGTTCTAAAAACCCATTTTTGTTTTTTTTTATATGTTATTTTTGGGAAAAATTAATAATTTTCTTCTTAGTTTTTACCCTTACATATGAATTAGGCTATAAATAATATTAAAAAGTCTTTTACCTATACACAGGAGTACTTTTGGGTGTTATATAAAGGTAGACCTAGTTTTTCAATGGTTATATAAGGGTAAAAGAATCATTGCATAAGGGTAAGGGAGTTTCCAACTACTGTGTAAAGGTGACTCCCTATTTTCATGTGCTGTGTAAGGGTAGACCTAGGTTTGTTAAGGTTATGTATGGGCAACCTATGTGCTACATAATAGTATGTAGGTTCTGCGTAAGGGTAAACTAGAATTCATATACATTGCGTAAGGGTAAGCCAGAATTTCTAAAGGACATAAGGGAACGACAAAAAAAGTATTAATGCACTGAATCCCATTAAAACTTCATAGTTAAATAGTTTTGTATTGGAGTAGTGATAAATATGGGTGACCTACTATAATGTTTCCTAGGGTGTGTGTGCGTGAGGAAAAAGCACATTTAAAGAACATGTGTTGGCCTGTAGGGACATTCATTAATCATATAACCCATTTTGAAATCTGGTTGGGCCCTAAGGAGGGGTAAACACGTGTCTTCAGGTAAACTGGGGTAAATGTGGGGCCTAGTTATTATATTGGAATCAAAAAATTAACCCATTTGAAAGTACGGTGGCACTGCTTGGTTTGAGATGTAGGGTCCATAATGAAGGTGTTGTGCTCTAAAGGGGGGGTGAATGTAACTCCTTATAATATTAAAGTTTTAAAAAAGGCTAAATGTTACTACCCATATCAAAATGTTTCACCATTATTTTTGGGAGCCTACCTGATTATAAATTCACTATTAAATAGGTTTTATCTATAGCAGTGATTAGGATGGGTGACCTCCTAGGAAGTTTATCAGGGTTAGTGTGAGTGAGGGTAAAAAACAATGAAAGGGTTAGAAGGAAAAATGTTACTAACCATATCAAAAAGGTACACATTTCTTTTTGGGAGCCTACCTAATTAGAATTTCATAGTTGAAGTCATTTTTCCTGGAGTAGTGATCTGGATGGGTGAACTCTTAAGAAGTTTCCCAGGATGTGTATAAGGACCTAGCCTTAAACATTATATAATATTGATTTAAGTCAAGAATTTTAATTTATATCATATTGAGGATCTTTTAAAGTTTATATATTTAGATAATTAGGCCATAACTCATACATATGAAAACTATAGAAATACAAATTTTATACTTCTAATAGTATTTATTTCTTTCATAAAACATAAACTTTTAAAATGAAACATGGTTTCTTTTCATGTTTAATCATCATAAATTTTCCTCAATATCATCCGTAACTCTATTCTATCTTAGATCCTATGAGAAAATATTTCAAAACTTGGGAATAGCATAAAAACTAATTAAGGGGTACACAAATAAAGAAAACTGTTAATCTTGTGAAAACATGTAAATCTTGAATACTTTATCATAAATTAATACTTTCCACCTTTAAGAAGTTGTAAATACTATCCATTGAATATAAGCTCATTGATTAACCTTTTTATAATAAAAATATTAACATAAAACCATAGAAATAACATATATCATATAAAATTAACTTGGGATATAGTCGTACTTAAATGGAATAATCATGCGGTCAACTTCCATACATTTCACTCTTACAAATGGAATAGCCATACTACCAACTTCCTCACCCAATGCATTGGAGGTTATAACAAAACCACACACCCTTGTTTTATCACGAAACTACCTATATTTGGTTTATCATGTAACCACCCATATTTGGTTTATCATGTAACCAACTATCAAATGTCTAAGTACCATTATATAATCATAACACAAAAAGGATTTCAATTATCAACATTTCACTCATAAAATTTCATTTTGCAATTACAATAAATAATTTCAAGATATAAAAATAGTAAATCCATTTTCAAAACCATTTTCAATACCAAAATACCCAAAAAATTGAATAATTTATTTATTTTTCTTTTAAAAACATTAAGTCTTATAGAGGAATCTAAATATCAAATAATGGTTACGGCAGAAAAGAAGACGTTATCATTGTATATGTTAAAAAAACATTCCTTTTGTCATTTTTTAAAGAAATTAAAAGGATTCATCTTGAAATATTACTTTTCAAAAACTTTTAATGAAATTAAATTCAAAGTTTTGTTTATACACCTCATAAAATATGGTGGTGTATAACATCAAAATATGCTTCAATGAAAGGAGATTGAGATGGAGTCCCTTAACTCGAGTTTGATTCATCATGTATGTTCTTTATCCTCATGAATAATAAACTTAAGTTAGTTTCTACTTTATTGATAACATTTTTTAATTTTATTATTCCCTTTATATCACTTACTATAATGTTATAAAAAATACTTAATTATTTAAGTTTATGTAGGATGTTTTGATGATATTCGGTACTTGAGTTGAAAATGAACTTGGTATGATGTCAATAGTCCATGTGGTCATAAATACATTATCTCCAGAATAATATTTATGAAATAATAATCACTTTTATACATCAATTATACTTTTAAATCAAACCATTTATGTATGGTTACGAAAAATGAGCAATGTTATAATCATGGAGACGGTAGGTCGTACGTACGCATGAGTAATGTTTCCATTTTTCAATGATCATTATGGAAAGAAGGTAATTGTTATTTTATATTTTCATAATGATAATAATATAATTAAAATAATATTAATCATTTAAATATACTTATATATATCATACAAGTGATTTGGTGAATAAAAATGAATAGCATCGCTTTGTGGAGGTGATAGTTCACACGCACACACGAACGAGGTTATCATTTTTATGTGCATGGAAAGTAAGAATTTAATTGATATATTATTCTTTAAAAATGATATATATGTCATGAATATAATATATTAACAATAATTTAATCATTATAATCAGTATTCAGATATGGTAATGAAAATCGAATTATATTGGTTCATGTAGCTGATTGTTCACACGTATGCACGAATGATTAATTCTTTTCCCATTTAATAGAATTGCAGACGGATTTAGGTGATGATATTAACATAATAGCATCTAATTATATTGAGGATATGGTATTTATTATATCATCATGTTTGGAGAATATTTTAATGAAGTGGAAGAAGAAATAAAATAGAAACACTTAAAAAAATGTTACATTTCCTTCAGACAATCACTTTTTCTTAACACCTAAACACCTATAAGGAGGGTGTTCTGTCTAAAATAAGGCCTCTATGATGTGGGGAGTTATTATAGGAAGGTTTTTGTGAAGATATTCGCTGAATCAAATAGTTTTTTAAGCATAATGAATAGAGATGAATGGGTTCCCTTTTATAGGAGAGGGAAGGGGCACTCTTGGAATTATAAAAAGTATTAAATTAATATAAATTAATTTTCTATTCCAAATGGGTCCAAATTGATTTAGTTATAATATAGGATTAGTATGGGTCGAAATATAATCATACAATTAAAATTATACAAGTTTTAATATTTCTTTAATCCTTATATTTTTTATTTAACCCCTTTTAACTCTTACCATTTTAACAAGTAATTTAAACTTTAAGGGTTAAAATAATAATCATAACATGTAAAATGACTAATTAATGAGTCATTATTTATATTTTTAGACATATATCAAATTTTTAGCTGAATATTAGATTTTTATCAATTTTATATCATTTAATTAAATATTTTATATTTTAAGATATGAATTATATCAATTTTGACACTATTATTTACTTGACTTTTTAAAAAAATCATAATAACTTTATCCCTTCAAAAAAATACTTTAACTCTTCCCTAACATGTCAGATTCATACATAAAATTTATGTATGGCATAAAATACTTAAAATTATATTTATTTTAATATTATTAATATCATTTATTTGATTCTTCCTTTAATAAATATATTACTACATCATTATTGTGTCACAATTAAATTTAATTAGTTAATGTATAAAAAATATAAATAAATTATCATTATGTAGATAAAAATTTTATATTTCAAATGAATATTTATAGCATAAATTATCTTCTTTATAACCTTGTATTAAAAATTATTTACTTATTTAAAATATGAGTATGACATTTTTAACTTATCTTTAAATAAAATATAATAAATGTCATATTCTTACCCAAGTGGGTTAAAAAGGTTATAATTTTTGTCTAAGGTTTATTTTGGTATAAAAACACTCATTCAATGAAATTAGGACAAGTTTTAGGGTAATTTTATAATATTATAATATTATTTTTACCTTTAATTTCCCGATTTACCCTTAACCATGGTAAATAAAATACTAAAGTTACTATTCACAAAAAATTAAGTTGATCATATTATATCACAATTTTCATATTTATTAAAACCATTTATGTCCATTTTTTAAAATTCAATCCATAGAAGTGGGTAAATTAATTTTAACACTAATCCTGTAGATGGGGTGAGAAAGCAGGTAGAAGAGACGTTCAAATTTTCAACAAGTTTTTATATCTAATTTCAATATAAAAATTATTCTAAGGACCTGCATTGGATTAATACTCTTATTATTTATCTTTTATGAATTTAAAAATAAGTTTAAATTATAATAATTATTTAAATGAAAAATCAGTTTTTAACTACAATGTAGTATTTTCACTATTCATAAAAAATAAAAAATATCGGAAAAATACAAGAAAATAAACCAAAGTAAATTTTGATACTCTGATTCTAAAGAAGAATTTTATTTTATCAAATAGAATTTATAAATGTGAAAAAAAAACTATATTTAAAATTAGTTCTCCATCAAAAGGCGGTAAAACTACCATTTAAGAATATTAGAGTATTTTATGATTAAAATTGGATTTGTTCTCATTTTAATCCTATAAAATTTATTGGATGAATATAAAAACATTTTATAAATGTATGTAAACATGATATATTTATTTCTATTGATTCACTTTTATACAATGGATAGGCAATAACTACCACTTAAAATAATAATATTAATAATATATTATTTTTCGGTATAACTTGGTCTTGCATGCAATGTAAGATTTTAGAGAAACCCTTTATTATGTGTTGAGTATGCTATTAGACATAGCATCCCCATTAATAAAACATTACTATCTAATTCATAAATATTAATAAGTATGAAAAAAATATTATTCTATAATTACCTTGGATATTACATCCTTACCCCCTTTTGGAAATTATGTCCTCACAATTTTATTTACTTATCAGATAAGTGGGGGTATTTTTTCCTCATATCATTTTCATATTCCCATGTTACCTCTTCAACCATATGGTTTTTTCATAAAACCTTTACCTGATGAATCACCTTATTCCACAACACTTTCTCTCTATGGTCAATAACCTAAACTGGTTTTTCCTCATAAGAAATATTCTCTTCCAATTGAACTACTTATGGACTAAAAACATGAGATAGATCCAGCATATACTTTCTTAATGTTGAGATGTAAAAAGAATTGTGTACATAGGATAAACTCGGAGTAAAATCCACTCATTATGCAACGATCCAACTTTCTCTAGGATTTCATAGGTTCCAATGAACCATGGACTCAACTTCTCCTTATCAAAACACATCACACTTTTCCATGGTGAAACTTTGAGAAAAACATGATCACCTACCTCCAAAGAAAGATTATTCCTTCAGTTATCCTTGTAACTTTTTTTCCTACTCTGATATGTCCTCATGTGTCTGTGAATCAACTAAACTTTATTTGTCATTTTCTCTATCAATTATGGTCCCATAAACCTCCTTTCACCTACTTCATCCCAAAAAGATAGAGTTTGACACTGTTTTCCATATAATGACTCAAATGGTTACATCTGTATACTAGAATGAAAATTGTTATTATAAGGAAACTCAAAAAAATAAATATATTGATCCCAACTTCACTGGTAATCCATTGAACAATCATGTAGCATATCATCCAAGGTATGAATTGTTAATTTTAATTTCCCATATGATTGAGGATGAAAAGTTGTACTGAAATTTAATTCAGTACCCGACTACTTATGAAGGTCTTTCCAAAAGTTAAAAGTGAACCTAAGAACATGTTAAGATACAATGGATATGGTAAATCAATTTAACTTGACTATATTTTTAATATACAACTGATAAATTTTATCTAAAATAGGGTATCTCGAATATGAATAAAATGATCTTATTTAGTCAATTGATCAACAATAACCCAAATAAAATTGTTGCCTCGAGAAGTATTTGGTAATATCACTATGAAATCCATGGATATATTTTCTCATTTCCACTCTGGCACTGGAAAAGGTTGAAGCATCCCCTTTATCAACTGTCATTATGCTTTAACTTATTGAAAATTCAAACACTTCATGCTAAATTTGGCAATATCTCTTTTCATTCCATCCCACCAGTAATACTCTCTAAGGTATATGTACATCTTAGTGTTTCCCAAATGAACTGAAAATAAAGAACTGTGAGCTTCACATAACAACTCCTTCTTCAACTGTGAATCACAAGGAACAAATAATCTCTTCCCAAATCTCAAAAAAAAGTATCAATGTTAAATTTAGGTAACTTACCCTTTTGAACCAATTATACCTTTTCCTGCAACTCATTGTCTTCCTTCTATGTTTTCTTAATTATGTATGATAAAGATTATTTCACAAACACCTAAAACAAAATAGAGTTATTTCCTACACTAAAAAATTTCAAGACAAAATTCATCAAATCATTTACCAAAGGATCACGTTCTAAATATATAATGGTTAATGTAACATTACTTTTTCAACTCAAAGAATTATCCACTTTATTTACTTTCCTTGGAAGGTAATGAATTGTGAAATCATAATCCTTGACTAGTTCCATTCATCTACTTTGTCTCATGTTCAATTATTTCTTAGTGAATATATACTTCAAAATTTTGTGGTCAGTATATATTTCACACTTTACACCATACAAATAATGCCTCGGAATTTTTTTATGAAAAAACAAAAACATCTAATCTTGAATCATGTGTAGGGTAATTTAACTCATCAGGTTTCAAATGACATGAAGCATAAGAAATTACTTGATCATTCTACATTAGGACACAACCAAGTCCATTCAATGAATCATCGTTATAGATAATAAATTAACCATTCCTGGAAGCCAGGGTCAAAACTATAGCATTTACCAATATTCTTTTTAGTTCCTAAAAACAATCATCACATTATTTTGTTCAGATTAAATTAACTCCCTTATGGGTTAACTTAGTTACTGGGATAGATAACTGAGAAAAGTTTTCAAAAAACCATCTATAATAACTCACTAATCCAAGAAAAATATGAATCTCTCTTACATGGGTAGGTCTTGGAAACTCTTCAAAAACTTTTGTTTTAGAAGGTTCATCCATAATTCCATCTTTAGAAACAATATTCCAAGGAATGAAATTTTTTGTTACCAAAATTGACTCTTACAAAAAAATTATATTGTTTCTTTTATTTTAAGGTTTAAAAAACAATCCTTAAGTGACTTTCATGTTCCTCCTAGATTTTAGAATATACCAAAATATCATCTATAAAAATAACCACAAAATGATCCAAAAAGTGATGAAATAATCCATTCATGATATTCATAAATACAGTAGGTGAATTAGATAACCCAAAGGGCATAACTAAAAACTCATAATTCTCATATCTCGTTCATAATGTTGTATTTGGAATTCCATCCGCCTTCACCTTTAGCTGATGGAACTCAGAACTCAAATCAATCTTCGAAAAATACTGATCTCCCTAGAGATGATCAAATAAATAATCAATATGAGGCAAATGATACTTTTTCTTAATTGTGATTTTATTTAAGGATTTTTAATCAATAAAAAGTTTCATAAAACCATCTTTTTTTTCACAAATAAAATAGGAGCACCCCATGGAGAAGTTCTAGGTCGAATGAAACATTTGTTAAGTAATTATTGTAACTGGTTTTTCAATTCCATAGGTTCTACTTGATCTATTCGATAAGGTGGTTTATAAATATAATTATAATCAAGTACTAAATCATTAGGAAAAAATATCTGTAAATTCATTCACAATTTTAATGTCACTAATCAAAACTATTTATTTATTTTCAACAACATGAGATACATAACATTCACTGCTATATTTAATCAATCTCTCAACTTCTTGGTATATTATCAAAGGTATGAAATAATTTAATAAAACTTTATTTTCTTTGAAATATATTTTATCATGATAAACTAAAATCCAATCCATACCCAAAATGATATCAAACTCAAATATGGAAAGTTCAAAAAGATTTTTAGGAAAGACCATCCTACCAATGTTAAAGGGGAGATTCCTATAAATATTAGTTGATTTAATACTTACACTCAGAGTTTTTACCAGAAGATCTATATCACATTCATGAGGTGATATTTCCAATTTACTTGCAAAGTTATTATAAATGAAAGAATGTAAAGATCCAGAATCAAACTGAGTATTGGCATATTTTGAAAAAAACCTATAACATTCATATAACCACTTCATTTGATGGTCCCAAATCAATCATAGTAGTAGAAAATGATTTTTACACACCATTATTTTTTAGATCTTACTGGTTTTTACCCTGGGTAATAAAATTTGGAAACACATTGGCATAATTCCCTAATTCATTACAACTAAAACATCATACTTCTAGATTTTCATTTCTTTCCTGGTCACCTCCCTTGCAGTCACAAGTAATATGACCAGTCTTACTACAACGGAAGAACTTCCCAGACTTTTAAAGAAATTCTCCAAGATTATTTTTACCATACTTCTCAGAATATGTAAATTTAGTTTTCTTACCTACAAAATTATTTGATGAATGCTTTCCCATTTCCATCCAACTGAACCACTTTTTTTGCTTGCTCTCATGGAACACGTGATCATTAGAAAACTCCATTTCTACCTTCTAAGCACATCAGAAAAGTTTCTACTACTACAAATATGCCTTTTATCAGCACTAAAAATGGCCTTTAACAGTGCTAGAAAAGTATTGTTAAAGCTAGAGAAGATAAAGGGGGGGTCCCCTTTATCAGCGCCAAAAAGTGCTGATAAAGACCCATTTTATCAGCGCTAAAAAAAAGCACTGATAAAAGAGGTCTTTTATCAGCGCTAAAACAAAGCGCTGATAAAAGTGTCCTTTATCAGCGCTTTGTTTTAGCGCTGATAAAAGACCCCTTTATTAGCACTTCCTTTATCAGTGCTTTCGTTTTAGAGCTGATAAAAGGTAAAAAATTAAAAAAAAATTAAAAAAATACTGCCAATCGGGGGGGCTTTTATAGTGCTTGAGCCCCTCCTTTTACAGCGCTTTTCCACCACCCTACAGTGCCCCACGCACCCCCTCCACCCTTTATCAGCGCTTGCTCCCATATTCCCCCATGCGCGCGTACCCCTGCCTCCACCAGGATTTAAACTCGAGACCTCCTCCTTGTGCGCCTAAGCCCTTATCACTCCTCTATTTTGATTTGTTTTCTATTTCATGATATCTCTCTCTCTCTCTCTATATATATATATATATATATATATAGTTATATTTATTCGTATGGTAATATATATTTATATTAATATATATATAGTTATATTAATATATATCTCTATTTATATATATATATATATTTAGTTATATTTATTCGTATAGTAATATATATATAGTTATATTAATATATATAGTTATATTAATATATATATATAAAGTTATATTAATATATATATATAGTTATATTAATATATATCTATATATAGTTATATAGTTATATTTATTCGTATAGTAATATATATATATATAGTTATATTAATATATATATATAGTTATATTAATATATATATTTTTAGTGATATTAATATATATATTTATAGTGATATTAATATATATATTTATAGTAATATTAATATAAATATATATGTAGTTATATTAATATATATATATATATATATAGTTAGATTAATATATATATATATAGTTAGATTAATATATAGGTATATAAATATTCATATATTTGTATTTTAAATAAAATGTATATTAGTTATTATTTAGATAAAGCTAATATATTTTATATGTAAATATATTTTATTATTTATATTCATAATTAAATTTTTAGGTGTGAATACATAAAAAATATGTATATATTGTTATATATTTGATTATAAATAGCAGTGCATTATAAAAAATGATGAAATTTCAAAGAAATAATATCAATATTAATGTAATACCTTGGAATAAATTCAGTCCCCACCAAAAAAATCCAATAATACCCTCTTAAATGAGGATGAAAATCCACAAAATGTTAAAAAATCGGGGTACCCTAATTAAAAACTCAGTTTTGGATGCCTTCTAGGCCTCTTTTGGCCTCGAAAAAACCTTGACTGAGGACCCCTCTAGTTATAGCGATGTAGAGCTTGTCGTAGGTTTTGATTTTATATGTGGTAGAGCTCAAACGGACACCCAGATCAAAATTTATGGTTGTTTGAAGTTCGAGTTGTGTTTTCAACATATTTTGGATCGTTTTTTAATTTTTTTATTTTTTTAGTCTTAAAATTGTTATTAAATTACTATTACCCCATAATAATTAGAAAATTATTAATTAAAAATATTTTTTTAATTTTTTTATAAGCCATTTTCACTAAATATATTATATATTAAGAATATTAAGTGTAAGTGTATATTTATACTTATCTAAAATATATTTAAAAATTATATATTATATTTATATCAATATAACTATATTTTTATATTTTTATATTTTTATATTATTTTTAATTAATTTTTTTGAATTCGACCCTTTATCAGTGTTTTTAAAAGCACTGATAAAGGCCCCCCTTTATCAACGCTACTAAAAAAGCATTGATAAAGGGGGTACCTTTATCAGCGCTAAAAAAAGCGCTGATAAAGGGCTGCTTTTATCAGTGCTTTTTTTAGCACTGATAAAGTGACTCTTTATCAGTGCTTTTTTTAGCACTAATAAAGGCACCCCCCCCCCTTTATCAGCGCTTTTTTGTTAGCGCTGATAAAGGTCAGCACTGGGAAAAACTGTTTTGTGGTAGTGTTCTCATAGCTTTTGAGCTCAAGAAAATCAAATTCCCTTTGATATCTCAACTTCAATCCTAAGTAATGTTGATTTATCTTTCTATCAAGATCCTAGGTAAAATCTGGTACGTACCTTGACAAACTGGTGAAATTTTCTACATATGCAGCCACTGGATATTCCTCCTTTTGTCTTAATTCCAAGAATTGTTTTTCCATCTTAAGTCAAACATCCTTAGAAAAATATTTCTCAAGGGATATATTCTTAAATTCATCCCATTCCATGACATAAATATCTTCACTTCCTCTAATATTTTTAAACATTTACCACCACTTATCGACTTAAAAATCAAAAAGAAAAATTGCAAGAGTTAACTTTTGGTGTTCTGAACAACCCATGACATCAAATATCTTTTCTAAGGATTTAATACATCCTTCAACAAGCATGGGGTCAAATGATCCTATGAATTATGGGGGGTGTTGTCTCATAAAATGCTCCACTATCATCATGTTACTCTATGGTAGATCAGGTTTCTCTCTTGCATGAAAACCACCACCATTAATTTCCTAAGTCAATTAATCCATCACTACAACAAACTTCTCAGTTCTGATTCTAACCAACTCAGGATGTTGATTTAAAAGGGTTTTTTCCTCTTAATTTCTTCCCAGCATAGATTCCTTGTTTCCTCTACAAAAAATCATTCTGAATAGACATATCTTAGATGAAGCAACATGGTAATATTTAAATTATATAAAATTTCAATTTTAATATAAAGTAAAAATAATTTATTGATATTCTATTAACAATATCCTAACCTCTAAAAATATCTAAAATGACCTTTGACACCAACTATAAGGACCCCACCTTAAACATTAGATAATATTAATTTAAGCCAGGAATTTTACTATATTTCACATTTAAGATCTTTTCATGTTTAGAGTTTTAGAGAATTAGTCCATAAATCATACATAACAAAACTATATAAATACAAAGTGGAAACTTGCAACAGTATCTATTTCCTTCATAAAACATAAACTTTTAAAATTAAACATGGTTTCTTTTCATGTTTAATCATCATAACTTTTCCTCGATCCCATCCTTGACTCTATTCTATATTAAATCCTATGAAAAAACATTTCAAAACTTGGGATGATCATAAAAAACTCATTAATGGGTACACAAAGAAGGTTAACTGTTAGTCTTGTGAAAACATGTAAACCATGAATAATTTATCATAAAGTAATACTTCTAACCTTTAAGAGGTAGTAAATACTCTACATTGAATATAATCTTATTGGTTACACTTTTTGTAATAAAAATATTACCATAAAACCATATAAATATCATATATCATATAAAGGTAACTTGGTACATAATCATACTTAAATGGAATAATCATGTTGTTGACTTCCATACATGTCACTCTTACAAATGGAATAGCCATATGTCTGACTTCCATAACCAATGCATCGGAGGTTATAACGTACCCACCCATCCTTGGTTTATCATGAAAACACCCATATTTGGTTTATCATGTAACCACCCATATTTGGTTTATCACGTAACCACTTGTCAAATGTTCAAGTACTATTATATAATCATAACACATAAAATATTTCAATTACTGACATTTCACAAATAAAATGCCATTTACAATTACAAAAAAATCATTTCAAGACATTGAAATAGTCAATACATTATCAAAACCATTTTCAAAACCATTTTTAATACCAAAATACTAAAAAATTAATAAGGAAATTCTTTTCCTTCTAAAAATAATAAATCTTATAGAGGAATCCAAATATCAAATAACGACTACAGCGATGGAGAATTCGTTGTTGCGGTATATGTTAAAAAGTATTTATTTTGTAATTTTATAAAGAAAGTAAAATGATTCATATTAAAATATTACTTTTCAAAACCTTTTAATTAAATTAAAAGTCAAATGGGTTGTTTATACACCTCATAAAATAAGGTGTTGTATAACATCAAAATATGCCTCAATGAAAGGAGATTGAGATGAAGTCCCTTACATAGAGTTTGATTCATCATGTGTGTTATTTATGTTCATAAATAATAAACTTAGGTTAATTTATACTTTCTTGAGAACCTTTTTCATGTTTATTATTCCCTTTATATCACTTATTACAATGTTATAACAATTGCTTAATTATTTAAGTTTATGTAGAATGTTTTGATGATATTCGGTACTTGAGTCGAAAATGAACTTGGTATGATGTCAATAGTTTATGTGGTCATAAATCCATTATATCCATAATAATATTAATGTCATAATAATAAATTTTATAGATCAATTATATTTTTAAATCAAACCATTTATGTATGGTTATTAAAAATGAATAGTGTTATAATCATGAAGACGGTAGGTCGTACGTACGCATGAGTAACATTTCCATTTTTCAATAATCATTATGGAAAGAAGGTAATTGTTATTTTATATTTTAATTATTATTATAATATCATTAAAATAATATTAATAATTTAAATATACATATATATATATATCATACAAGTGATGTGGTGAACAAAAATGAACCACATCGCTTTGTGGAGGTGATAGTTCACATGTATGCACGAACGACGTTATCATTTTTATGTGCATGGAAAGTTAGAATTTAATTGATGTATTATTATTTAAAAATGATATATATGTTACTAATATCATATATAAACATTAATTTCATCATTATAACTAGTCTTGAGAGATGGTAATTAAAAATAAATTATATCAGTACGTGGAGGTGAGTGTTCACACGTATGCACAAATGATTAATTATTTTCCTAATTAATAGAATTAGAGATGGATTTAAGTGATTATATTAACATAAAAACATCTCAGTATATTTTGGACACTATATTTATTATCTCATCAAGGTTGGAAAATATTTTAATGAAGTAGAAGAAGAAATAAAATAGAAACACTTAAATAAAAGTGTTACCTTTCCTTCAGATGATCGCCTTTTCTTAACACCTAAACGCCTCTAAGGATGTTGTTATACCTAAAATAAAGCCTCTAGAATGTGGATAGGTATTCTATGAAGGGTTATTTCAGATATTTTCTGAACCAAATGATTTTTTAAGTGTAAGGAATAGAGATGAATGGATGCCCTTTTATAGGAGAGGGAAGGGGCACTCTTGGAATTATTAAAAGTATTAAATTAATGTAAATTAATTTTCTAGTCCAAATGGGTCCAAATTGATTTACATATAAGATAGGATGATTATGGATTATAATATAACCATAAAATTAAAATTATACAATTTTTATTATTTTTTAATCCTTATCTTTTTATTCTATCCCCTTTTAACTTTTACTGTTTTATCAAGTAATTTACATTTTGAGGGTTAAATAAATTACCATAACATGAAAAACGACCAATTAATGAGTCATTATTGGTATTTTTAGAATTATATCAAACTTTTTACCTAATATTATATTTTTTATAAATTTTATATCATTTAATTAAATATTTTATATTTTAAGATATGAATTATGTCAATTTTGACACTATTCTTTACTTGACTTTTTAAAAAAATCATAAAAACTTTATTCCTTACAAAAACTACTTTAACTATTCCCTAACATGTCAAATTCATACATAAAATTCATGGATGGCATCAAATATTTAAAATTATATTTATTGTAATATTATTAATATCATTTATTTGATTCTTCCTTTAATAAATCTATTACAACATCATCATTGTGTCACAATTAGATTTAATTAGTTAATGTATAAAAATTATAAATAAATTATCATGATGTATATAAACATTTTATATTTAAAATTAATACTTATAGTCGAAATTATATTCTTCATAACCCTATATTAAAAATGATTTACTTATTTAAAATATGAGTATGACATTTTTAACTTATCTTTAAATAAAATATAAAAAATGTCATATTCTTACCCTAATAGATTAAAAAGGTTATAATTTCATTATAAGGTTTATTTTGGTCTAAAACCACTAATCCAATTAAATTAGGACAAGTTTTAGGGTAATTTTATAATATTATAATATTATTTTTACCTTTAATTACCTAATTTACCCTTAACTGTGGTAAATAAAATACTAAAATTATTATTCACCAAAAATTAAGTTGATCCTATTAGATCAAAATTTTTATACTGTTTACAACCATGTATGTATGTTTTTCAAAATTCAATTCATGTAAGTGGCTAAATTAAGTTTAACACTAATCTTGCATATGTGGCGAGAAAGCAGGTAAAAGAGACGTTCAAATTTTCAATAAGTTTTTATATCTAATTTCAATATAAAAATTATTCCAATGACCTATATTAGATTTTACATGTATTATTGATCTATTATGACATTAAAAATCAGTTTAAAGTATAATAATTATTTAAATGAAAAATCAGTTTTTAACTACAGTGTATTATTTTTCACTATTTATTAAAAAATGAAACTTATCAGAAAAATACCCAAAATTCAACCAAAGTAAATTTTGGTACTCTTATTATAAATAAGAAGTTTATTTTCTCAAATAGAATTTATAAAAGTGAAAGAAAAAACTAGATTTAAAATGGGTTCACCATCAAAAGGCAGTAAAACTACCTTTTAAAAATATTAGAGTATTATATGCTTAAAATTGGATATATTCTCATTTTAGGATGATAAAATTTATTGAATGAATGTAAAAAAAATCATAAACATTTGTAAAAATGATATATTTAGTTCTATTCATTCCCTCTAATATAATAGCTAAGTACTAACTACCACTTAAAATAATAATATTAACAATATTTTATTTTTTGGTATAACTCAGTATTGCATGAAACATATGATTTTGGAGAAACCCATTGGTGTGTGTTGAGTATACTATCATACATAGCATCCCCATTAAGGAAAAATTACTATATAATTCATAAATATTAATAAATATGAAAAAAAAATATTCTACAATTACATGGGATGTTACAATGTGTGTGAGTGAGGACAATATATAATGAAATAACATGTATTGGTCTCTAGGTACATTCATTAGTTTGATAACCCATTTGAGCATGTCGGTGGGGTTGAGGGAGGGGGAAACATGTGTTTGGTAGGCAATTGGGGTGCTTGCAGATCCCATTTGTTATATGGATGTGTCAGAAATTGGTCGATGTGTACTTGGGTTATCCAAGCTGGAGGGATGTGTCACATGATTTTGAGATATCCTTCAAGAGGGATGTGTCATACATTGGTTACGATGCACTTGGGTTATCCCAGCCGGTGATATGTTGCATATGTTTTTTCCTATCCTCATAGAGGGATGTGTCTGACATTGTTTGACATGTACATGGTGTAATATCCCAATATTTTATGAAATATATTCTTTCAAAATTATTTTAAATTATTTAATGGACTATGTTTCATGCTATACGTAGTTTGTCTTTCATCACACGCAATACCAAGTTTATCTTGTGTTGCACACAACATCGACTCCCTTTGATGACTTATGTTACACACCACCCTGAGTCTTACCAAACAACAATATAATAATATTATTATTATTATAGTGATAACCTATCCTTTGGAATGATGGGAATTCAATATAATAAATAAATTATGAAATTATATTTTACACATGTTTATAATATGAATTTGTTGGTTAACAATTAATTATAAATAAAAATAATGACTAATTAAATATAAAGAATGTAACAGCCCAGGTAATGATATAATAAGTATTTTTCATATTTATTAATATTTATATAGTAATTTTACCTTAAAATATGCACAATTTCCAAGATCATACATGACACACAACAATGAGTTTTTAGATTTCTTGTGTTTCATGTTGGACTAAGTTATACTGAAAAATAATATATTGTTAACATTATTATTTTAAGTGGTAGTTGTCACCTAGTCATTGTATCAGTGGAAATGAATAGTAATAACTATATTATGTTTAAACATGTTTATTAAATGTTTTTATATTCATCCAATAGGTTTGATAGGCTTATAATAATAATAAATCCAATTTTAAGTATAAAAAGCTCTATATTTTTTAAAAGGTGGTTTTACCACCTTTTAATGGAGAACCCATTTTAAATATAATTTATGAAACTTTTATAATTTTTATATGATAAAATAAACATATTTTTTAAAATAGAAACATAAAAATTAGGTTAGGGTGAATTTTTTGTATTTTTCTTTAAAGTTTCATTTTTTGATGAATAGTGAAAAATACAGAATTTTAATTCAAAACTACTTTTTATTATAATTTATTTATATAGTTAAATATATTTTTATTTGTTTTTAAATTATAATTAGATCAATTTTTATCAATTAAACTAGTTTATGTCATTTGAAACGATTTTACATTGAATTTAGATATAAAAGTATAGCAAAATTTGGAACATTTTTACTTTAAAACCCCACTTTTTCATCCCGTCTATGGGATTAAATTTAAATTAATTTCTTCCACTTATGTGATTAGAATTTGGAAAATGTTATTCCATATTTTTAATCAAAATAATTTATAATTTTTAATAATTACATCTTAGTTTTTGACCAAAAATATTAGTGAAAGTAATTAAAATTAATTATAGTGATTAAGAGGAAAATTAGCTTAATAAGGGACTAAAACTTAAACTTAAGAGAAGAAATGACCTATAAACTTGTCTAAAATCCATTTTTTGGACATATTTAGACCCTATACTCTCTTGAATCAACTTTAGGCCACTATTTTAGCTACTTGTTATAGGAAAACATGGGTGGAATTCCCTTTCAAAAAATTTGCAAGAAGGTCACTCATCCTACACTATAAAGAGTCACTCATCCCTCCCACTTCCTCACACCTATCAAGAAACTTTGTCTCAACCAATATAGGCTCAAATATCTCCTCAAAATCTCTCCCCTAAACCTATAATCCTCCAATTTGAAATAAATCCATCCAAGGAAGCCCTTTGGTGAAAACCAAACGAGTTACCCAAAAAAGGTAACATCCTTCCTCAAGATCTTTGTTTTATTTTCATTATCCACACCCTAACTCTTATTATTAAATTATTATATAAAAAACCAGTATCCTCAATATATTGAGATTTTTTTATTCTAAAGATTTTACTTTCACTTACACACACTTCCATCTAATGGGTAACGAACTTACTGTTTATGTGTATGATGAACTACCGCCTCATAAAACAATGTCGTTAATTATTCATTTAGCACCTATCATGGTTGAGAAATATGATGGAAATTATGTTTTTATATGATATATATAATTTTTATAATTTTTTATTCTTCTAAAAATTTTATATAACACATACCATTATGCTTTCCATTTTGTGTAAATATGATAACATCGTTTGTGGAAGTGTGGACTACCGCCTCCTCAAAGTGATGTGATACGTTCACACACTACATGGAATGTATTAAGGATGGATTTAATTAAAAATATGTGACATAAATAACATCCATATGATATTCATGAAATAATTAACTTTATTTAAATACAATATATCTTTTTCTTTAACACATTTTCACACACTTAAAAAGTGATAATGTCATTCGTGGATGTATAGAATACCACCTCCTTGATGTGATATGATTACTTTTACATCACAATAATTCTATATATAAGTATATATGATTTAATAATATGTTATATATGATATAATGGTCATTTTATAAATATAATTTTTACTTGCCTTCTTTCGATAAAGATCATTGAAAAATGGGAATGTTACTCATGTGTATGTACGGCCTATCGTCTCCATGATTGTAATGTTGGTTCATTTTTCATAACCATATTTCTTGATTGGTTTTAAAAATAGTATTGATGTATAAATATGGTAATTATTTTATTATTATTATTCTGGGGAAGTTTATATAATGACCCATTTGACAATAGTTCACCTACCAAAGTCATTTTTGACACATAAAGAAAATATGGTCAAAGCACTTGACGTAAAACTAATTGTTTAAGTAGTTATTAAAAACATTATAATATGTGAAATAAAATTAATTATAAACTTGAAAAAGGTTCTCAATAAAGTATATAATTAACATAAGTTTATTATTCATTAAGATAAAGACCCATGTGACAAGTCGGACTCAATGTAAGGGATTTTGTATCAATCTCCTTTTATTGAAGAATTTCTTAATGATATGAACCTTTATTATTTATAAGGTGTATATATAGACCCTTTGACATTCTATATCCTTATTTTATTTATTATCATGTTATTTAATGTTTTTTTATATGTTATTATTTCATGGTTCTTATGATTTAAATTTTCAAAGTGGTATGGGATGCTTTGAATATTTAAATATCTAATAATTTCCTTTCAATATTCTTGATATTATTTTACATATTTATTTATATGAATATAAAAGGGTTATAAAGGAAATTTTATGAATATTTTTAATTAAATTAAAAAAAATCAAAAATGAATCTTTTTACATGTTTTGTATGGAACGTTTTGATAAATGAAAAAAGGAATGTTCTATTCTTAAAATACACGAAAATAATGGATTTTTTACCACCGTGTCCATTATTTTATTTTTAGCTTACATTACAAGATTTCATGTTTATTTAAATGAAAAAAAAACATTTAGTTTTTTGGGTATTTTGGTATTGAAAATGGTTTTTTCAAAAGAAAGGTGTATTTTGTGTTGAAAATTGGCTTTTTAAAAGAAAATAGTATTTTAATATCTAAAAGTGACTTTCATATGAGTTTAAAAGAGTTTTTAAAATGATGAAAAGTTTTATTTCATGTTTTGGTTCTTGAACATTATAAATGATGGGTGTACCCAGATAACACCGGGTGATCCCGTTATAACTTAAATGATGGGTGTTCCTAGATAGTGCTCCAATGCATTGGGTAATGATTATATTCTCTAGATAATTCTATTGGAAGTTGGATTTATGGTTATTCCAATGTATAAGGTTTCTATAAGGGTTAAATGTGATTATTTCCCAAGGTACCTATATGAATTTTCTATGTTTTCTATTGAGTTTTCATGGAAATCATTTATTTTCAAAAGTTAAAGTAAATGATACTTATTAAACAATGATATTTCCCTCTTAAGGTAAAATGTTATGTTTTAAAGTGTTTTCATGAGTTTTATTTTTTATCAATTAAATAATAGTTTCCTTCTTTTTCTATCCCTTACTAATCATTTTATTCTCATCCCACACTTTTTAATGTTTTTCACAAGACTTAAGGGTGATTAAGGGACTGGAATAATTCATGTTGAATGTCATGAAGAGTTTTCATAAAATATATGATTAATTATTTTAAAAGTATTAGATTGTGGAAAAAATGGATATTGTTTGGAAGTTTCCACTTTGTATTTTTATAGTTTTTTTATTCACAAGTTATGGCTTAATTCTCTAAAACTCTAAACCTGAAAAGATCCTCAATGTGAAAGAAATTAATTTCTTGAATAAAACTCTAGATTATAATGTTTACGGTCAGGGCCTTATACATGGTCTATCTAAGACAGCAACATGTGTCGCATGATTTTGGGCTATCCATCGAGGAGGATGTGTTAGGAGGAATAATGATGTTTCTTCTATCATGAGGTCAAAGTAGGTAGAGTTGGCCTCTGAGGACCCATCATTTTCTTTATACTTGTGTGATATATTGTTGTTATATTTATACCCTATTTACTTTTATGTCATGAACTTGTATATCTTATGCACTAATATTAATGTCCAATGGTGGTGTCCTACCGATTCTTGTACTCACACCCTGCTCAGACATTTTGGTGTACTTGGACATTTCATGACTATGTATCCAACGAATGGAAAGGGCCCTGGGCTGCATGGTTGACCAGGTGAAGTAGGAGGATGCAGAAGTTTCTAGATAGAGTTCAAGAGGGATGTCTGTTTATTCTTTTATTTATTGGATTTACCTTGTTCCTTGGATCCTTGTTTAGTTTTGGTTTATATATCTTTCATTCCATATTTTTATTGCATGGATTAGAATTTTTATATATATTGTTTCTACTCTGATGGTTATTGATTTATTTAATATTATTTATTTATTTTTATCACTTCATTTATTATACTCTGAAGATTACCTAATACTAAGAGTTTAGTCTCCTCACTGAAAAAATTATACCCTCGCTACTAGTCAAAAGCCTTTTACATACGGGGATGTGTTCATGAGGTTACGTGGTACTCTAACTCAGACCCAGTGGTTTGGGTCAGAACATCACAAAATGTTATCATAGGACTAGGTTATCTAACTTGTTTATTTCATTTGCCTTGGGTTGGGATAGGGTAGACAGTAGATAAGAATGTTATAACTCGGGTAGGGAAACTATGTTATTGTCTAACTAGTACTGTATAATGGGCCTTAAAGTTACCAAGAAAGTGGGAATTTATGTTTTTTCTATTTGATATTACCATTGATTAAATTCACATTGTTTGATGCACATGATATTGATATTTTGATTTATGGTTTTTGGTGTGTGTTCATGCATCAAGTTAGGCACATGGGATCACATTAAATATCCTATTTTTTGAAATAGATAGATCCTAAATAATTAAATGTGTTTGGAAATTGTGATATGTTCCTCGGTGAATTATTTATATCATTACTTTATTAGAGCATGTTGTATTCTATTCTTGAGTGTATATATGTGTATGTGACTAATGTGAAGATGTTGGTAATATGGACTTGACCCTTAAATAGGTGGTAAGTGTTTTGTGTGTTCCTTTCTTTTCATGTCATTTATTTTTGATCTATTTATGTGTTTTTTTATAAATTGTGTATATACCTAAAAGTAAATTGTATTTAATAAAAAAAATGGATCGGGTTATCACTTGGTATAATTGGTGGTTTCAATGAGTATGAATGGAATTGGAATGTGTTAATTTCATATATATTTTTTTAAAATAATAATATGTGAGCTCATAGAGTGGGGAGTAGTGGCTCTATGATCTAAATCACTTCTCAATAATGATAAATCATAAGAGGGGGAGAACTAAAACATCATCGGTTTTTAAGTTTTATAAAAATCACTTTTTGTTTTATTTTATAAGTTCTTTTTGGGAAAAATTACCATCTATGTTTTTACCCTTATATACAACTTAAGGACTATGTAAAAGTAAAAATGCTTTTACCTATATGCAAGAGGAATTTTGGGCATTACATAAAGTTAAACCTAGTTTTTCTAAGGTTGTGTAAGGGTAAAAGAACTACTACATAAGGGTAAGGTAGTTTCCATATGATGCATAAAGGTAACTCCATATTTCCATGCACTATATAAGGGTATCCCTAGGTTTATAATGGTTGCATAAGGGTAATATTTTCTGTGTAAAGGTACCTAAGTGTTGTGTAAGGGTAACCTAGAATTCCTATACACTATGTAAGGGTGATCTAGAGTTTCAAAAGGCTATGTAAGGGAAACCTATACACTTTATAAGGGTATGTTGGAAATTTTATAGGCTATTAGAGGGTAGTCTGTATAAGGGTGGTCTGTGTAAGGGTAGTTCCTACACCTCGTAAGGGTAACTCCTAAATTCTAAGGGTAACCCAGATTTTACACGGGGTTCATAACGGTAAATCCTCACCCTCATGTGATGGCTAGGAGATGCATAAGGGTAAAACCATGTTACCCTTACAATTTCCCTTTTTGGAAAAAATGTTTTAAAAAGACCTATTTTTGCTTCTTCTTCCCCAACTTGACCTTATAACATGTTTTTTAGTGTTTTAAAAGACTTAAAATATGGTAATTGATTCTTTGAATTTTTTAAAGGAGGTAACTATTTTTATGGTTGAAATTAAAAAAATTACATTCAAGATTCGGGTAAAAGAAAAAATAAATGTTTGATTTAATTTTTTGGGTTTAATGTTGTGAACATGTACATGGTTTTACTTCTTGAAAAATAACCAAAAAATATTTCCTTCATTTTTTTATTCACTTGAGTATGGGTTGTCTAGGAATTCACTTGTTAATGATTAGTGAAGATTTCTTCAATCAATACTGTAACATCCCAACCTAAACCACTGAGTCTGAGCTAGAGTTCCACATAACCTCATTTGTGCCTCCCCATATGCAAGAGGTTGCCAACTAGTAGTGAGGGTCTAAGTCTGTCATTGAGGAGACTATAACCTTAGTATCATGCAATAGAATCAATAATAAATCATAAAAATGTGATAAATGACCAGAGTGAACATGCAGAAACAAAAAAATGGCACACATGATATAATAACCAAAACAATACAAGGATCCAAGGTATAGGAAAATCTAGTGATAAAGGAAGCAGCAAACATCCTACTCGAACTCTGTCCAACAACGTCAACATCATCATGTTCCACTTTCTCAACCTTCCACCATAAGGCCCTACCCTTCATCATATCCCTAAGCATGAAATCTATAAATGCACCGAAATACCCACATAGGATGTGAGTATGAAACTAAGTAGGACACCACTAATGTCACTTAACATCAGTTCATAAAATATAAAAGTGAATTCTATGAATGTAAATAGTGTACATATATAACAAAAATATATCACACAAGCATACAACATATGTCGGGTCCTAGAAAACTAAATATACCTACTTTAGCACCATTCCGAAAGCAACGCCATGTTGAAAGGAACCTCGGTAACTAGCCTAACATATCCTTCTCAAGTGGATAGCCCTAATCATGTGAAACACTCTTCTGGATAGGATAATCCAAGCACATGTCGACCCCAGTGTGTAGAACATCCCTCTCAAGTGTATAACACCTCATTACCTTTATATCAGGTATGTTATTATCTCTATTTTTGGTTTCACCTTTTTGTTGGGTGATTATTTTCAACTCTTAATTGGGATGATACTTGTAATGGTGAAGTCAGGGATTTGTTGGATATTTATCTTCTCCCTTAATGTTTTTTTTTTCACTGGGTAGTTACATGATGTGTAATAGGGTTTCATTATATGTAATTCCATCCAAACTCATCCTATGATTTGAATTCACAAAGTGAGAATTTATTCATCGTCTAAGGGTTACACATCATATAATGTAAAAATCAGGTTTTTAATTAAAAGGTGACGTTATTTTAAGCATAACTTAAAATAAAAGGGATTCAATATTTTTAAAAGATTTCACATCATGTAATTCCTTGAATTGTAGTTTTTAAGGTGATGTGCGGGTGTTTAAGGATTCATTTTATTTTGCAACCTTATCCTATCATCTTAATCTCTTACCCTAGGTGATTTGGGTGTCTTCCTTCCATATAGGTCTATTTGTTCAACGATTGATCAGCAGAGTTAGGCACTTTGTCTCCCTGGGTAAGCCTTACTCTTGGTTTCTCACTCTTTTTTGGTTGTGACACCATTTTTTATGAGAATTTGTAATCGAATTGTGTTTTATATCAATAATTTTTATTCTCTAGTCGTGCCTTATCTTTCAAAGGTAGATCTTTTGGTTTCAAATCCCATTTTTCAATGGAAGATTGGTTTTATATGTTCTTGAGGTAGGTGGATCTGTTCAATTATTCTAATTTATGTAATTTCTTGTTTTTCATATTGATTTCTTGATATTTTAAATGGAATTGCATGTGTTGAAATTGAAAAGGGCATGTGTTCACGTTTGAAAACAATGTTTTTCTTTGAAAAAATTATTTCCTTGATTTGAAATGTAAAAATGTATTTTCAAACCCTAAAGTAGATTGGTGTGGCTTTGAAATTTTTTTATAAAAATTTGAGCATAATTTTTAAAACAGAAATTGACAAATATTGCACAATGGGAACCTTAGGTACATCAAGATAGAGAAATGGGTAGCCTTAGTGTGTGTGAAACCACTACAAGGTAACCACTTGTATTTTGATGGTCTATAGAAGGACTCAATGATAGTTGGATCCAACTATATGCCTTGTTAGGATTTTGAGTATCTAGTTCATATTGTCTCATAGGAAAGAGTATGGATGGTAGGTGCATTGTTGTTTCTATTTTTTTATTACATGATAGATTATTTCATGGATTTTAGATCATATGTATATTTATATTTTAGTATCTTTACCTTCTTGTTCCAGGATTTGGAAAAAACAGCATGCAATTTTTGAAAACTCAAGGATTGTTTGAAAAAGGATTTAAAATTGTTTATTTTGTAAAAGAGATTGTAAAATGGTTTTATTTTAAATCTTGGACTTGTGTATTCCTGTTACTAGAACTTGTATAGATCTCTTGGTGGTATCCTACTGGGATCTATTTCTCACACCCTGCTTCTTCCCATGGGTGTCTTTAGACCTTGTTTTTCTAGATTTAGGTTAAGGGAAGATAATTCTGTAGAATTCAGGCTTCTCTTTACATTTTTGTTTTGTTTTGGGATAGTTTGGAGGTGAAGTTTGGTCATATGGAGACTTGTTTTCTAGACTTATCTTTCTTTTTAGTTTATCCTATTTGGCTCAGTTGTATCTCCTTTTTTCTTCTTTGTACTCTAATTGTATTTCTTGTTTTTATTATATATGAGACTATTTTTGTTATCTTTTTTTTACCCCACCCCATGATGGGATGACTTGGGTGACTGGTCTAGTTGACCCAGGTTGGTTTGTTACAATTTGGTATTAAATGGAGGTTACTTAGACTAAAGTGTATCAACGCTTCCTAAGTTGGTTTTGTGTCTTGTGTAGATAGGAGTGGGATCTTCAAAATTTGGATAGTAAGTGCGGAAAGGGGCCTAACTAGCTCACTCCCATTATTGAATCTAAGTTTCCATGGGTGGTCAAAAAATATTTACTAAGTACAAGACTAATTATTTAGGTTCATTTGAATAAATTTTATGGGAATTTTATTTAAATTAACCTATCTAAAATTTTTGAGGACTTGGTGTGTGTAATGTAATTTGAATAAACTAACTAGAGAGTTTATTTAGATGGGATTATTCCTTTAAAAACATGTTTCATTTTTGGGATGGGATTCATAAATACTTTAAATTATTATTATTATAAATTATTATTATTATAAATTATTATTATTATAAATAATTATTTTTTATTATTATTTTTATTTCAATGGTTTTGTAATTTTCTTGTGGATGATTGTTTATTGTATTGTGTTTAACTGACAATTCCTCCTAGAAGAGTTCTTCCAAATACTAGAGGGGAACCCACAAGGAAGTTTTCGTAGGTAGATCTTATAGTGGACCCTTATTTGGTTGAAGCAATGATCCAAACCATTCAGACTCTAGGGTTATTGGTCACAGTGAACCCAGGATGGGTAGTGGATCATGGCTCAGAGTTTACCAAGCAACATCCATATGTCTTCCATGATGACAAAGGACCAAAAGAGTCAGAATAGTGCCTTGAATGGATTATGAGGATCGTCAAATTTTTTAATAATCCTGAGGAATCCTAGGTGAGTGTTTCCACATATGTTCTCAAATAACCAGGAAGAATATGGTGGGACTCGATAGTGAAAGCTAAGTTTCACAAAGGTATTACCTGGGTTTCTTTTAATAAGATATTTAATCAGTAGTTTTACCCTGATACTTTAAATGTGAGAAAGACCTGGGGGTTTCTAACATTGGATAAAGGGGGCATACCATTTTGGAGTACTCCACCCACTTTTCTGAGTTTGTGCATCTGGCACTAGAGCTTGATACCAATGATTACCTGAAGGCACGGAGGTTCGATATGGGGTTGAGGGCCAATGATTGGTCAATTCTTGTCCTTTTGTGCCTTCTGAACTTTTTGGAGGTATTGAATAAAGAATATTTGGTTGAGGCAGACATAGCTGGATGGAAAGGATTGGGCGGAGCTTCGGTGGTTGCAACGGCTATCCAAGGTGCTTGTTCTAGTAAGAAAAGAAAGTGTAAGAGTGGTCAGTTTTCTAAAGAACTAGTTTTAGGGGCTTATATGGGGAGGTAACAGGTTATTTTCTACCAATGTGGGATACATGTTCATACCAGACCTCAATGTACGTAGGCTCCTATAACATTTCATATTTGTGGTCGATCTATTAATCTAAAGTGTTTCTGTGATAATATGTCTCAAAGAAGTAAGGAGGGATCCACTTTCACCAAGGGGTCGTAGGTTCATGTTGATGCTTCCAAGGGTGGTTGATCTCATTCTCATACTAAATGGGATATCCATGTGGCTAAGTTATAATGGATTTATGTATCAGAGTGTGCGAAATAAGAATATAAATTGGGGTCCACTACTGTTAGAGGTATGATGTTTATTTCGTCTTCTATGGTGCTAGCTTTGTTTGATACAGGTCCTACACATTCTTTTATATCATCAAAGTTGGTTGATGTGTTGGGTTTGCATTCAGAGCCTATTCCATTATTTTTTTATCTTCCCATGCCTTTGGGAAAGATTTCTGAACAAGGATTCAAATGTCATGCGTGTTGGGTGGTGGTAGGAGACTTTGAGGTGGTTTGGGACTTCTTGGTGCTTGATCTTAACATATTTGACTTGATCATCGGCTTGGATTGGATGATTAAGATAAAGGCCTAGATAAACTGTTATCACCATCAGGTACAATTCTTATCTACTGATGGGGTCACTCATGTTTTCCAAGGTGAGTGTGAATCTAGATCAGGAAGGGCAGTCTCGATTGTTCCTTGTGTCAATTTAATCTCATGCCAATTGTCAGAAATGTTTCTTAATTTAGTTGACTTGTGCTTGGGTGGTCAGCTACCTACTATTTTGTGTGTGTACCCTTAGGTCTTTTTGGATGATTTTTTTATTTCTTCCATAGAGAGAGGTCGAGTTTACTATTGACCAGTTACCTGGAATGATGCCCATTTCTATGAAATCCTATCGAATGGAACCTATTGAGTTGGTGGAAATTAAATTCCAACTTGGGGACCTAGAGGTGAAAGTATTTTTTAACCATATTGTGCCACTATGGGATTCACCTGTACTCTTTTCTAAGAAGGCATATGGGAGACTTAGACTTTGTATTAACTATCAAAATTTGAATCAAGTGACCACTAAGAACAAGTATCCTTTACCAAGAATTGATGATCTCTTTGATCATCTTAGAGGGAATTATTGGGTATATAATATTGAATTGTGGTCGAGGTACCACTTTTTGAGAGTCCAAAAGGTGGATATGCCCAAGACATCATTTCAGAGTCGATATGGGAATTTTTAGTTTCTAGTTATGCCATTCAGCCTCACTAACACTCTTGTGGTATTCATGGATTGATGAACTAAATCTTTCAGTAGTTCTTGGATTCTTTTGTTGTTATATCTATAGATGATATCTTGGTGTACTCCAAGTTATAGTAGGATCATATAGATCATTTTTATATCATTCTTAAAACCTTTAGGGAACATCGTATTTATGGTAAGCATTCCACGTCTGAGTCTTGGATCTAGGAAGTGAAGTTTCTGGTACATGTGATATCTGAGAGGGAAATCTTAGTTGATCCAAAAAAAGGTGCAGGCGGTTATATCTTGGGAGCATCCCATAAACATGTTTTTAGATCCATAGATTCTTGGTTTTGGAAGGTTATTATAGACGGTTTGTTCAGGACTTCTCTAAGCTCGCATATTTGATGATATATTTAAACCATAAAGGTTTCAAGTTTAAATGGAACAAAAGTGTTAGAGATATTTTGAGGAGTTGAAGATGAGGTTGACTTTAGTGCTAGTTTTGATTCTTCCGGAACCAGGTTTGGGTTATGATGTTATATACAATGCTTCTAGTACGAGTTTGGGATGTTTTTTGATGCAAGGGAAACAAGTTGTGTCTTATGGATCACACTAGTTATTCCCACATCAGAAGAACTACCTTACACATGATCTTGAGTTGGTAGATATTATTCATGCACTCAAAACGTGGTGTCACTATCTCTTTAGAGATCATTTTATAATATATTCTGATCACAAAATCCTGAAGTTTATTTTCACTCATAGAGATCTGAACTTAAGATAGAGACATTGGTTTGAATATCTTCAGACCTTTGATCTTGATATCGTGTATACCCCCAAGAAATGGAATGTGGGGGCCGATGTGTTTAGAAGAAAATTACCGACAAAATCCATGAAGGAATCAGTTGAACAGTGGTCTCTGATGATTTTGTTTGTTAATATGATCTTGGGAGTGGAAGAGGTTCGTGGGAAGGTGTTTTTGGCATTGATAAAATTTGAATCATCTTTAGATGAGTGAGTTCAAGTTCATAAAATTAAAGACACTGAGATCCGATGCTTAAAAGAAATCCTAAATGGTGGGGAGACCTCATGCGAGTTTTCTCAATCTCCCAGTAGAGCTTTGTTCTTCTGTAACAGGTTGGTTGTTTCATTTTACTTGAGACAGGAATTTCTAGACAGTGGAAATTGGTCTTGTTGGTCCATGCACCCTAGGGATACAAATATGTACCATAATTTTAGATGTTGGTATTGGTAGCCAGGAATGAGGCGGTTAGTTGCAGATTTTGTATTGTGGTGTCTCACTTTTCAAAGAGTTAAGGCAGAACACTAGAGATCTGAAGGTTTTTTATATCCTTTACCCATTCATTTATGGAAGTGGGATGATATTTACATGGATTTCATCATTGGTTTACCACAGAAACCTAGTGGGAAGGATGTGATTTGGGTGATTTTTGATAGACTCACTAAATCAGCGCATTTCTTTCTAATAAAGGAAATAAAGAAAGTGTGGCATCTTGGGGACTTGTATGTTTGAGATATTGTAAAGCTTCATGGGGTTCCCCCTGTAGTTATTTCTGATAGGGACTCAAGGTTCAAATTCAAATTCTGGAATTTTTTGTAGGATACAATGGGTTCCCAATTGAAATTGAGCATGGATCATCATCCACAGATGGATGGACAGACAAAGAGGGCTATCCAGGTTCTTGAGGATATTCTCCAAAATGTTGTGATTTATTTCAGTGGATCTTGGAATAGAAATTTTTCTTTGGTTGAGTTTTCCTATAACAATAGTTTCCAAACTTTGATTAGGATGGAACCCTTTGAGGATTTTTATGGGCGGCCATGTCGATCTCCCTTATGCTGGGAAGAGTTGGGAGAGAGGCCTTGGTTGGGTTGAGTGTTGTTTAGGAGATGACAGAGGTGGTGCATTTGATCCAGAGATGTTTGATCACGAGATAGATTCATCAAAAATATTATGCGGATCTTCGGAGTTGGCTGCTGGAGTTTGAGGTTAGTGATCAGGTATTTCTTAGAATTTCAACTCGCTTGGGAAATTGTTGGTTGGGTCAATAGGGTAAGTTAGCATTGTGGTTTGTGGTCCCCTTTGAGATCGCTGAGCAACTAGGGATGGTGTCACACCTGGACTTCGCATCGAGGTAAGTTTTTAATTTTTATTTTTTATCACGTAAGTTTATTTTCCTTTATTTAATTGTCTCGTTGGAAAGCGGGTTGAGCAAGAAATTAGTGTGCGCTTTTGCGCTGATAAATGAACGCTGCCTTGACAATGCCCGACGCACGGGCAGGGCACGGGCGAAGCTGTGCTGCCAGCCCAGTGCACGGGCAGACATTTTTATTATTAATATTTTTAATGCGCAATTGTTTTTTTTATTAACATCACTAGTATTATTATCATTATTATTGTTGTTGTTAAACCCTTTTATTAATTTATATTATTAAGTTCATTTTATTATTTTTATTTTTATTTTATTTTAGGTTGGCCTTGTTTTTATTAGCTTCCATTTCCACTTCTTCTTTTTCTTTATTATTTCTATCTTTTGTCTATTTCTTTTATTTTATTTTTATCCTTTCTTTTCTTCTTTTATTCACTTTCCTTCTTTTTTTCTTCTCCCTCTTTTGCTCTCTCTCCCCGACGCATCACTATTCTTCCCCCCCTCCTTGTGACCCACGCCGAACCCTAGCCGCCTGCCCAGCCGGCCCTTCCCGACGCTGCATCCTTCTACATCCCACTCTACCCACCCTCGCCGGCCTCCCCTTCCTTCCCGGTGGCCGGCCTCCCTTCTGCTTGGCAGCGCACCAAACCCCAGCCCGCGCTCCCCCTGCTGTGTGTTGAAGGCCGCTGCTGCCTCCCTCTTTTGAGCACCTGTCGCGCCGCCTTCTCCCTCCAGACAATCCAAGAGACTCGCGCCCCCCTCCCACGGCTTTCCACCGTTGAAACAGCTCCCTCTTTCTCCTGCTCGGAGTCACGCCATACCCCACCTTGTTCACCTCTCCCTCTCCTGGGTACCCCTACTGGACCAGCCATTACCCAGCCGAGACTTCCCCGACACCCCTTTCTCTTGCTCCATTCGGCCACCTCAGCTAGCCGACCTGCTTGCGCCGCACCCCCCCATGGAAACCGGCCTCCCTACCTTGTCCGGAAAATTCCATCCGACACCCTTCTTCCTCCCTCCGGCCGCCCCACACCCCTTCGCGCAACCAGATAGCCACCCTGCACCCCCTTCGCAGTACTGGACAGCCTCCCCGCACCTCCTCGCACGACTCCGGCAGCCTCCGTCGACCTCCAGCCAACCTCCCTCACCCCCGTTGTAAGTGTTTTTTCCTTGTTTTCTTGTTGTTTAATCATGGTTGAGTAAGGTTAGAGTTTTGAATCGAGTTTGGTTCAATTTTGGTATAATTGGTCCGATGCGTTTTTTTTATTAGGTTCTATTTAGACTTTGTTTGAGTTTCAGTTGGTGTGCGGTGGTTCTTTTGCACCATATTTGCGAAGTCTTCTATGACAAGGTAGGTGGTTCCCCATCTAATTATTATCCGATGAATTAATTTGCAATGTTTATTTTGTTTTTCATATTTTTAATTATTTTTTTTTTTGCGAATTAAGTTTTATTTGAAGTTTGATTTGCATTGAAATTGTTTAGTATATTGTTCATATTATTGGGTGTTTTCTACTGAGAACTCTATTGGTGACTTTCGAATTGTGCGGTTATCTTCTTAAGTCATGTAAGTGGAGCGAACTGTTTTTTTTACATGGCGACGGGTGCGTTTGGTCGTAAAAGAAGTTTTTTCGTGAGCTTAGTGGTTAACATTAAGTGATTTCTTATAAACTTTTTTATAAGCTTTTATTTTTGGCATGTTAAACAATGTGGTTTAGACAATGGTGTTTTTGATATAGTGTAAGGATTTTCCATCAAACCTTTTAGTGGTGCAGGTCACACTTTTTATTGTATTTGAGTTCGTGCGATGTTGGAATGTGTTTTGGATTTCTAAGTGGTTACCTTTGTGTGTGTGAAACCATGTGACACTCCTTTGCTGCTATTTTATAAACTTTTTAAGTGGTTTATTAGATTATGTCAATAGTGTGAAGCGTGTTTTGAAAAAAAATTAGCGAGTGTATTATTTCAAATGGTTTTTGTGTGTGAAAATGGTTATTTTGGCATGTGTAGTATCTTATTGGGTTTGAGTGTGTGATTATTACATGTGGCATTAACTTTTAATTACTTGAGCACAAACGGGAAGCCTGGGTACTAGGTGGGTGGACTAGACTAGCGTGCTAGTGATACGGGAGTGGCATCGGCCCAGTTTCACTTAACGGGATTGACGCTTAAAATACTAACTAAACACTGGATGATGACTGGAGACCACTATGGTAGGAGGTGTTTCCCTACCAGTGGCTCGTGAACGGGAATGTGTGATACGGTTCACCAAGACGTGAGGTTCTAGGGTCGCACTTCTCGCTAGTATCATTAGTTTCTCCCATGTATTGTGCTCTTCCTCTACTTTTTGATCACCGTCAGCACACGGTGTGACGTTGGGGTTACCAAGAAAAGTGTGCGTGCGTGTGTGGGTGTGTGCGTGCATCTGTGGGTGTGCGTGCGTGTGTGGGTGTGCATGTGTGTGTGTGTATGTTAATTTAAATTGTTTTCCTTTTAGAGAAGTTTCCCCTTAAAAACGTTTTCATTAAAATTCTTTAAACACATATTTATTTCTATTCTGTTAAATTGAAAATGTATTTATATTTTAATAATTAGGAATGGAACCTTTTTCTCAGTGGCATCCTACTGGGATTTTAGCTCACACCCTACATACACCCTTGGGTGTATGTAGATTTTGTTCCTTCTGCTTTCCAGGTTGTGATGTTGTGCTTAGCGATGGTGGTTCTAGTTGTTGTTGGTCTTCGTGTGCAGGTTGGTGTTGGTAGCTTGGGGATGCAACTTCTCATGTCGCATGAGGTTGGTTTTGGAGCTTAGTTCTCTATTCCTGTTGTTGTTCATTTTGGGTTTTTAGCTGAATTGTAGACCTAAACCTGTTTATAGTTTAGAAGTGTGTTTTGTAGTCTGTTTCCAGTTTCAGTTTATTTATCTTTTTGGTTGTTTTTCTGTCTTTTATTTCAAGTAAAATCGTTCCCACTTGTTAAACATGATACTCGGGCACTTGTGCCCGCCCGTGGGGATTGGGAACGCCCTTTGGGCCTTGCCGCGGACCTGGTCGGGCGTCGGGTCAGATGGCGACCCGGCCTGGTTCGTGACAAAATGGTATCAGAGGGAGGTTTGATCTCTTGGGTCATTTTCTTTTGGGATAGAGTCATGGTAGACTTGAGTTAAAGTTGTCGGGACTCGACGTCCTGGCTACGAGTAAGGTTCCTGGCCAGCACAACTCGTGGAGGGACTCAAGTTACCAAAGTATGTTGGGGTTTGTCTGAGTTTTTGGTCCTCGCGGCTAATCGTGTCTAAGGGAAATAAAAAGGGAGTAAGGTCAGTGGTCTTAGTGAGCTCGCAGGGTCTGGAAAGCCTTGTGGAGCTGGGGACACTGTCCTAAAACACTCTCTGTGGCCAATGGCTTGATTGACGTATGGCCGCCAACCATATGCTTCGATCACCTGCTGACACTAGTTTCCTCCTGCCTTGTTTCTCATCTTTTTGTTTTGGATTCTTAGAAATTTTGTTTTTAAGTAAAAATGTTTTGGTCTTGGGAAATTTTTTCAAATAAAGCGCTTTAAAAATAAATTGATGTGAAAGGTTTGGAACGTGTGGGTTGGATGTTTTGGTTTTGAAAAAAAAATGGAAAGATTTGGTTTTTATCCTTGGTGTTCTCATGGTCAACCACATGCATGAGTGTATATGGGAAGAGAAAGGGTTATTGGAACGAGTGGATGAGTGCCTGGATGGATATGAGGTGGGTGTCGGTGCGGCACGAGAACATGCATGTGCGAGGCTCATGGGATGCCATTGGTGTTTGTGCAACCCACTGGGCTTGCTTATTTTCAAAATGTTTTGTTAAAGGAAAATTTGGTGTCTTTAAATAATCGGTGATTGTGTGGTCTGTCCTTGTATTTTTGAAAGGTTGGATGTGAGGTGTTTTGAGTCGAGGATCCCTTCTGGATGGTTTGTGTCCTGAGTTTGAATTCTTATTTGTAAGTTGGTATGCAAGTGTGTAGCTAGTTAATTCTTTTGAAAAGTACATCAGGGAGCCCTTGCAGTGGTTTCCCCTGCATGTTTGGTGTTCACTTGTGGTATGTCCTGACCATTGGACCAGTTCGGTTGGGTCCATGGTTTTCTTTCTTGGCTATTGTACGCCCCCAATAAAGAGTTAATTTGAGAATGACGTGCGACCACGGATGGTTCGCCGTTGGCAGACCCTCCAGTTGACAAAAGTAAGGACTCTTCATTTTTAGTGACAATGCTAAGTCTATTCCTTTTTCCCTCAGTTGAGCGGATCCTCTCGCAGCGGAATGATAGATGAGAGGGGAGCTGAAGGGAGTTTTGGCCTTTTTGAGTTTTCTGACTCGTCGGGTATGAGGTTGACATTGTTGTGTCTAAAGGTCCCCCTGGAAGCGGTGAAAGAAATTCCAGCGGGGAAAGTTGAAGGCAGTTCAGAATTATTAGTGTTGACCAGTGTCCGGAAGGGCTTTGTAGTACTTTCATCGGCTGCAAGGGACATGTTTGGTGATGTCTTGTAGCATGAGGTCCCTTTGATAGTCAATGGTTGTTTGGAAGTGGTAAAGGAGACTCCAGTGGGGAAAAGGTGGAAGAAACTTGAAGTTGTTGGTGCGGTCTATTGTTCTAAATGACCTCTGGTCTTTGGTTTGTTTGGTTTAAGGAAAGGTTCGTGTTAGTATACTAATTTGGCAGACACAGTCGTATGAGGCTGCTATGGTCGTTTGTAGGAATCAAGTGGTGTTCAAGATGCAGTTTAAAGTCCTTATCAGCATAATGTTCCTCTCAACAGCAATGAGCATGTTCAGGTGATGGTTTGTGGTGTTTTGTTCTCATCCAGTGTGACAAAGAGTGATGTGAAAGCACCATTTCAACTCTGGCATTGGTGAATGTTCCGCGTATGATCAGTCAGATGCTGTAATGTGTTGTGTTTTCTGGTGTTGCCTCGGTTGCAGTGTGGTTGTATGTGACACCAAAAGGAGAAGCTCTGTTCAGGAGTCTTCAATGCCTGACTGTGAGGCAGGAGATGCTTCAAACGTCAGGGCTCCAGCCATAGGCCCCGGAATGAAGCTGGAACGTGGTCAGGAACCCCAAGAGTGTACGGGACTCAACCTTATTTCTGTCACCAATGTTAAAAGTAGAGGCAATTTAAATTGTTTCCATGGTTGTTCTGCTTCGGATGAGATGTCTGGTTGTATAAGGTTGTCGTGACCATGTGGACGTGTGTTTGTCTCGTGCCTTAAAGTCTTGGGGGATATGTTCTACTAGATGTAATTACTTTAGTGGTCCTTATGAGAGTCTATTGGGTAACTCAGTCTCAAATTTGAATGGTGTTCATCCAGGAAATTTTGAGATGTTGGTTTGTGGTCGGTCGTGGTTTTGACGCCTGGTGGTCGCCCCCCCTCTCCTCCCCTCCCCTCCCCTTATGGTGGGGTGTTTGGTCACCATCGGAAAATTTACAGAGTTTTGTATTCCTCTGTTAATTCTAATGGCGGCGAGACCCACGATGGGTCTCGCACAAAGGTCTCTCAAATAAATCGGTGTTAGCCTTTCCTTAATGGTGGGGAGTCCGCCCGGACCTCCCCATGTTGGTTTTCTATTCTCGCCTTGGGAGTTGGTAGGTTCTCAATGGTGGGGAGACCCACATTGTGTCTCGCATGAATGTCTCTAGAATGAATCAGTGCTGGACTTTTCTTTAATGGCAGAGAGTCCGCTCAAACCCCTCCGTATTGGTTTTCCAGTCTCGTTTCGAGCGTCAGTGAGTTCCTAATGGTGGGGAGCCCCTCAGGCATCCCCATGTTGATCTTTTTCTTCTGTTTTTAAATATGGCTTGGTGATAAGTGATAAGAGTGTTCCTTGGATGAGTTCTGACCTTGCCTGTTGATTCTAACCAAATGGTGTGGTTTTCATTTAATAATTTTTGAGTGGTTTGTCTTCTGAGGTTGGTTTCCATGGGTGCGAGAGTCTTTTTCCTTAATCAGTCAACTGGAGGTATTTTATCCCTTTAGGGTGGGAGACGCATAGGAGAAAGTCTTTTTACTCGTTTCTTGAAGTCATCGTTGAGTCACTTTCTCTGAGCACGATGCTTTTTCCTCTCTTCGCTTGATGTTTGTGGGAATCCCCTTTGAACCTTAAGGGAGTATGGTTTTCTACTTTGGGGTTTGGTCCTAGTTGTGGATTTCTGAGGACGAAAAGTTTTCATGGTGGGGAGAATTGTCACACCTGGACTTCGCATCGAGGTAAGTTTTTAATTTTTATTTTTTATCACGTAAGTTTAGTTTCCTTTATTTAATTGTCTCGTTGGAAAGCGGGTTGAGCACGAAATTAGTGTGCGCTTTTCTGCTGATAAATGAACGTTGCCTTGACAATGCCCGACGCGCGGGCAGGGTACAGGCGAAGCTGTGCTGCCAGCCCAGTGCGCGAGCGGACCTTTTTATTATTAATGATTTTAATGCGCAATTGTTTTTTTATTAACATCATTAGTATTATTATCATTATTTTTATTGTTATTGAACCCTTTTATTAATTTATATTATTAAGTTCATTTTATTATTTTAATTTTTATTTTATTTTAGGTTGGCTTTGTTTTTCTTAGCTTCCATTTCCACTTCTTTTTTTTTCTTTCTTATTTCTATCTTTTGTCTAATTCTTTTATTTTATTTTTATCCTTTCTTTTCTTTTTTATTCACTTTCCTTCTTTTTTTTCTTCTCCCTCTTTTTCTCTCTCTCCCCAGCGCATCACTATTCTTCCCCCCCTCCTTGTGACCCTAGCCGAACCCTAGCCGCCTGCCCAGCCGGCCCTTCCCGGCACTGCATCCTTCTACATCCCACTCTGCCCACCCTCACCGGCCTCCCCTTCCTTCCCGGTGGCCGGCCTCCCTTCCTCTTGGCAGCGCACCAAACCCCAGCCCGCGCTCCCCCTGTTGTGCACTGAAGGCCGCCGCCGCCTCCCTCTTTTGAGCACCAGTCGCTCTGCCTTCTCCCTCCGGACAATCCAAGAGACCCGCGCCCCCTCCCACGGCTTGACGCCATCGAAACAGCTCCCTCTTGCTCCTGGTCAAAGTCACGCCATACCCCACCTGGTTCACCTCTCCCTCTCCCGGGTACCCCCGCCGGACCATCCATTACCCGGCCGAGACTTCCCCGACACCCCTTGCTCTTGCTCCTTTTGGCCACCTCGGCTAGCCGGCCTGCTTGTGCCGCACCCCCCCCCCCCCCATGGCAACCGGCCTCCCTTCCTTGTCCGGAAAATTCCAGAAGACACCCTTCTTCCTCCCTCCGGCCACCTCGCACCCCTTCGTGCAATCAGACAGCCACCCTGCACCCCCTTCACAGTACTGGACAGCCTCCCCGCACCTCCTCGCATGACTCCGGCAGCCTCCGTCGACCTCTGGCCGACCTCCCACACCCCCGTTGTAAGTTTGTTTTCCTTGTTTTCTTGTTCTTTAATCATGGTTGAGTACGGTTAGAGTTTTGAATTGAGTTTGGTTCAATTTTGGTATAATTGGTCTGATGCGTTTTTTTATTAGGTTCTATTTGGACTTTTTTTGAGTTGCAGTTGGTGTGCGGCGGTTCTTGTGCACCATATTTGCGAAGTCTTCTATGAAAAGGTAGGTGGTTCCCCATCTAATTATTATTCGATGAATTAATTTTCAATGTTTATTTTGTTTTTCATATTTTTAATTTTTTTTTGTGCGAATTAAGTTTTATTTGAAGTTTGATTTGCATTGAAATTGTTTAGTATATTGTTCATATTATTGGGTGTTTTCTGATGATAACTATATTGGTGACTTTGGAATTGTGTGGTTATCTTCTTAAGTCGTGTAAGTGGAGTGAAATATTTTTTTTACATGGTGTCGGGTGCGTTTGGTCGTAAAAGAAGTTTTTGCGTGATCTTAGTGGTTAACGTTAAGTGATTTCTTATAAATTGTTTTATAAGATTTTATTTTTGGCATGTTAAACAATGTGGTTTAGACAATGGTGTTTTTTATATGGTGTAAGGGTTTTCCATCAAAACTTTTGGTGGTTCAGGTAAAACTTTTTATTGTATTTGAGTGCGTGTGATGTTAGAATGTGTTTTGGATTTCTAAGTGGTTACCTTTGTGTGTGTAAAACCATGTGACGCTCCTTTTCTGCTGTTTTATAAACTTTTTAAGTGGTTTATTAGATTATGTCAATAGTGTGAAGCGTGTTTTGAAAACGTTTTAGCGGGTGTATTATTTCAAATGGTTTTTTTGTGTGCAAATGGTTGTTTTGGCGTGTGTAGTATCTTATCGGGTTTGAGTGTGTGATTATGACATGTGGCATGAACTTTGAATTACTTGAGCACAAACGGGAAGCCTGGGTACTAGGTGGGCGGACTAGACTAGTGTGCTAGTGATACGGGAGTGGCATCGGCCCAGTTTCACTTAGCGGGATTGACGCTTACAACACTAACTAAACACTGGATGATGACTGGAGACCACTATGGTAGGAGGTGTTTCCCTACCAGTGGCTCGTGAATGGGAATGTGTGATACGGTTCACTGAGGCGTGAGGTTCTGGGGTCCCACTTCTCACTAGTATCTTTAGGGTCTCCCATGTATTGTGTTATTCCTCTGCTTTCTGCTCACCATCGGCACACGGTGTGACGTTGGGGTTACCAAGAAAAGTGTGTGTGTGTGTGTGGGTGTGTGCGTGCGTCTGTGTGTGTGCGTGCATGTGTGGGTGTGTGTGTGTGTGTGTGTGTAAGTTAATTTAAAATGTTTTCCTTTTAGAGAAGTTTCCCCTTAAAAACGTTTTCATTAAAATTCTTTAAACACTTATTTATTTCTATTCTGTTAAAATTGAAAATGTATTTGTCTTTTAATAATTAGGTGCAGAACCTTTTTCTCAGTGGAATCCTACTGGGCTTTTAGCTCACAACCTACATACATCCTTGGGTGTATGTAGATTTTGTTCCTTCTGCTTTCCAGGTTGTGACGTCGTGCTCAGCGATGGTGGTTCTGGTTGCTGTTGGTCTTCGTGTGCAGGTTGGTGTTGGTAGCTTGGGGATGCAACTTCTTGTGTCGCATGAGGTTGGTTTTGGCGCTTAGTTATCTATTCCTATTGTTGTTCATTTTGGGTTTTTAGCTGAATTGTAGACCTAAACTTGTTTATAGTTTAGAAGTGTGTTTTGTAGTCTGTTTCTAGTTTCAGTTTATTTATCTTGTTGGTTGTTTTTCTGTCTTTTATTTCAGGTAAAATAATTGCCACTTGTTAAACATGATACCCGGGAACTTGTGCCAGCCCGTGGGGATCGGGAATGCCCTTCGGGCCTTGCCACGAACCAGGTCGGGCGCCAGGTCGGATGGCGACCCGGCCTGGTTCATGACAGATGGAGGCATATCGTTTGTTGTTACCTTCTAGATTGACTTCTATACATGATGTGTTTCATGTTTCCTAGTTGAGGAGGTATATACCAGATCCTTCCCATGTGATTAGATGGGGGGATGTTGTTCTTAAGACCGATACCACTTTGTTTGAGCAACCAGTTCATATTATGGATTTTCGTGACATTGTACTACATGGTTAAATGATTCACCTAGTCCATGTACTATTGTCATGCGGACAGGATCACCATGAGACATGAGAGAGAGAATCATTGATGAGGTAGTAGTGGCCTTCTCTTTTTTATGATCCAGGATCTTGAGCTCTTTTCGAGGATAGAAATATTTTATAGTGGGGAGATTGTAACACCCCATTACCTTTCTTTTTGGTATATTACGATCTCTATTTTTGGTTTCCCCTTTTCATTGGGTGAGTATTTCTGACCCTGAATGGGGAGTATACCTATAATGGTGAAGTCAGGGATTTTTTGGATTTTCAGCTTTTCCCTCAATGTTTATATTATTCATTAGGTAGTTACACGATGTGTAATAGGGTTTCACGATGTGCAATGTCATCCAAAATCATATTGTGAGTTGAATTTGTAGAGTGAGAATTTACACATCGTGTAAGGGTTACATGTCGTGTAATGTGAAAATTCAGTTTTTAATTAAAAAGGCGATGTGTTTTTTAGCATAACCTAAAATAAAATGGATTCACGACGTGTAAAAGATTACACACCATGTAATTCAACAAGTTGAAATTTTTTGGGTGTTTTGTGGATGTTTGATTCTTTATTTTATTTCGTAGCATTTTCCTCTCAGTTGGATATCTTACCTTAGGAGATTTTGGGTGTCTTTATTCCATCTGAATTGATCCGTTCAGTGATTGATCAGTAGGATTGGGCACTTAATCTCCTCGAGTAATATTTTCTCTCGATTTCTCAATCATTTGTGGTTGTGGCACCATTTTTTATGGGAATTGGTAATCAGATTGTGTTTTTATCAATCATTTAGAGTCTCTAGTATTTCCTTATCTTCCAAAGGTAGATCCTGTGGTTTCCAATCCCCATTGTCAAAGGTGGTTAGGTTTTCTATGCTCATGAGGTAGGTGGATCTATTCAGTTGATCTAATTTATTGAATTTTTTATTGTTCATATTGATTTCTTGATATTTGAAATGGAATTTCATGTGTTTAAATTGAAAAGGGCATGGGTTCCCATTTGAAAAAGTGGTTTTTCTTTGAAAATGAATTTTCCTTTATTCAAAATGGAGAAATGTATTTTCAAACCCTAAAGTAGATTGGCTTGGATTTGAAATTGTTGTATAAAAATGTGAGCATGGTTTTTAAAATAGAAATTGATAAACATTTCATAGCGAGAACCTTGGGTATGTTAAGATAGAGACATGGGTAGCCTTAGTGTGTGTGACACCACTATGAGGTAATATCTTGTATGTTAATGGTCCATGACAAGCCTCAATGTTAGTTAGATCCAACCATATTCCTTGTTAGGATTATGAGTGTCTAGTATATATTATCCCATAGGCTATAGCCCATATTCTAGGTGCATTATTGTTTCTGGTTGTTTATTACATGATAGATTATTTCATGGATGTTGTCTCACATGTATATTTATATTTAGGTATCTTTACCTACTTGTTCCTGGATTTGGAAAAAATGTCATGAGGTTTGTAAAAACTCAAGGATTGTTTGAAAAATGATTCCAAATTGTTTATTTATAAGAAATCTTGTAAAAAAAAATTTAAAGCTTGTACTTGTGCATTCATATTATTAGAACTTTTATAGATCTCTTGGTGGTATCCTACTAGGATTTGTTGCTCACACCCTAATTCTACCTGTGGGCGGCTTTAGACCTTGTTTTATAGGATTCAGGTAAAGGGAAGAGCATTCTGTATCATGAAGGCTTCTCTTTACATTGTTGTTTTGTTTTAGGATAGTTTGGAGGTGATGTTTCGTCACATAGAGACTTGTTGTCTAGACTTGTATTTATTTCTAGTTTATCTTGTTTGGATCAGTTGTATATCTCATTGTTTTCACTTTGTACTCTAGTTGTATGTCATGTTTTTTTATATGAGACTAGTTTTTTTATCTTTGTTTTACCCCACCCCATGATGGGCTAACTTGGGTGACTGTTCTAGTTGACCTGGGTTAGTCTATTATATAGTGGAGAGCCCATACATGCGTCAAATCTCACATGTCAATTGAAGTCTTTCACATCCATCCTGTATGGATAGCCCTAGGTATGTGACACATCCCATTTACTAGAGTAGTCCAAGTACATGTTTATTCACTAGCACATCCCTCTCATGGGGATAACCCAAGCATGCATCAAATATCACATGTCATTCAATGTTGGCCAAAACATGTGGCACATCACACATGCTGACCAAATAGACCAAACTTGCATGCTCAACTATAAAAGATGAGAAGATAGCATATATGATACAATAACATATAACATATCAAATCATATCAAACAAGTATTATCATAATCATCACAATCCATATGTAAGCAACACAAGAACATTTCATGGATACACACACACTGATCAAGAATCAAACATAGGTCTCACAAGCTACACATGAACACCAAACAATTCATGCCAATTAACCTATATAAATCCTTCTCTAAGGTCAATGGGTTCTTACCTTAGGTCCAATAATGATTTGACAATAAGGGTAAACATCTGAGTTCAATTGCACCACTGAATCCTAGTACCATTACTGATTCGATATGATTTATAAAATCATCATCTTTGATATTTTAAATGTTAAAAATAATTTAAATTATATCTAAATATAATACATCATTGCCTTCAAAAACAAACTTAGGATTTAATTTTTTCTCTTTGATATGAACCCAACAACATTAACGGCACATCAATCTAATCAGTATCACAAGACATGTAAAAGAGAGAAGTTTGAAAAAATAAAATAAAATAAAATAAAAAGTATATAAGAGAGGGGGAGAGAGAGTGGTGTGAGATTAGGGGTAAAAACCCTTATACGTTATGCATTCCCCCCCCAATAGCCATCTTATATCACTTTCTTTTCCTCATTTTATTTAATTCATCATTTATCCTTTCTTCTCTCCACTCATAATTTTATGGGCCATCCTCCATACATTTTTTCCTAAATTATCATTTTAAACGCATTAAATGATTCTTTAAATATATATTAAGATTGTCCCATATATATACACACACACACACACACACACACACACATATATATATATATATATTTATTTATTTATTTATTTATTTATTTAACCCATATATAGACACATAATATATATATATACATATATACACCCACATACATATATATATACATATATATTTATCCCATATATATCTATATACACAATTTAATTTTCCACATGTAAATATTATTTTCATAATTTAATAATAATGAAAACAAAAATTGTAATTATTATTATTAAAAAACACCCATCATTGTCACCATTTACATTTCAAATATAACTTCCATTAAAAGATAGAAATAGTACATACATTTTATTAACATACACAATTTCATTTATTTAGAATAATCAATAATATTTCCATTATTACTAGGTTACTAATAAAAAAATATTCACCTAACCAACATTTCCACTATAACAAAAAAATTAATTACACCTATATATTTCTATTTTTTTTCTTTGACATAGATAATAATAATACTACAATTATTATTATTATTAACTGGTCAACAAAAATATTCATATGCTAAATAATTTTATCAATTCTAATAAAAACAAATTTGATAAAATTCCTTGAAGACATATATTCTACCTCTTAATAAAATCATTAAACTAAAAAAGGTAAATAAAATTACCCCTATGTGCGATGTAACCAAATACCCGAAACACAAAAATATTATGTTGTGCCTAGATAAACCTGCATTACAGACCTAATGGTGGTCTTAGATTTTCCTTATTAAATGTTGTTCAGAAGATATTCTTTTATTTTGAAAAAATTATGAGTGCATGATATGATATATTTAATATTTTTATAATATCAACACTGAGCCTCAACAGGCCTCAAAATACCACGCTAACTTAGTACCTAACTCCAAAAATATTCCATAGAATATTCCAAAGTGTTTCAAAGAAAAAACAGATTTGTTTCATTAATAAGGTTTTTACCCTTTCAAAAAGCCATAACAAATACCAAGTACTGAAAAAGTAAATTTTTACACCAAAAATACTTAAAATTTATTAACAAAAGTGGGTTTTATTATCATTTTAATTTTTTTATATTATATATAAAAGTTCTTATTATGGGTTCCAGGCATGAAAAAATCATCTCTCTCCTCTATTATTGATAGTATCATTTTTAAGGGAATAATTTCTAGCTATCATTTTCATGAACAGTTTGTGAGTATTTCTTCATAAACTTTATATAAAAAGGATAAATATTTCTTAATGATAATAACCCAGAATTATAAAATAATTATAAAGAATAATTATCTTTCTTATCTTGGATTATTCTAGAGAGAGGATTTATCATCACATGTGAAATTATCATTATTCTTTAAGAAATAAATTATTAAGAACATGATAAGGCTTAAATGGATATTTTGGAAATTATACAAGAGATAGAAAGTGTTATCACATATGGTGTTTTTATTTATTTTGAAAATAAAATAATAGAATAAGTTATAGGAATCCTTGGAAGTCAGTTTGAGCTAAAAAAACACATGGACGTGGTTTAGGTGATGTTTTGTTGGCTAAATTTCAGAGTACTTCATCAACGAGCTTGATGTAGAAAGCCCTTGACTTTAACACATGTTTTATATGGGTTATTGGCATGATTTTTTTCATTAATGTGTGTCCATAATAAACCTATGTCTGATGCTTTATCACATTAGGTGTGTGTGTGTAGCCTTTAAATAATGCTTTTATTTCTTGCCTATAGATTGTGATGACTATGATACTTATTTTATTTGATGTGATAATTAATTTTTCATATGTATCATGTATCATATGTGTTGTTATTCTATCTTCTATAGTTGAGTGTGAAAATTGATCCTAGTGGATTATCCTCTAAGAGGTATTTTTCATACATTAGTAGATATATACTTGGGTTATCCCAACCAGTGGGGTGAGTCGCATGATTTTGAGATATCCTCCAAGAGGGATGTGTCTGACATTGGTCGACATGTACTTGGGATATATAATTTGGTGGGATGTGTCGTAATCTTTTGAGTTATCCATCTAGGGGGATGTGTAAGGTGGATGACCGATGTTTCTTCCAACATGGTTCTAAAGCAGGTAGATCCGGTCTCTAAGGACCCAATATATGTTTTGTACTTGTGTGATGTATTGTTTTTATATTTTTACCATGTTTACTTTCATGGTATGCACTTGTATATCTTATGCACTGATGTTAAGGGTCATTGGTGGTGTCCTACTAATTCTTGTACTCACACCCTAGATGGGAATCTCAGTGCGCATATAGATTTCATGATTAGGGATCTGATGAAGGGTAAGAGCCCTATGGTGGACGATTGAGAAGGTGGAGCAGAAGGATGCGGATGTTTCTAAATGGAGTTTGAGTGGGAAATCCGTTGCTAATTTTATTTATTGGAATTACCTCATACCTTGGATCCTTGTTTAGTTTTTGTTTATATATTTTTCATTCCATATTGTTACTACATGGGTTATCATTTTTGTATATGTTGCTACTACACTCAAGGTTATTGATTTATTCATTATTATTGATTTATTTGTTATCGCTTCTTTTATTATACTCTGATGATTACCTGATACTGAGGTTATAGTCTCTCCATTGATGGTCTTAGATCCTCGCTGTTATTCGGCAGCCTCTTACATATAGGGAGGATTGCATGTGGTCATGTGGCACTCTGTCTCAGACCCAGTGGTTCGGGTCGAGGTGTTACAGAGGGTCTCAACAAAGAGGTTAAATATTCTTATTTAAGTTCCTTCATTTTCATCACTTTACTACCTACTAAATATAATAAATTTATATAATAACATGATATTACTATTATAATTCATCCATGTTTTAATCATAAAAATTAAATAATGGTTCTTTTATTTGTTTTTCAAACATTTTTTATCGCATGGTCAATTTATACCACTGGCAGAGATGATGTTGTTTCATATTTATCATTGTCTTTCATATATGGTTATAAGTACATTATATATGTATAAATATAACATTAATGTTTAATTTATTACATGATTGTAATTATAGATTGATAAAAATAAAATTAAAATAATTATATTGAAATAAGTCATCATGGTTAGTAAAACCACTTAAACAAGTATATTGTATAACAGTTCCATTATGAATTAAAATTGTTTCTATTATAAAATATTTACTGACCTCTTTAACTTATGAAAATTTATTAACTTGTTATATAGAAACTTTTATAATTGAAATTTTTTACAAAAACAATGACTAATACTTCTATACCAATACAATTTTGGAAGCAATGGAATGAACACACCCAAAGGACTCTTATGAACAAAAAATTACTAATAAATAATGGTAAATAAATAATAATAAATGAAATAAACATGAATAAGGTTTTTAATTAAGTAATTAATTAGTGATATTTGATTATTTAAGAAGTTATAGGTGTTCCCTTATCAAGTCAGTACATAATTTAAGGGGATTATTTCTTAATACCATCTCTTTGACTTAAAGTCTGTTTTCATATATTTTCTATATTTCATGGATATATCATTACAAGAACATCCATTGGGTAATTTTCCCCTATTTTCTTATGGATTTACATTCCCTTTTATAAATCCATTTTTGGTCAATTTTTACTTCATAGGTTACCAAATTGGTAGGGGGTTTCTCTCTTTTTCTATTTAAAATTATCTCTTTGTCTAATATTCATTTGAAACATACATGTTTATTTTCCATTGAACTTATTATACTCCTTTTTTTTAAAATTTACATACCTATTTATTATCCACTTTGTTTTTTGTTTTTTTAAAATTTACATACCTATTTATTATCCACTGATTATTATTGCATTATTCAAACCCTAAATATTTAGCAAGGGGAGCTCTTCTCAACATCTTTTCGGTTTCATGTAATGTTATGGACTTTTCTATCTTCTTGTACGATTATTATGTATCATTATTTAAACATGTAATATACAATTTTCTTCTCTTTTTAGGGATTTATATGTCTCTTAATTATCCTTTGACCAATAAATTATTAGTACATTCCTTATGATGTTAGAAAGAGGTACTCCTTTTAATCTTCTCTCTTTTCCTTGTAATATTTCTCTCTTTTATATATTCATGTGTGCTTCTTATATCTCATTGTTTGAAAGTCTAGTTTTCTTTTTTAATACTAATTTTGGGAATTTATAATTCTCTTTATCATCCTCTGGTTGATCGATATTTAGTTCATAGTTTAGGATGTTGGTATAAAATATTATTTCATACCTCTTCATGTCCCATTTTTTACTTTCCTTATTCCTCTTATAACTCTCTTTATTTACAATGTTTTTGATTTATTTAATTCCTTGATTATATAACATTCTTCATTCCCTGCTACTTATGGGGACTTACATGTTTCTTCCTTGGTATATGACTCGATTATTCTCTACATTGTGATTATGAAACTCAATTATTTTCCATGAGTTATAAAGTTATGCCTTCATGTTTTATATATGATCATTTAAATTTCATTTATATTTATATAGAACGTGTATTCATATATATGGTATGATTTTATGGGTGATACTAAAAGTATACAACCCCCTAATCGATTGGATAATGCTTATATTTAATGAGGTTTTATATATAGTGCCTGGACAGTGAACCTCGAACACTATGATATGATGTCTTGGAAGTAAGGATTGACCTATGTTTATGATGAAATATTTTATGTTTGTGTTGCTTTCGTATGATTAAACATTCATATTCTATACTTTCAATGTTATGATTCCTGATTCTCCTTTGTTGTGATCTCATGGTATCTCACATTGATCATGTTCTTCATGTTTTCTTTTTTATTATCCCCTTAATTGGGTTTTTAGATCACCCTTTTCCTACAGATGCATTTCCTAATGAAACATGAATATTATGAAGGTTAAAAGGTATAAGGATGGTTATGAAGTTCTATGGAAGAATAATTAACTAAACTTTTTTTTATTTTTTCATGTATTATGTGCCTATTTCCCAAAGATGATAGACCTATAATTATAGAAATTATTGAATGTTAAAAAGGTTAATGTTATATATGAAAGTTATGTATGTGTATAATCATATCTAAAATTACAGGTATAGTGAGTCTCAAAATTGATGCTTCATTTGTTTTTATTGTAGATAAATCAATCTTTAACCAGTGAGGTTGAGAGATCATGTGTGCCAAGAACTTACAAGATATAAATGAATGGGCTAATTAATAATTATATAAATAATATTCCATTCTTGATAAGATGTATATAATACCTATGATAACTTCATTTTAATCATCCAACTCAGTTATCTTGGAAGCATATGCACAAGATTTCCACAGTAATTTGGTGTTCAAGGACGTTGCTCCCATATGGAATCCTTTCCATGGTGTAATGATTAACATAATACCCAAACTCATTTCAATACAAGCATCGAACCATGGGTTAATCATTTTAAAAAAACTTATCTTCATCTTTATGGGTCCTAATACTACTACATTTTTCATATGTAAAGGTGGTTTTGTCACTACTCCCTCCTCACAAAGATACTGCAATGGGAGGAGAGAGATGGTGGTTGCTTGAGTCCCGCCTCTAGTAGGACCTGAGTTGGTGACTAGTGTCAAGAGTATAGTAAACATGAAAATAAGAGTCATTACCCTCTAAGAGAAACATGCAGAAGAGAGAGATAAGAAGGATACAACAACCAATACCTTCTCAGACATACATATAGAAATAAAACCTAAGTACAACCATGAAATGTCATACAATACTAAAACAACTAAAAGGAAAACTATAAGTACCAAAAAGGTAAAGACGGTAGTGATGACGAAGCCCAAACAGCTTCTACTAAACCCTGAGCTAGTAATATCTAGCCTGATCACCAACTTTCTCCAACTAAACTAGAAACGATTTATATATATATATAGTAAGTATGAAAATATACTTAGTAGAATCCTCCCCAGAGCCTCTTGTGTAAAAGATAAAGAAAGAATGTTAAAGCACAGTGAACAATAGTAAAACTAACTCGTCACCTAAATAGGTATACTAAGTTTCCAACCTCACCAAGGCTATCTCTCACCAAGTATCGCATACAAGAGAGCATATAATATAATAATAAAACATAAAGGGTACCCCTCTCCCGCTTCCCCACTAGTTTGCTACTCTTCCCCAACATCGCATGTCTTGAGCATCTCTCTCCACAAGTAAGTCGTCCTAAAAACACCTGGGTTGGGCATCACAACATGCACCTCATGCATCTCATAACTACACCATCCCATATCACCAACCAAATATTAACCAATTATTCTTTGGGATCCATCATAGCTCATATGACTTATATCAAACATCGAGTATTATACCTCAATCCATTACAGCCCATACACCGAGTAAGTAACTCAAGACATCATAGCTTATACATGTCATACCTATAAAAAAACCTTTGGATACAATATTCAGTAATACAGTTGCGTGAAATAAACACAAGTCATCACATCCCTCTACACATATATATGGATAAAAATAACCATAGTGCTTACCAACACAATTAACTACTAAGAGAAGAGAGCGGGGCTAGAGGAGGTAGTCAGTCATCCATCCTCCTATCGGGATGTTGGGGAAAACACAATCTCGGAGTCCACTAGGTGTCAGTTTCCCTAACCGACATGGGTGGGCCAGCGTATGAAATCAAAAAATATACATGATATAATATAGATCACAACCACACTATGGGAATAACCTAGTCTTAGAATCAACTAAAGCTAATGTCACTCAAACTCCCAGCTGCCACTGCTAAGACCAGATAACCTATAAGCACACAAACATATAAAAGAGCTACGTTAAATTACTTCTTTCATTGAGAAATTCACTTTATGTTAATTAATTCTTTATCCATTAATTAACCATTTAACATTATTCCATATTACATTACATTAATTATCATATTAAAGCACATGCCCTCCAGGCATAAACCAAACCAAGGACTTGGTTTATCAAGATTAACATCTTTTTAGCATTTTCACTCCATCGTCAACCAACCTTGTGGGATAAACATTATTTAATCATTATTATCATAATTCCGTATCTAGGTACACTAAGAAAACCATCCAAAGCTGCCACTAATAGGAAACATGCAAGAAATATCCTCTAGCTACCTCAAGCAATAGGTAAAGGAATGCAGATAAACAAGAAACTCAGTCATTGGCCATTAAACATATTCAAGTGAGTATTCCAGATCTCAGCATCTCATCAACAGGTAAGCCCAGCTTTAACCTATTCCATCACCTCTGATTCCATCCCTGACACCCACATGCATATACCAATGCATCTCTTCGTCATAGGAGTTAACTCCTACCACATCATTTGGGCCTCCCTTCCCACATACCACAACAGACATCCCAGGCATAACCATATCAGGCTCACATCACATCCAGACCTCCCCACCCCATATCACAAGTCTCATAGGTAGAGCACATCACAAGAAGCAGGAACAAACAAGAAAGAAACATGGAAACTGGGCCCTCAAAATAAGAAATTCATCCTTTTCATGTAACCAAGCTCCCATAGCTTCAAAACAAGGCACTCGACCCACCCAAGAAAATAGGCAACTCATTCCCCATCAAAACATCTTTATCACAAAACCAGTCATTATTCCATCTTGAATTAACTGATTCATTTATTAACAGGTTCCAACTATTGGAAACCTAAGGCATCAAGCTATAACAGGATATCAAATACAAAACATTCTCTTAACAATTATTCTGAATCCAAAAACCAAGAGAAGTATCATTCTCAAATAAAATTCCTTTTAATTATTATCAACAAGAAAATCAACATGCTTTTCATTATTTATCAATTCCATTAATCACATGCAAGACCAATTTCATTTAAACATATGCATTGCATCAATTTTATTATCATCAAATTACATTAACCATTAGATTACAAACATGTCTCTTCTTTAATTATTATTAAGACAATTAATTATCAATTAATTATGGCTTTACGTTCTTTACCACTTTCCAGCAAGAACAACATGCTAAGAAACAATAGCATAGATATCACACTATCTAGCAAATCAAGAGGCAAACTACTATCAAGGTATAAGACAACAAATTTTCCAACATACGATTGCAACCAACTTCTTTAATCTAGTTCAATATTGATTAGGTCAATTCCACCGCCATTCAAGGGGATAAACCATACTCAATTTATGATTTCACATAAATAGTAAGAGAAACAATGAATCTCATTCCTCAAAAGTCATCAACATTCATTGCACGATAACTGACCACGCCATAGATCAAATACAGATGCCAAAGGATCGATTCCCTTTGAAGGTATATCAAACCGCTGAAGGAGATAGTCATTAGCCACTAGGAATGAGAGAGAGAGAGAGAGATCCACTATAGTCGTAGGGTTATGAATAAATTGAGCATCTAAAAATGCTTATAATATCACTATAGTGGGGAATTACATGATGTGAAATCCCCTTTCACATCGTGTAATCCTTGGGCTTAAGTTGATACTGAAAAACAAGTCACATTTTTATTATTTAATCCTGAATAATTAGATGTCGTGAACTAGCCCTACACAAGTTGTGAACCTCACTTACACGGCATGTAATCTCCCAGTTTCTAGCATTTCACAACCAAACCACTTCCAAGCCTCTTTCATGCTCCAAAAGCCTCAAAAACACACAAAGGGTTGAAACACACAGATTTGGGCCCTTATATTAGATACCTCTCAATACATTCTCATCCTCGAGAATCCAAACCAAACTAGAGAGAAACAAAAAGGGGGTCATCCAAATGGCCTCCCTACAAGATACTTCTCAAAGATCTCACCACCATAGGATCTCAAACACCTCATCCAAGTAACAAGTGCAAAATCACAAAACAACATCAATCATATCCTAAACACTCTCTCGGGGGAGATACCTATCAAACGAAAGCAAAGTCACAACAAGAAACATGATAAAACCATCTCATAACTAGAAGGATGGCGTCCAAAAAATAACAATGTTGCAAGAGAAGAGCTAAACATCAAACAATTTAGGGTATTGAGCATGCATATGTGACTCACGTTCCCATGTACTCTCCTCCATGCCACTGTATCACTATAAGACACAAACCAAGGGAATAGAACACTCGTGAAACACTTTCTCTTGGTGGTCCTAGATCTCTACAGGTCATGCCTTGAAGGTCTCATCATCATCAACATCGATCTCGCCTCAATCGATGATATGAGAGTCATCATGAAGATAATTATAGAGATGTGACACATGAAAAATATCATGTATCCTTATCATCTATGGGGGGAAGTGCTATCAGATATGTCACGGCTCCAACATGATCCAACACCTTGAAAGGCCCAGCAAATCGGGGAGAAAGCTTACTCCCATGACCAAACCTTCGTTGTCTGTGATAAGAATTCACCTTTAGGGACACTTGATCTCCCATGTTAAACTCTAGAGGTATCCTCTTATTATCGACATAGAATTTTTGATGATCTTGTGCTGCTTTCATCCTCTCATGGATTACCTAAACTATCTCTATTATATTTTGTACTAGTTCTAGCCTAAGCATTACAACCTCTCCAACCCCAACCCAGCACAACGGAGAACGGTAAGGTCAACCATACAAAGATTCAAATGGAATCATACCAATGGTGGAGTGGAAACTGTTATTGTAAGAAAAATTGACCAAGGGAATGTGCCTCATCCATAAACCTCCAAAATCTAGGACACAAGAATGCAACATTTCTTCAAGAGTCTGGATGGTCCGCTATATCTGATTGTCTGTCTGTAGATGAAAAGTAGTGATAAAGCACAACTTAGAACCAAAATAATGTTGGAACATCTCCACATCCTAGAGTTAAAATGAGGATCTTGATTAGAGATTATCATTCTCAAGACTTCGTGGAGTCATACCACCTCCTCCAGATACTTCCTTGACAAAACCTCCACTGATCTCGACTCCCTGGTCACTATAAAGTGGGATAATTTCATCAAAAGATCCACTACCACCCATAGAGAATCATAACCTCCTTGAGCTCAAGGTAAACCAATAACTAAGTCCATCGAGATGTCCTCCCACTTCCATTGGGGAACATCTAATGGTTGGATCAAAGCACTAAGAAAACAGTGTTTGACCTTCACCTTCTAACAGACCAAACATCGAGAAACAAACTATGAAACTGTATGCTTTAACTTAGGCCACCAAAACTGACCTCTCAAAGCTTAGTACATCTTTTTCACTTTGGGATGTATCACCAAAGGTGAACTATGGAACTAACAGAGAACTATCTCACATATTTCTGAAGGAACAAAAATCCTTCCCTATAACAACACTTGGTGTTGTCCATCATCAAACCAACCATCAGGTGAATCTCTAAAAACAACTCAGTCCCTCCAGACCTCCACCTTAGAATCCCCCAATTGGGACTCCTCCACCTACAACTCTAAATATGATTACACTGTCATATAGAAAAGACAACATATACCTTCAACCTCTCCCATATCAAGATGCATTGTTGAGAGTTCTTCCATCACTCTCTATGAATCTCTGGATTCACACACAACCTCACTACGTGACTTCCTGCTCAGCGCATTAGCTACAGCATTCCCCTTTCCTAGCATATATGAAATTTTGAAGTCATAATCCTATAATAATTTCATACACTAACACTGGCGCAAGTTCAATTCATGTTGGGAGAATACATACCTCAAGCTCTTATGTTCAATAAAAACCACAAAATGCTTGTCGATGAGGTAATGTCGCTACAACTTCAATGCAAACACCACTACCACCAACTTGAGATCATGGGTGGTATAGTTACACTCAAGGGGATGTAACTGTCGAGACCCATAAGAAACAATTGATCTCTACTAAATCATAACGTAGCCCAAGAAAAGATGCAAAGTGTTATAGAAAACATCAAACTGAACTCCCTCAGCTGGAAAATAAAGAACTAGAGCACTATCCAACTTCTCCTAAGGGTACTCAAAATATGTCTGACACTGGTCAGTCCAGAAGAATGCATGATCCTTCCAAGTCAAAGCTATCAGAGGAGTCACAACTCGAGAGAAATCAGCTATGAACCTCCTATAATAGCCTGCAAAACCAAGGAAAATTTTTATCTCTGCCACTGTCTTGGGGGCTTCCCAAGACATAGTTGCCTCTATCTTTGAAGGATCCACAGCTACTCCCTTCTGGGATACCACAAGCCCCAAGAAATGGAATTCATGAGCTTAGAACTCACACTTTAAAAACTTCCCAAACAGATGTTCATGATGATGAACTCCCAAAATGATACAAAGATGTTCTCCATGCTCCTCCTCATATGCAAAGTACACAAGGATTTCATCGATGAAGACCACCACAAACTTATCTAGGAACTCTATGAACACTACATTCATCAACCCCATGAACACATCTAGAGGATTCATCACACTGATTGTCATCACAATGAACTAATAATTCCCATGATGATGATAGAAGGCAGTCTTCTGAATATCCTCATCCTTATCCCGAATATGATGATATCTAGACTACAAATCAATCTTCGAGAACAAACTTTCTCCCTTTAATTGATCGAATAAATCATCAATTCATGGAAGAGTATAGAATTTATTCATTGTCACTTTGTTTAAGCGATGATAATTAATATAAAGACGCATAATACCATCGTCCTTCTTCATGAAAAAAACTCGTGCACCCCAAGGTGACACGCTCGGTCAAAAAAACGCATTGCAATAGATCATTGATCTATTCTCGCAACACTTGCAACTTAAAAGGCACCATCCTATATAGAAACATCGAGATAGGAGACACATCTGGTTGTAGCTTGATCCCAAACTCGATCTCTAATCAAGGGGGTAACGCTACAGCCTCCTCTAGAAATACATCAGGATACTCTTCCACAGCCCTAGGAAACAAAAACTATTGAACCTCCGATAAACTCAGCATCAACTTGGCCATCAAAGATGACAGGGACAGAACACGCCTCTAACCCATATGAGGCTCTCTCTCGCCAACAAACACTACTGGCTCTCCATTAGAATCATAGAACACAACCAATCCATGTTGAGGATGATGACATATGGTTGTATCTGAAAACATAGGAAATCTCCCCAAGATCGGTGCTACCCCAGCACTAGCTCATAGTCTCTACATGCTTCATACAAGTCAGCTCGACCTCCAACTAGCATAGTCATCACTAAGGGCATTGGAAGCCTCTCTAAGTCAATTCCCAAATAATGGACAAGAGTAGGTAATATAAATGAGTGTGTCACTACATAATCAAAAAAAACATGCACCCAAGAAGAAAACAAACAAAGGGTGTATCAAATGATTTCTGACTCGCCTGGAACTGGTAACACTAAAGCATGAAGCTGACCACGGCCTACTCCATGACCTCTCTGACCCTGCTGACAACCACCTCCATGGTCATGCTCTGATCTTTGAGGAAAAGGAGCATCTTAAGGTTGTCCTCTACCTACCCCATCTCCTCTCTATTGATCCCAAACTGGAGCACCATGTTGCTGCTGCCTCGACTAAAACTTTCTCAATGGAGGAACCTGAAGTGGAACACCTGGCACATGCTGACTGCTCAAAAAGTTTGGGCACTCTCATTATTGGTGGCCTAGACCTCCATAAGAAAAACATGTGTCTATTCCCACAACATAAGTCTGAGACCACCACCCCTAAAGAAATGATATTATGAGGGCTGAGACCTACCCCTGACTGACTGAAAACTCTTATGTCCTAGCAACTGGGAACTCTGGACCCCAACTCTGCTTTATGAGGAATCCTGATGACTCCCCTCTCATGACGAACAGGTTATGTCCAACATCCTATCTATAACCTATGCTCCCACCAACACCTCGAGATACATCTTTAGCATGAACAGGGTGATGTGGTGCTAGATCTATGTATGAAAATACTCCTCGAAATGCATCACCTTGGCCTCCTCATCTGGAAATGGGTATAAAGCATATCACAGAAGGTTCCTGAAATGGATTTCGAACTCTCACACACTAGAGATCGCCTGCTGAAGGGTAAGAAGATCCTGGAAACTAGCTATCTTCGTGGTCGAAGAAAGAAACTATGCTTGGTAATGGTCACGTAACTTCCCCCATAAGACTGTAAACCCATCGCAATCACCAAGGAACAAGAACCACCATTTCCTCACTGCTCCATGCAACATTGTCACAGCCAATGAAACTCAGTTCTCTTGTTGAGAACGGATTAAGATAAAGGCTATCTCAACCTCCTACAACCAGTCTTTTGTTACTGCATCTAAAACGGATCCCTCATACTTCTGAAGACACTGGCGCTGAAACTCTTAGAGTGTCCTCCTCTAAGAGTCGTTTTCTTCGACCTCTTCTTGGTGGAGATTTGATGACACATCCTACTGTACATCTTTAGTGTAATGTTGACCTAGAGACATGCCTACAAAAACAAAAAACATGTTAGAACTCCTAAACCTGGAATATGGAATATTTAATATTAATTAATTAATTAATCTTATTTAAGGTTTTAACTTATCCCATGGTCTACCCATTTCAAAAATAGGCGCAAAGAAGAATGATGCATGATCCTTTCATAGTTATCTACCCTGCAACCAGTATCACTTCATTTAGTAGGCTCAATAAACTTAAAGATTTGTGCATCAGATCACAGGGGGGACCTAAATATCCATGTCTCGGCCAATCTCTTGTGTTTTCATTTCTCACTAAACATAACTGGCATCGTTTCCCTACCAACCCAAGCAACCCCACCTGTGCCTAACTCTAAACTTAATTATATCCATCAACCTAAACCTTTGATATCACTCTGTCATGACCCACTCCCCACAAAAATACCGCAATGGGAGGAGAGAGATGGTGACTGCCTAAGTCCTACCTCTGGTAGACCCTGGGTTGGTGACTGGCATCGAGGGTATAGTAAGCATGAAAATGTGAGGCATTACCTTCTAAGAGAAACATACAGAAGATAGAGATAAGGATACAACAACCAACACCTAATCAAAAATATATATAGAAAGAAAACTTAAGTGAAACCATGAAATGTCATACAGTACTAAAACAACTGAAAGAAAAACTACAAGTACCAAAAAGATAAAGATGACAGTGACCACAAAGGCCAAGCAACTCCAGCTAAACTCTAAGCTAGTAATATCAAGATCGGTCACCAACCTGCTCTAACTAACCTGAAAAATAGTTTATATATATGTAGGGTGAGTATAATAGTATACTTGGTAGGATCCTCCTTGGAGCCTCTCGTGCAAAAGATAAAGGAAGCATGCTAAAGCACAGTGAACTAAAATGAAACTAACTCATCACCTAAATAGGTATACTAATTCCCCAAACTCACCATGGATATCTCTCACCAAGTATCTCATACAAGAGATTATATAATATAACAATAAAACAAAAAGGGTACCCTGCTCCTACTTCCCCACTGGTTTTCCACTTTGCCCCAACATCGCACGTCTTGAGCATCTCTCTCCCAAAGTAAGTCGTCCTGAAAACACATGGGTCGGGCCTCAAAACATGAACCTCATGCATCACATAACCACGACATCCCAAATCACCAACCAAATAATAACCAAGTTTTTTTAGGAACCACCACAGCTCGTAAGACGTATATCAAACATCGGGTATTATACCCCAATCCATTACAACTCATACATCGAGTAAGTACCTCAATCCATCACAGCCTATACACCTCATACATATAATAATCCTTTGGATACTATATCTAGTAATACATGTGTATGAAATAACCACAACATAACATCCCAGCCCGAAATAACCAAATATCATACACATCAGAGTAATGCGGAAGAATAATAAACTAAAATTGAAATGTGTTGTAATAAAATGAAAATACATTAAAGGCCTGAACAACCATGTAATACATATAACCATGATCTCCCACTAGGCCGATCACATATAAAATAAATAATTGAAAAATAAATACAATAGGCCCTACTTCGAACTCCGGGCCACAACACATACCTTGTCTTCAGTACCCTATCAAGCTTTTCTAGCCCGACCTGTAGACTCCACATGAGCATCCCACTCAACCATGAAATCCAGGGCCTCTGCCCTATCCATCATGCATCTGTGCTCAACCTGAAAGAAAATAGAAGGTTTTTACACACACCAAGGTACACGAACAGGAGCTAAGAAATAAATCTCACTGGGCCACCCCCAACGGTGAACCTATAAAATGTTTTCATAAGTTCATTCACATGAAATATGCTTAGTCTAGCCAATAAAAAAATGAAGAACAAATAAAAATAATATAACCATCAATCTGTAGGTCTGAGACCTCAATCAACCATACCTGCTATGGATAATTTCAGAGTGTCTCTGAGCCCGACTCATTGATCATGCATCTCAACTAACATGTGGTCTCCATACCCATGGCAGCCACAACCAAACCTTACAAACTGGGGACCCATCTTGTGATGGTCTAATCCTCTGGAATCCTAATCTAATCAATCCCATACCATATCCACATAACCAAACATTTTCTCAAACCACTATCGGGGTATAAAGCAACAACATCGCCAACATGCAATCACAACCAATTTCTTTAATCTGGTTCAACATTTATTAGGTCAATTCTATTATCATTTAAGGGGCTAAACCATGCTCAATTTACAATTACACCTAAATAGTAAGAGAACCAACGAATCCCCTACCTCAAAAGTTATCAAAGTTCTTTGCATGAGAACAGACGACGTTGCGGATCTCTAATCACCTATCCCATAAGAACTGCATACATCCGACGATGAGGCAGCACAACTGCACCAACAACTAAGAGAAACCCCAGTAGAAACATGGGTGATCAAACGCCATAGCATGGCAATAAGACACGGGAGGAAACAAGATCAAACTGGTAGAAACCGCTATAAAATGAAGAAATAATGCACCTTGAATCAACATGGATCACCATGAATTGAAGACAGATGCCCAAGGATCGATTCCCTTCAAAGGAATCTCAAAGCACTGAAGGAGAGGGTCATCAGCCACCTGAAATGAGAGAGAGAGAGGGGTGTTTCAGTTGTACGTTTATGAATAACCTAAGAGGATAAAAACACTTATAACATCATTGTAGTGCATAATTACATGACATCTAATCCCCTTTCACATCGTGTAATCCTCGAGGTTATGTTGAATTCGAAAAACACGTAACCTTTTTATTATTTAACCCCAATTAATTACACATCGTGAACTTGCCATACACAAGTTGTGAACCTCACTTACACAGCATGTAAAAATTACATGGCATGTAATCTCCTTGCTTACAACATTTCACAACCAAACCCTTCCAGACCACTTCCAAGCCTCATCCAACCTCCACAAGCCTCAGAAACACATAAAGGGTTGGGCTACACGAATTCAGGCCCATATAGGTTTTTTTAGTGACGGTTTTAAAAAAATAGCTAAAAAATATTCTTATATTTCTTAGTGGTATTTAAAGAGCCACTATGAAATATGTGAAAAGAAACATGGATCCACCCCCCCCCCCTCATCCCATTGGCACTAAACCCCTCTAACAGAATCCCTAAAGTAATTTCTGATCGATCGAAGAAACATCCCTCTTCGACAATCAATATCCTTCTTCCTGAAAATGTGTGAGATATCTGACGATGAGTGACTATCTTGGAGGCATGCAAGCTATCGAGAGATGTGCAACCCCTCTCACTTCTGAAGGTATAAAAAAATCTCCTTAAATTTTTTATCAGGTTTTGTGTGTTTAATCACTTGTGACTAGTGATTGGTTTGGTAGTGTTATTCTATCAAGTGGAAAGCATCAGAGCCTCCTTTAAACCTAAACCACTTATTTATTTGTTTATTTTTCTTTTTTTACTTTGATTATGCTCTATTTGTGATGTTTCTAAAGGTTCTAAGTGTTACAAAAGCGTCGGTCAAGCCCATGCCAAACTTCATTATTGTCATATTCAATAAGTAATCCACAAGAACATGATGAAGAATCATCATTTCTAATGAATGTACCCAAAGAAACGTGAAAAATAATCCTGGAATCAAGAATAGAGGATCTTTCACATTAAATTCATAATTAATTTAATAAAAAGAATTACTTTGGTCTTGAGATTATTTCTTTGATGAAGATGTTGATCATTTGAACCCCTTGTTTGATTTATGCCATCATTACGTTAAGAGAATCCAAAATAGAATCCCTCTAATGATGATATACTCATGCTTCACAAACTTTATATGATGTGGATGGGTCTCCAAGTGCCATTGAGGATGATTGACACATCTTGCATTGTTTGTCTTGATTGCAACACAATATTTTAGGCTTGACAGATTGTCTCTCTTATTCTCTCAATCTTGTGAGGGGGGAAGGAGGTGGAGAAATCCTTTGGGTTTTGAGAGTAACCCTAGAGACGTTCTTCATAGATAGAATTCTATAGGGAGAGGATGCGTTGTGAAAAACACAAAAAAATCCCCAACTCTTAAATGATATAATTAGGTATATATAGAGATATATTTTATTATGGATAATTACACAGACCCTTAATCAAATAGTAAACCTAATATATTCCCCATGCCAATAATAATAATAATATTATTATTATTATTATTATTATATAATGGCACGCACCAACTTGCGCAATTAAATATAATTTTATAAAATAAATAATTCCTTATTTATTTAAATGATATTTTATATTATATCATTTCTGTTACATATCCCTTTACTCAGCCTAATCACATTCCTCTACATTTATCAAACATTGAATAATAAATATTATTCATTTGATAAATAAATATTTTTCACAGCCTTGAAAATAAATATTTATTTTAATGTTCGCATAACTAAATAAATATTTATTCAATGGTAATTATTGTTTATTACCTTGAAAATAGAATAAGAGAAAATTAAATATTCTATCTAACGGTCTTGTGAGTCAATATTTATCTAAGTATTCAACTCACATATAATTAGTGACTAAATAATTATGATTAGTTATCCTGAATAAATATTACTTCTCAATCTTAAATACAAATAGTATTTAACAAATATCGATAGAAACACTATGTGTGTTACTAACTAAGCTACTTCCTCAGTGGCATTAGGTGGACCTGCCTAAAGTTCAATATCAAGATCTAACAACATGTCAAGGCATCCATAGAAAAAGAAGTTAATGTCACGATGAAAATAACCACATATGAACAGTCATTGTGCAATATAATATCATTGTCTCAATATCTCTAATAAAGTAGGTTTCACACCCCTATCATCAACCTATGTGCTCAATATATCTTTCTTTCACTTCCTAAAATGAACACAGAAATCACCATAACCATGGATTTTAGTTCAATGGCTCCATTTCAATCATATTTCCTAAGATATCAACTTCCTTAAATGGAAAGGACAATTCCTATACTGATTTATTCATTAATGTAATATCACTCATGACGCACCCAATGTATCCTACCTCACCGTGAACATATGTCATCCCAGTTTTCATCAATACATCAAAGTACGTGACTCGTGATATGCATTAATAATAATCTCGTTTCTAAGGATCTTTACACATGTTCACATATAGGAATATTCAATGACATGCAAACATGTGGAATTCCTACTTGCGAGTATGTCCTCATAATCTCCCATTCAGGAGATTACCAAGTGAAAACTACATGGCATGAAGTTTCATCCTCTTATGAGTATCAAGCATATGAAAATAAAACATACTATGTGTACCATCATAGAATGTTATCCTAACCATAGGAAATATGTTTAAGAATATCATCATACCACTTCTAGGTTCTCATCATAGAGGGGGTTGTAATGACCTTCCAATGTGATAGATACTCTAGGACATTATCATATTATTATTGTCACGACCCATCCCCCAGGGTCCGTGCCGTGACTACCCCAAGACCGCCTTCCATAGGCCAGGGGTTGGCGACTAGCACCGAAGGCGTATTCCCTAAAACTGGGAAGGCATTGCCTTTATAACCTGTAAGCACACAAAACCAAGCACACAGAAAGATACGAACTCAAGTAAACTAAACAATAAACAGAGTGAGTGCAGTAAGTAAAAGGGGTCAGAATACAAGCCCAACTGGAAAGTACAAGTACAACTGAAATACAATACAACTGAAGAAAGAGAAAGACAACTAATGGGTCATCCTATGAGGTTCCTACCTGAAGGGTAGGTACAGATCGCCTCCTCAGCACAACATGTCCACTTGTCTCCTCTGCATACCGACACGCCGTATGGTCCACCTCCGAGCACCGTCCTGTCCTGGTACTCTCATCCTCAATCAGCATTGTCCGTCGTCTGCACCAAACACAACGAGGTGTTGGCATAGCCCGTGCAGGGGTGAGTATAATGATACTCAGTAGGGACCCTGAGACCCTCAAGGTCTCACAAAATCCACCAAGGATAAACCACACAGCATGGAATCAACTGAAAACCCTACTTAGGTATATGCCCATACATATACCTAAGTTATCAAGTAAAATCATCTCAATCATGAGGAAAACACATAGTCCAACTCAAAGCCCAAAGCTCAATTGTTCCACAAAGTAAAGAAAACCATGAAGGCAAGTACCACATAGGCATGCCACACAGAAAAATACCACCAAGGTATTACCACAAAGGAAGGTAACACACAGGTACAGACTCAGCTCACACCAGGTATATCTTAGGTATGGTAGTAAAGATGATTAGATAACTACTGAATCATCTTACTCTGTTAAGAGGCAAACCCACACAGGATCGCTCGGTGCTGACCCACACAGGATCACTCAGTGCAGACCCACACAGGACCGCTCGGTGCAGACCCACACAAGATCGCTAGGTGCTGACCCACACAGGATCGCTCGGTGCTGACCCACACATGATTTTTATTCATTCTTCACGTCACAGCCAGATATTGGGTTCCCACACTAAGCTCACTTGTCTCTGGGATGGTCCGCTCCACAATCCACTGGTCGATACTCCAACTTCCACGAAGTCCCATGAAGAAGTATTCCAAAGGACTTCCATGTCATAGGGGTCTCAACGCAACAGACGGTGCGTCAATCAGACACCCAGTCTGTGAGTTATTAGCCTTTTAGTCCCAGGGGCCCGGTTGGATTTGTGTTCGATCCAATCCGATCGTTCCCCATATTGATCCAAATTTCCAGTGGGGTATACTCAAAGGAACTGTCTCGCTCCAAGGTTTCCAGCACCATTGACGGTTCGTCAAATGGACGCTTGATGCCAAAGTTATGGCCAAAAGAGCATAAATGGGTGGTAGTGGGTCCAGGTCCGGTCTGACCCGGTCGGACCGACCCGACCCGAACCGGCCTGGTCTGATCCGGTTTGGGTTGACCCAGTCTGACCCATTTTGGGTCGACCCGGTCCGACCTGCTGGGTCAGGCCCAGCCCACAGGGCGACCCAACCCGCTAGGCGGTCCAGCAGGCCGCGACAACCGTGAGGGGCTGCTGAGGGCGGCGAAATGTCGCGGGGGCTGCAAGGGTAGCGCGGGGCTGCGAGGGCCACTAGGGTTATGCAAAGTCTGTGGGGGCCACATGGGCATCGTGATTCCGCGAGGCCGTGAGGGCGGTGAGGTTGCGGGGCGGTGTTGGATGCGGGGTGGCGCGGACAGCCATGGGGCGGCGTAACGAGGCCGTAGGGAGGCGTGGGCAGCCACGGGGCAGCGTGGGCAGTCGCGGGGTGACGTGGGCAGCCGCAGGGCTGCACGGTGAGGACACGGAGCGGTGCCATTGAGTCGTCTCCTTCATCGCGGCCGGCGGAGGTGTCGGTCGCCGTTCTCATGCCCCTTCGTGATTGGTCATCGACCTCCTCCATCGCGAAGAACACCACAAATCATCACAAGAATTGTGGAGAGGATGGTCCATGTTTGTTTGGCCCGCACTCTTCACATTAGAGCGGTAGCAAGCAACTAGAATCTCTCTTTGAATTATGAAGAGTCGTCAAGAACAAAAAAGGGAAGAATTTCAAAAAACCACCCTACCTTGTTCGTTTGTTGTCATCAATGAGGAGGGAAAGACAGTTGTCGATTGAAGACGTCCCACGTTGGAGGATGTCCCAAGGAATTAGACAAAGTCATGCGTCGGTGTTCTTCATTGGAGGAGCGTTCTTCGTGGAAGAAGTTCTTCATTGGAGAAAGCAATCCTCCAAGAGCTCTCCCCTTTGCCAATATATTCCCCCTAAATCAAAATAGCCAACTATTATGTTTCCCCAATTTTAATTGTTGGCACAATTTCAAATTGGATTAATTAATTACATAGTGGTTGGCATAATAAATTAGAGTAGGTGGCACCATTAAAGTGGGGGAAGTTTAAGAGGCTCCCCCACACTTAAGAGGGAGTTCAAGGGGTTTTAGCCTTGGGTGGTCCCCACCACCATAACCTCTCATGGGAGGTTAGTTCAGGTGGTCCCCACCTATGAAACATCCACATGGAAGTTTCAAAATAAAAATAAAATGTTACACCATTTTATTTCATTTTATTCTGTCACGAATAAGTGAAAAACTAACTTCCACCCTCGACCTACTGCGGTCAAGGTGAAGGTCTCCTTAAGTGAATATCAGCGCTGCGAGTTCAACGGTGCACTCGGATTTCATTTATGAGCATCGGTTCAAAAGTTAGAAAAACTCGCTCGTACGTTTACTGAACGTACCCAAACAAAAGTTCAGAAATTCATTACGGGCACTCCGGGCCTCGGAATCATGCGCCGTCAATTTTTGTGAACTCGTAAAATTCCCATATATTTAAAAAAAATACATGTAAATTCCAGGTCTTTACAATTATTACATATAAGAACAATCAATATGTGATAAGATATTTATTAATCCTCAAGACATTGAATATACAGGTAATCTAAAGTACAATGTAGTTGGTTCTAGGGCGCCAACACCACATATTCCAACTTGTACTACATCTAACTGCTAATGAATTTAGGTCAACTAACTCTCACATAATATTCATGATTTTATTGAGATAAGGATTTAGTCAAAGGGTCCATAATGTTCTCCTCTGTGGAGAGTCTCTTAACTACAACCTCACCTCTCTGAGAAAAATCCCTTAAGAGATGATACTTTCAAAATATGTGCTTCGTTTATTGATGGGACCTTAGCTTCTTGACAAGAGTCGCCATTGTAATATTATCATAGTATGATGTGATATGATCTTTATTGCTAGGCACCCCATCAATACCTTAGACGATGTTGCAAATCCACACTGCTTCTTTAGCTCTATCAGAAGTCGCAATATACTTGTACTTTGTAATAGAATCAGTGACCACTACTTTATTTGAACTCTTCCATCTCATAGATCCTCCATTGAGGGTGAATACATATCCCAATTGTGATTTCAAATCATCTTAGTCTATTTAAAAACTAGAATTTGTATACCCCCTGATGAAAAGTTCAACATATCCTCCATAAACTAGGAACTTATCCTTAGTATGCCTCAGATACTTTAGTATAGTCTTGACTTCCATCCAATGGTGATCTTCTAGGTCTTATTGATATGCTTACCATGCTCAAGGCATAGGCAAAATCAATCCTAGTACATAGCATGACACACATGACTGGCCCTATCGATGGGGTGTATGGAATTCTTTTCATCCTCTATCTCTCATCTTGTGTCTGAGTAGAGATGTATTCCATGTGACATTGGCACTAATCCCCACTTAAATAGTTCCATATTGAATATTTTCAGTATCTTTTCATTTTATGTACCTTTAATTAGTCTAAGCAGCCTCTTGGAAGTATCATGATGAATCTTGATCCCAAGAATGTATATTTTTTTTTCCTAAGTCCTTCATGGAGAAGAATGTGTTCAACTATGTCTTAAAGAATAGTAAGACGAGTGTCTCATTCCCAATTAGTAGTATATCATTAGCATATACTATTAGGAACACGAGCATACTCCCACTAAACTGCTTGTAGACATAAGGATCACATTCATTCTTTATGAAACCAAATTCCCTTATGGCTTCATCAAAGTGAATGTTTTATGATCTCGATGCTTTCCTTAATCCAAAAATGGATCTCTATAACTTGTATACCTTATTGGTATCCTTTGCAATCACAAAATCTTCTAGTTGTGTCGTATAGACATCTTCTATAAGATTCTTGTTAAGTAAATCTATTTTGATATTCATTTTCCAAATCTCATAATCATGGTAAGATGTTATAGAAAGTAGATATAAGGGTTCGGGTTTTCTCGAACCCTTCCTTTGTCATTTCGGGGAGTCTTGTGGTTCAGGAGCGGTTTCATAAATTCTAGAAGTTGTTTTAAAATGACTTTTTAAAAGGATATTTAAAGGGGTTTTTTAATTTGTGGAATTAATTTCAAATTATTAAAAGATTATTTGTAAATTAATTTAAAAGTTTTAAAATGTTTCTAATGTTTTTAGAAGTGTTAAAATTTTGAAATTAATAATAAAACCTCTTCTTAATTATTTATAAGTTATTTTAATTAAAAATTTAATGTGTGCAATAAAATATTTACCCTTTCACATGAAACTAAGGTTAGGTAAGGGTAATGATTTTAATGGCTTGAGAAAAGTTAAAGGGATGTTTATACTTCCTATATAAGGGTAATCCATGGTTTTTGAACCATGAATAACAGAAGGTCATGTTTCCCCTGTGAAGCATAAGGGTAAGGGAGTGTTTCTGAAGCTCATGTAAGGGTAGTCCTCATCATGCATAAGGGTAAGTGGGTGTTCCCATCCGCAGCGTAATGGTCCTACATAGCTCAGGTAAAGGCAGTCCTCACGGTGTGCAAGGGTAAGAGGGTGTTCTCATGCACTGTGTAAAGGTCTCGTATATCACGTGTAAGGGTAATCCTCATTGTGCATAAGGTTAAGATGGCATCACCATGTGTTGTGTAAAGGTCTTGTATAGACCTCATAAGGGTAAGGTTCTTTTATGAAGGTTGTGTAAAGGTAAGATCAAGTTACCCTTACATGAGGCTTGGAATGGTGCTACGTAATAGGAAAACAAGTTACCCTTACACAGACCACCTACCATGCATAAGGGTAGGGGGGATTTTCGAAGCTTACGTAAGGGTAAGATTGAGTGAGCCTTACATGAGCCTTTCTGAAGCGTTGCATAAGGGTAAAACAAGTTACCCTTACATAGACTCCCTTACCTATGTATGGGTAGCATTTTTACCTAGTTTTTCCAATTTTCTTCTTTCTCTCTGACCTATAACCCCCTCTGGTGCCCTTTCAACATTCTTAAATTCCTAAAATCAAGGAATTAATTACCTTTAACTCCTTTAATAATTTATAACTCCTTTTTGGAATGTTTTCATCAATCTGTGATTAAGTCTCGGTCTTTAAACAAATCATTGGGAAAAATTAAATGGGGATTTCAACACTGTTTTTCCAAATATGCATGCTTCTATTCTTGAAGTACCCAAACCCTTTTCCCTTTTTCTTTTTTTCTCTCATTTGGATGACCCCAAAACCCTATCTTTAATTCGACATGCTTTGACAGTTCGTGAGAACTCTTCCCTTGCAATTTTTAGGTGATGAAAAACCTTATCTCTCCTCTATTCCATGGCTATAACATTCTACATGGAAAAATACTAGGTAGGGTATCCTTTGTCTTTCTTCTAGTTGTACAAGTGGGAGGGATAATTCTTTTGTTTGTCCATTGGAAAGATGGTAAGTGTTAACCTAATTAAGATAATTAATCAGACTTAATGAATTTTATGGGAATGGGGAGCTTCACATGTATTTTATATATGATTTCTTTATGTTACATATATTTATTTCCCTAGAAAATATTATCGCATGCGTAAAGAATTGTCATTCTAATTATCTCATGTTGTGTTAATTTAGATAATCAAAAGATTATCCTAGAAAGAGAAATTGATTATCACATGATGATAATTAAGTGGTTAATTAAAATTAAAGGAGAAGGGAAAGGAAATGGATGTTTTACTACTTTTGATGTTATTCCCATTGGGTTTATACATGTTGATGTCATTTCTAAAAAACGCAGTCGTTTGGGGGTTTTTGTTGTAGTTGATATGATTTTAGAACCCTTATTATGTGGTTGTTTGATATCACCTTGAATTAAATTGGTTAAGAATGTATATTCATCTAATAAATTGGTTTCCTGTTAAAATTATGGTTTGTGTGAGAATTCCCTTGAAAGGTAATGAGGTAAATGTGATAAAAACCCCTTGTTTAAATCTCAAATAAGATATGTGAATAATGTGAAAAGTGGTTGTGATGTGTGTTTGTGGTGTGTGGTTGTGGTGTGTGGGGTGGATGTGATGAAATGTAATTGTGATATGTGGTGGTTGTGATGGGAAGTGGTGGTGATGTGAAATGGTGTCAATATGGGGCTTGTTGGTAGGAGGAGGATGGGTTTTTATTGTGTTGTACGGTGTTTTTCTAGTTTCCCAGTAGTGATGGAATAATTTGAGAATAATAAAATTGAAATGTTATGGATTGGAATGACTAATGAACACTTGAATTGGAATGGGAAATGTGGTTAAATTGTTTGATTCTTAATGTGAAAAGGATGGGCTTAATAAATAAAGATTGTTGGTAATTTTGAAAATCTAGAATTTGTATTAACTTGAAAAGAAAGCAGGAAAGTGGCTTGTGGTTTTTGGTATGTTTGGGTGGTATTGTGCATTTAGAAGTGGTAGAGAAAGTGGTAGAGGTTGTGAGACCCTTATGGTGATGTTGTGATAGGAATGGTATTCTTATTGAAAACCCATAGGTTGGGATTATGTGTGTGACTGTAATATATTGTATTTCCATTGTGATTTCTATACGCACCCCACTCGTGTCGAGCACCGTGTGCTGAAACCCAAATGTTTTGGGGGTGTTTTTCAAACATCATAGATGGTGAGTATGGATGTCTAGCTACCCCCACTTCCCCACTCTCTCTTACATGCGAGGTTCTTACGCACATGCTATGATGATTGGTGAATATAGTGCATTATTTTTGGGTTGATGAGATTGATAAGATGAATTATAGTGGGGGTCGTACATGGTATGAGGAGAAAATGAGGTTGATGTCCTTCATGTTCATAATACCCTGCAATTCTGGTTATGGAAATGGTTGAGATGTGATGTGGTGGCCCAAATTTCTTCAGGAGAGACGTGATGTGGGTGTTTTGGGTGTCTTCAGGTGGTATGAGATAGCCAGTTGCACGTGGGGTGATTGGCATGATGTAGTTGCCTAGATGACTTCGAGGAGTATAATTTATGGGAGATATGGGAGCACCAATACGTACGACGTTGGGCTGTGAGAGAGACAAATCAGTGGGAAAGCGGTGTGGGGTACCCTTTTATTGATATGCTTCTTATTATATTACTATACTTGGATGCGTTATTTGGTAAGCATGCCTCGATGAGGATGGGTATGGTTTGTTGACCTATTTATGTGTTATTGGTTCTGTTGTTTTCTCACTGGAGTATTAGTATGCACTTTTCAGATGTGCATGAGAGATTTCGAGTGTGATCCTACTAAGTATACACGTATGCTCACCCCACGTATATACAAACTATTTTTCATGTTTTTAGGAGGACTTTGTGGACCATACAGGACATTACTAGCTTGGACTTTGAATCTATTTTTATGCCACTTCCTTGGGACTTTCTTTTGGGTACTTATTTGGAGACTCTTGTATTTTTTACTTTACACCTGCATTGTGGGATGATTTTGGTTTTCCTTTCCTTTTTATGAGATGGGGTTGTTTGTTGGTTTTCGTTCTATCTCCCAATCTTATATTATTATAGAGGGTAATGCCTCCCATATATGAGATTTTTATACCATCGGTGCTTGTCGACGCCCTAGGGCATACTAGATCCGGGACTTGGGGGTTCATTATCTATCTTCCTTCATTTCCATATCTGGAGGGGTACCTTTGGAGGGAAGGGGTCGTGACATAGTGGTATCATAGGTTTGTTTGAGAGATAAGATAGATTTTAGAGTTAGCCACTGTGATAATTGCATGGGTTGGTAGGGAAATGGTGTCAGTTAATATTGGTGCGTGACATAAGCTAGAGAAGATCAGCTAGGACATCAGATTTTAGGGGCCCTCTTGATCTGATGTAAGGACTCTAAGCCCGTCGAATGACCAAGTGAGGTGACACCGCTTGCAAGGTAGAGATCTAGGGGTGCATGCATCATGATTGTTTGTGTTATTATTTGAATTGAGTAGACTCAAGAAGTTAAAATGAATCAAATGAGTCTTAATAGAATTTCATACTGCCAGGATTAGGATATATTTATTTCCCTTTTTAGTTATGGATCCTAGATTTCGTCCATGTATGGTTTGAACTAGTGAGGTCCATCAAACTGACCTGGTTGATTTCCGTAGGGTTGATCCGGTTGAGGATGTGATCAATGGAAGAAGACATTGTATTCCTTTCAACGGAAAGCCTTGGTAAAGTATAAGGGAAGCGTCTCTAATCTAGAGACAGAGCATTGGTAAAAGGAGCTCAAGATCACCTTTAGTTTAATACGGGCCTAGGAAGAGTACTAAGTCCCGTTAGCAGTTAGTCAAATGTGAGGAGCTACGCATCAGTGGTAAACGTTGTATCTTGGTGATCGAAAATAGGAAGAAGTGTTGTGGCTAGACTTTCAGATGGAGTTTCGTGTAGATTTCCTATCATCGACCATAAAGGCAGTGAAGAGGCATGAGTTGTTCTCCCTTTAGTAGGGGAGCATATCTGTGTGAGAGATTGAGATCAAGTTCAAGGATCTTTTGCATTTTCCCCCAATCTTTTTCCTGATTAGAAGTCTCGTGTGCAGCATCTTGAGGAGGCACTTCACCCTTCTATCCAGTATACAGTTACTCCTTTTACGTTGTCGGTGTACTTGGGAGTGCAAAAGAAGGTGGAGGTGATCGAGCGTATTCACTCACAATGAGGTTCATCGTGAGAGGGGAACTTACAGGGTTCCTCGGGGATCGAATTTATCAGTGACAAGTCTCAGGCGGTAGGGCCTTCGAGGTTTTGACCAACAGGGAGTTGACCTCAACAGCTTCATTTATGACCTTCTAGGGTCAGTAGTTTCTGTTCTTTTCATGGGGGCTTTTGGACAATGTGTTGTGTATGTGGGAGGTGTAGTCATCATCAGAATCAGTGCCTTATGGTTCTTGGAATTAAGCATAGTGGAGTTGGTTTGGCTTAGCGTCATCCTCAAGAGTAGACGGTAGCGAGGTCGTTTCAGCAATAGGGGCAGTAGGATTATGCTCCACTAAGAGGAGATGGGGCGGGCAGAGGTCAGCCTCAGGATGTTCCTCAACTTTAGGGACCTCAACCTAAGTGTGGCCATGAAGGTGTTCATTAGAAGCGATGTAGGGGAGTTGGACGTGGACAGTTTCATGTTGTGGATGTGTCAACGCTAGAGAGGTCAGAGATCGTTAAATGTATGATTAGATTATCATCCACCCTTGTTTATGTCTTTTTTTATTTTGAATCTTCATACTCCTTTGTTACACCCACTCTAGTCTGTTCTATGGGACTAAACGTTGAGAGGATTCTTGTTCCCCTGGTGTTGACTACGCCAGTTGGAGTCCAAACCAACTAGTTTGATGTGTGCTGAGGATATAGAATGATGATGGGACAACATCAGTCGTGAGGGGATCTTTTCTTACTATAGATACATTCATATGATGTCGTCCTCAGCAATGAATGGTTGTATTCCATGCATGTGACTACCAACTTCTACTAAAGGAGATTCATGTTCTCAGATGTGGATGGTCAGCGTGCAGTTTTCATTGGCGAGTGAGGTTGTCGGTTGGGAAGTAGATGTTTGTAGCCCTTTATTTCCTTGGTGGAAGAGTTTTCATTGGACCCAGTAGACATTAGGATTGAGCTCCTTGGATCATTGAGGAATTTGTAGATTTTTTTTCTGAGAATTTTGTGACGCTACCCCCTCGACATGATATCAAGTTTGGGATAGATCAATAACCTGATTCTTCCCTGATTTTGATTACCCCTTATCGGATGTCACCCTCTAAGTTGTGGGGCTTGAGGATTCAGATAGATGATCTAATGAAAAAGGGTTTCATCCATCATAGTGTGTCGTTTTGGGGTACTCTAGTGCTATTCACAAAGAAGGTGGATGGTAGTATGATGTTGTGTATAGACTACTGAAGGATGAATCAGGTGATGATCAAGAATCATTACCATATTCTGATGATCGGTGGTCTTTTCGACCAGTTGAGAGGATTTAGTTGGTTCTCTAAGATGGATCTGTGATCTGGGTATCAACAGTTGAGGGGGAAGGATGAAGATATCCTGAAGACTGTCTTCTGATGCAGGTATGGGCACTTCGAGTTTGTGGTCATGTTGTTCGGTGTTACGAATGCATCAACTATGTTTATAGAGATCATGAACTCTGTGTTTCATGAGTTCCTGGACCATTTTGTAGTCATGTTCATTGAAGACATATTGATCTACTCAAAGTTAGAGGAGGAGCATGTTGATCATCTGAGAGTTGTCTTGTAGGTCCTCCAATGCCAACATCTCTATGGAAAATTCTCCAAGTGTAAGTTTTGGACTCATGAGGTGTATTTCCTTAGGCATGTGGTATCCCAGCAGGGTGTGGCTGTAGACCCATCGAAGATCGAAACAATTGTTTTTTTGGAAAGCACCCAAGAATGTGGCAGGGGTTTGTAGTTTTCTCAGTCTTGCAGGCTATTACTGGAGGTTTGTATTCGATTTCTCATAGAGTGCAGCCCTATTTACAACCTTGACCAGGAAAGACCATGTGTTTATATGGACTGAGTGGTTCCCGACAACATTTGACTACCTAAGGGGGAGATTGATCAGTGCTCCAGTGCTTCAGTTACCAATGGATGGGGTGATATTTGAGGTGTTTTGTGATGCTTGTCGTCAGGGATTGAGATGTGTCTTGATGCAGCAAAAGGCAATGATTTCTTATGGGTCGAGACAGTTGCTCCCCCATGTGCATAACTACACCGTCCATGATCTAGAGCTAGAAACGGTTGTGTTTTCATTGAATTTGGGGCAACATTAACTCATTAGAGAACGCTTTGTGGTCTTCACCCATGATAAGAGTTTGAGGTATGTCTTTTCTCAATGTGGCATGAATCTATGAAAATTGAGGTGGATAGATTTTCTCTAGGACTATGGCTTTGAGATCTCCTACTCCTCGGGAAAGGGGAATTTCATGGCTGACATGTTGAGTAGGAAATCATGAAGGGATGTTGTTCAAAAGTCTGAAGATGCTTGGAGGGCCATGGAGGAGTTGGTAGCCCTGCACCTAGATGCAAGGGTGGTTGATGGAGGAAGTTGCTTGTTTCAGATGAAATTGTAGTCTTCTCTGATGTATTAGGTGGCGTCTTAGTGGGGAGACTCAGAAGCAGAGGTGATGTGTGACCACGTTGGCCATGGTGATGCCCTATAGGGATGGTTAGAGGATGGTCGGAACTGGATTTTGTTTCAGGTGAGGTTGTTTTTTTCAGTGGTGATTCATGAGGGATTCCTTCGTGAGTTCCATAGCTCACCTTTAATGGTACACCCATGAGTATCTAAGATGTATTGTGGTTTAAAGATGTAGTTTTGGTGGCCCAGGATGAAACGAGTGGTGAAAGGGTTTCTGGATTGATGTATGGTTTTCCAAAAGGTAAGGATTGAGCACCGTGTTCCTGACAGTTTATTACAGCCCTTGGATGTTCCTGAGTGTAAGTGGGATGACATCGTGATAGACTTTGTCACGAGATTACCCTAAATTTAGGGAGGATGTGATGTGATCTATATAATCCTATATCAAATGATGAAATTATCTCACTTCCTAGCAATCAAGGAATTAGGCATTATGGACTTCTTAGCAAGGAGGTATGTGGATGAGATTTGGTAGATACATGGAATTTTGAGGACTATAATCTTGGATCAGGATGTTTGTTTCACCTCAAAAATCTAGAGAGGATTGCAGCATGTGTTTAACACTCAGTTGCGCCTCAGTGCTATTTTTCACCCTCAAACGGATAGGCAGACAGAGCAGACCATCCAGTTGCTGGAGGATATGTTGCAGGAGTGTATCATGGACTTTGGAGGGTCTTGAGCAAAGCACTTTCCTTTAGCTGAGTTTTCATATAATGAAACCTTCCACTCATTCATCAGCATGGCCCTGTTTTAGGCATTTTACGAGCGGACATGTCGTTCTTCGTTGTGCTAGGTTGAGGTTGGAGAACCGTCAATTCTCAATCCCAATGTGGTCTAGAAAAATACAAAGAAGATTCATGTTGTTAGTGAGAGGATAAAGATAGTGCAAGACCGACAAAAGTCTTATGTCAATTGTAGGAGGAGGCCCTTGGAGTTTGTAGTAGGAGACCACGTTCCTAAAGGTTTCTCCTCATCATAGGAAGCAGAGATTTGGTAGGAAAGTAAGCTCTCTCCCCGGTTTATTGGGCCCTTTGAGGCATCAAGGCATGTTGGTGAGGTGGTTTATCAGTTGGCGCTCCCGCCATAGTTGAGAAAGATTTATGATGTTTACAATGTCTCTCAGCACCATTAGTATCTTCATGATGACTCTCATATCATTGACTGGGGAGATTTGGATATTGAGGATGATGCGACGTTCATAAAGCGACCAGTAGAGATTCAAGATTGTTAGGAGAAGGTGTTGCATGGATGGACCATTCATTTGGTTCGTGTGCTGTGGAGGCACGGTGGCTTGGAGGGGAGTACTTTTGAGTGTGAGATGTGGATGTGTTCCCAGTACCTAGAGCTATTTTGAGTTTGTCTTGTTTTTTTTCTTTGATGATGTGATGCCTGAATATTGTTAGTTTATGAGATGTGAATTTTCTTTGATGATAATGTTTGATTAAAGATTCAAGCTTATGAAAAGGGGAGAACCCTTTCCTAATCAAGATGTGTTATACTATGACACATTTTAAAACCGTGCGAGTGAGTCAGTGATGGCCAAAGCGTATAATATCTTGACATGGGAAGTGGATTTCCTTAATTTGTGTGATTGGGGTCGTGTTGTGTCTTGGTTGTTCTAATCATTAGTTTGGGCAATGTGAAGGATGGAATAGTGGTGTGGATGGTTTTGTGAGGGAGGTGGCTTGAGGTTGTTATGAGATGGTAGCAGTGTTTTAGTTGTGATGAGATTCTTGTGAGGTATCTCACAGGATAGTTGTTTGGACCTCTACCCTTTTTTTCCTGGGTTTTTTTAATTATTGAGGAAGAGAATTGTTTGAGAGGTATATGATGTAAAGGTATGGTGATTCGGTGGTTTCATAAATTCTAGAAGTTATTTTAAAATGACTTTGTAATTTATAAATTAGTTTTAAAAAGGTTTTTCAATTTGTGTAAGTAATTTCAAAGTATTAAAAGTTTATTTAGAATTAATTTCGAAGTTTTAAAATATTTCTAATGTTTTTAGAAGTGTTTTAGAATTTTGAAAGTAATAATAAACCCTTTTATTAATTATTTATAGTTAGTTTAATTAAAAATATAATATTTTCAATAAAACATTTACCCTTAGGCATGAAATTGAGGTTCTATAAGGGTAATGGTGGTTTTTTATGGCATGTGTAAAGGTAAAGGGAAGTTTATACTTCCGTATTAATGGTAAGCCATGGGTTTTAAACCATGCTTAATGGTAAAGGGAAGTTTATACTTCCTGCATGGTTCATTTCCTGAAGTTAAGATCTCTGGATCTTTTTATGAATTGAAAAAAGTTGTTAATAATCTTGGGCTCAATTATATGAAAATACATGCATGTCACAATGAATGTGTGCTATATTGGGAAGAGGATTCATGTAGACAGAAGTGTAAAAGATGTTTGACTTCTAGATGGAAGTCAATGAGTAATGATGATAGTCTGAATCAATATACTTCTACAAAGAAGCAAAAAAGTAACACTTGTAAAGGTTTTTCATTACTTCACTTCAAAATCCTGATTGCAAAGGTTATTTATATCATCTAAAATAATCAAGAACATGAAGTGGCATGCTATGGAAAATGAAAATGATAGATTCATGTGAAATCCAAGAGATTCAAAATCATGGAAAGTATTTGATTCGTTATCTCCATATTTATTATCTGATCATAGGAATGTATGATTGGGATTAACTGCTAATGGATTCAACCCATTCAGGACTTTGAGTACCAATTATAACATTTTGAGATTGTTCTGATCTCTTACAGTCAACATTTGTGGATGTGTATGCAGAAAATTTCCTTACAGTGGGAAACGAGTTCGATGTACATCATCAGTTGAAATCAGAACACAAAAATGGAAGAAAAAAAGTATTTTCTTTCAAACTTACATATTGGGAATTTAATTTGCTACTTAATAGTCTTGATGTTATGCATATTGAGAATAATATGTTAAAATTTAATTTTCACATTACTTAATGAGCATGGGAAATCAAAGGACCATCTTAATGCTTGGAATAGATTAAAATCAATGAATATAAAGCGTGGCCCATGGATAGATGAGAATGGAAAGTATGTTTCCATAGTTTTTTCAAAGAAAAATAAGGGGAAAGATATATTCTTTAGAATATTAAAGGATATGAAAGTACCTGATGATTATTCAAGTAACATTTCAAGATGTGTTGACTAAAAATATCATAGGTTACATGGATTGAAAATTCATCATTCACATATTTTGCTTGAGTAGTTACTACCATTGGCATTGTGCACATTATTACATGAAAAAATAAATATAGTTGTGATAGAGTTTTGCACATTCTTCAAACAACTTTGTGAGAAAACTCTACAACCAATTAAGCTTGTCAAGTTTCAAGAAAAAAATTACTAACACTTTGATATATGGAGATCATCTTTCCTCCTTGATTTTTTACTATCAGGATGCATTTGACTATGAATTTGGTCAAGGAAACTAAATTAAGATGTCTCATACATTATCGATGGATGAATCCAATTAAGAGGTTCTTTATTTATAAGTTTTTCTTCTTAAGCAAACCATTCTTTCCAATTCATTACATACATAGTTAATTGTGTTTCATTCATTTTGTTTTAAAGATACCTCGGTCATATGAAATCATCTTTGAAAAATAAAGTCCAACCAAAGGTTCTATTTTTTAAGGTTACTTGGTGGAGGAGTGCTTCACCTTTTGTTTGAAGTACTTATATGATATTGAGACAAGAATTGATTGAGTTTGTCGTGTTAACGATATGTTGACTCAATCTCAACTTGATAGGAAATCAACGATATTTCCTACTGTAAACTGACCAGTTGGGAGGACCTCAAATATTACACTGACACAACTAAAATTATTACAAGAACATAGATATGTGCTACTGAATAGTGAAACAGTAAATCCATTCATTTGTGAACTGAGGATACAAAGAGACACATGAGAAGTCAAATGCAGAATGAGACATACATAAAAGGTTGTTAATAAAGAGCTGGTAGAATGGTTTGTATGTCGTGTAAGTTCAAAAAAACTACAACTCCTATATATAATAGGTTGATATATATATATATATATATATATATATATATATATTCTATAACTGTAATAATTTATATTAATTTCTATAGATCATGAATATCGAAATTTGAGTTGAAGTGTCAGGAAAATTAAAATTTTTATCCTGAAGCCCTCTAAAGTGGGCTAGGAAGTTCGATACTTACCAGGGATAAGGTTTAAAAAAACAAAATAGTGCGTATATTAACATTCGCCGAACTAGGATATTATGGAAAATTGACTGATATTATCAAAGTAAAATAAACATTATCATTTTTTTATTATTGTATTCAAATTTAAGTGAGTCAATATTACCATGGGTATTAAAAGAGATACCTTACAATTTACTTATGTGAACTTTATCACTTGATGAATATTGGTGACCATGAAGAATGTGATCTGTATATCCTCAAATCAGAAACAAAACTGGCATATTATATGGAAGATGGATTAGATGAAGGGTGGAGTGTAGTTGTACACATGAAACAAAAAGTCTTCTATAATATTGGTGATGAAGTGGAAAAATTAAATTATGACATTGAATGTCATCAACGAAAAGACATTAACTTGTTCGTCTAGAAGATGTTGAACATATTGGTCTTGCAAGGGAGGATGAAGTTGAAGAAGTAACGATGGAGCATGATAACTATATAACCATTGAATGAGAAAATGATTGTATGTGTAGTCATTATTTAACTTATCAATTAACTTATAAATTATATAATTTATTTTAAGTGTCATGCATATGTTATCATATTTAAATCTATTTTTATGCATTAAGTGTTGAATTTTTATAATTAAAATGTTATACTTATTTTAAAATATATGCTCTTGAAATGCCTTTAATTCTTTTAATGATAGGAATGTCGAGGAGAAAACATTTCAGTGAAAATAGTCGATTGACGACAAATGGTCTGCCCACCATCCAGATATCATCGACTTTGCTAGTTGATGCTTCACATACTATATTTGGTCTACTCATTTGGTTATTGTGTGCTTAAATACTAAAGTTGAAAAGGCCCCTCCTAGATCAGTTAAGAATAAATAAGAGGATGTGAATCAGTGTTCCAATTTTTTTAATGTTTCCTTGATAAAACAACCTTCGTCGCTGATTAAAGTGAATCTTTATTGTTGTCTAACACACACACGCACGAAGGGAAAAGCATATTTACAAGGTTCACCTCTCAAAACGAGAAGGCTAGTCTTTAGCATGATCTGGATTTCACCAAGACCATACTACCCATTAATTTCAACATGTAGGTACAACAAGCAAGGTTTATCCTTATACTTGTGTTACAACAAGACTCCTAACTATGATAGTGCTCCCCACACTGTTATAATGATAAATAACTTGATATCAACAAGAAGAAAACCTTCCAGACATAGCCTTCATTTATTGATGCAATGTTTCTCTTCATCTTCTTCTTCAACCTGTAGAAACTCATGTATGAACTCTTCACTTTGTGCCAGTTTGCACATTCGCTTTTTCTTCTTCTTCAATTCTTCTTTTTTCTCAATTCTGCAACTACATGCACACAACACTCTTCTTCCACTTGACACACCACACTTCAAATCTGCACAGCAGCCTATCTTCAATAGAAAACAGATTTGAATTTGAATTCCAAATTCAAATCCCCTTCTTGAAGCACAACCGTTGGATCATCTCCCATTGAAATCTTGACCATTAAATTCAAATTGGTCATTAAAATGGGTTGGAACAACCACCCAATTTCAAATTTGAATCGAATTCAACATTCCTCGTCAAACTTTCCCATATTATAAAATTCTTCCATGGTCATCTCCATTGCGGTGTAGCATAGTAGTTCAAACCAATTTTTTTTTAATAGCCATAACATTATGCGATGAAACAAAGCTTCTACGGCGTGGAGGTCCTCAAATCCCAACACCACCCAAAATTGACCTAATCTCCTATGTGGCGTGGTTATGCTCTGTGATGTAGTCCTCCAGATTTTCTCATGACCGAGGCGTGGGAAATGAGTTTGGCGTGGAGGTCCGGAATTTTCCAGAGCCACTGAATTCGACCCAGCCTTCTCTGCGGCTTGGTCCTCCTCCTACGACGTGGAGTACTCTAATTGAGTCTCCTCTATAGCGTGGACACTCACACTATTGTGTGATGTCCTATAGACCATTTTCCATCCCACTGCCAATTTCAGCATCTCCAGGATATAGGCACAATGGCTGCGTCATAGCCTAGCTCGATGTCAGTTAGTTGTGATGTGGACAACAGTTGTGGCGCAAGATATCTTCTTTAATCCACATCTACGATGCAATATCATGCTTTGGGGTGTGGAACTCCTTATACTGCTTCTTTTAATTTGATTGCATCATGAACTCCTTTCATGAACTATAAACACTTTGGACCGGCTTAAGCATCATCTGAATTAGACTTAGAATACAATTTATGCATCGACAACAAAAGCTAACACACTCAATCATGTCCTCTTCACCAATTCTTCAACTTCACTTATCACAACAATCATCTCAGCATCTCTTGGGCTCAACAAAAGCTGTAGCTACTTGTGCCCTATTTGGCTTGTGTAATACATGCTTTCAAATTTTAATAGCGTCACTTGATTCACATGAGTTGTTAGTATAATAAAATTGTTTGTGATATTTTCAAATGGAAATTGTCAACTAGTATGCTTAATGATCATGTAACCACCGATGTGTTTTATTCAAGGTATTCTGAATAGGAATATACAACATAAATTGATTATTATAAAGGCATTTGTAATAATTGATTAACAGATGAGTGGGACATGAGTTGTGTTTTAACTTTGTTAGGCACACACATGAACATCCTTCTAGCATGTTGTGATATTCCATGTTTTATTAGTTTGGAAAAATGACACACTAGTACTGGAGGACACAAATTATATCATTATTTATTTTAACTAAATCAATGTTACCGCTGGAAATGTATATGCAAAAAAGTATTGTTTTAGTAAACAATTGTAAGTAAGAATATCATTTTAAATTAAGAGTGCATTATTAGTGTTGTGCAAATAATGTCGCAAGATGTTTTGTGTGGTTAAAGTCAGGGTCGTCACTGGGATACGCCCCGCAAGCCCCTAGGCTAGAGCAACAAGAAAGAAATGGCAACAAATTTGAATTTTTTTCCTGTGGTAGTTTACTTCCAACTCAAATTAGGGCAAAATTTTCAATATGGGTCTTGGGCAACAAAAAATTTTCAGATTCTCAGTGTCACCCTTGATTAAAGTGTGTGTGTGTGATCACGAGGGCCTCACCTCACTGTATATAAATATGTCAGTCGGTATTTTTTGTTTCTATTTGTGCAAAGATGTCATCTGGTTTTTTTTATTATAGTAAATAGCATTGATTTAAAACTGCCATCAAATAATGACAATTACTTAGTTGTGGTTTGAATCGACGCTAAAAAAAGTCTGCATTTGGCAATTGTTTAAACCGCCGCTAGTTTCAAAATCAAAATGCAAACGACGAACCATCGTGGAATATGTAGAAACCACTGTGAAATATTCGTTTGCAGCATTTCCATCTAACTGTCATGCAATTATACTAAATGTCGCAAGATACCCCCTGACATCGCATCTCAGGGTGATTTAAGAAAACCGCCGCTAGATACTCATTTTCCTATAGTGCAATATGATCAAACATGAAACTCTCATTCACAACATGGTTGCATTCTCGATCATGAAGCTCATTCTTCCCACATTTGAAGCATCCTCTCATTCCATGTAAAACAATTTCTAGAGTGTTTCTTTCCACGTCTGAAAATATTGGGGTTAGGACATCATTTCTTTATTAAAAAGGCTTGCATGATGATGCCCCCTTTCATCTTTTTATTTAAAACCTCATGCCAATGAGAATCTCTATTTCCACCTTCAAGATACATCAAAAAAATTTACAACTTTCAAATTTTTGGATCATCAGGGCCTTATGTAGACTAAAATTTAAGCCATTGTAAAAAAATTCTATTTTACTCTGGTATTTGATGCTATGATAACATGAATAAAATATAATAAATGGGATGTTTAAGAATGTTTGATTTCTTTATTGCAAAATAAGTGGGAGCTTTCAAGTAAGTGAAAACTTGAGAACATGGTCTCCAACTTTTTTTATTTTATTTTATTTATGTTATTGCCAACAGATGGAGAGAAGCTTCAATGGATATACTTATATCAATCGATGTGCCCAATGAGATGAATGAATGATGGTATTTGAAGCACGTTTGAAGTGGAGGTGTTTTTTGATGGCCTAAAAGCCTATCAAGAACTGATGTTCCGAAGTTTCAATCGATGAAACCAGAGTTCCAATAGCTAAAAATTAAATATGGTTAAATTAGATCATAAAAAAAGAATTGTAAGTGATGTTTGTTCCGGTGGAAAATTGACAAAACTCTGGGAATTTAGTTATATTTGGGTATCTTCGCACATATACATCATGGTGCCACATAGAATTGGTTTTTTCCAACCCAAGACACCCAATATCCTCATTTAAGGTGTGTATAAGCCTATTTTGAAAATTGAAGTACCAAATTCAAATAGGGGTCAAAATGGGAGATTTGTTTTGTATAGGAGTTGAATGATTTGTGCTTGGAATTTGTGTTCGAGGAAAAGGAATGGACACGCAAGATAGGAGAGACTACTTTTTTTTAAAAAAATTGACATTACCTTAGCTTTCCTTTCCTCTCATTTATCTGAAACGGAAGAACACGAGCACATGACTTGCCTTGCTGACCAAGGGGGTGTTTGGACGAGGCTTCCATGCTTTAGTTCGTAAATGTCCAATGCTACATTTCAAGAACCAAGAATTTTGTTTGCCAACCTCATAGTGAAAAACGGGGAAGATTATGATTTATGTAGCTTCACCCCGACACGCCTCAAAGAATCCATGACAGCCTTCACCTTCCCATGACACCTCTGTGGCCACTGATAAATCACAGTCACCGCCGGGATGTCCTTCTTGATCAGGCGCTCACCGAGGAGATGCCCTATCGCCCAGGCTGCTGCCTTATCTCGAGTGTTACCCAAGGCGGCCTTCATTTTCACCTCCTTTGAGCTTGCGGTACAGGCAATGAGGGCAGTGGGCCAATGGATCACATGAGTGTTCACATACTTGTTGGTGAACTGCATCTTCAACTGGTAAGGATTTAAGTACTTGGCAATCCTGGGCAGCTTCAAGCTGCTGCCACGGTATCTCCCTGCAGCCAATTTGCACAAGAATTCAAGCGATCAAGCAGGGCCATAAACCATGGGAAACTTCAGAAGAACAAAAGATGGACTCGTCTGACATTAGAGCTCACAAAGGAAGTGCGCATTGAAGCAGAAACTCAACCCCTGCTATCACAGCCATATGAAGAAAATGGGGCGTATAGGTTTAGGATCTGTCTTGGAGTTCGGTTCAATTACGAATGATTCACTCACCTAATAACAGGAATTGCAAAGACTTGTTACTCATCAGAAGCCCACCAACCAAGGCAGTGGGAAGTAATGAAACCAAAACCCAATTTAACCCAAAAAGATAAGTATGAGGAAAACAGGGCATTCCAAAATATGAAGAAGAGGCTCGCAACTTCGGTATCTATTTTGGAATTGGTGTCAATTATGACTCATCTTCATTGTATGATTCAATGCAACAAAACAGGTCCCAAGTTTGCCTTCAAGAGAAACATTTTAGGAGTAAAAGCACATTCACCAACACGAGTGATGGAGGAAGCCGAATCCCGATTAATACTGCCACAAATAAAGGTAGTTGTGTTGGAGATGCCCGGCCCGTCAACACCCACAAACACAGACGAATGCCAGGAAGGACAAAGGATAAAGTTAGAACACAAGAAATGTTGTGTGCACCACAAGCTGAGATGTTTTTCTGGTGGAGTTTTCATTGATTTATATACACACAAAAAACTAGACGTATTTACAATGTAATTAAAAACCACACTGGAGCCTTAATGAACGTGGCCCGCAGGCAGGCAGACTTGGCGGCCAAGGCGTTGGCAGATTTGGACATGGCCAACACTGACATACCGTTGGACCTCTGATAGAACGCCTTATGTCGCCCGCACCTAGGGACGCGAGCGGGCTTTCTATGTTGAACCACACACTCAACGCCTTCTTCTCCTTCTCCCTCGCTACCCCATACGACGATTTCTTCAGCTTCTCAAGCATTGTCTTGCGCCAGCATGGGTGTTGTTCTGCTTCGCCGAATGAGGTTGGCTCATCGATCATAGTGAAGTGTAATTCATCGGAGTCAAGATCGCGCAGTGCAAACTCAGGTGGCGTTGTCGGCCCGATAATGTTGTCAATGGTACAAAACTGAAGCAGGGCATCATCGCGATCAACGCCAAGAGCTTCCGACATGTTGGATGGCGGCGAGGCAAACTCCACTGCGGTTGATGCCGCAAGCATCATCTTGACCATGTAAGGTGTTTCAAGGTATGCAGAGCGCACGATAATGGGTATGGATAACGATCTTTGATCTCCAACAGTGTTGTCGGTCTCAGTTATCCCTAGTATATATACTGTAGTGGTTCGACTGTGAATGACTCCTCACTACTCAATACACCTTGTTCGTTATGAGCACTTCAATCCCACCACGCCGCCTCATCGAACAAGACATCACGCGTTATATGCACGTGCTTGCCGCCGAGATCGTACACGCAACATGCCTTGGATCTGGACTCATGCCCGATGAAGATCATTCTCGTACTCTAATCATTCATCATCTTCAGGTGAGTCTTCACGTTCTTGACATGCGCGATGCAACCAAAGGTGCGGAGAAAGTGTATCGTCGATTTACCATGTCACGCCTCATACGGTGTCATCCCGTCAAGGCTTCGTGTCGACGCTCAGTTGATGAAGCCAGTGGTGGAGATGGCATCACCCCAAAACATACTAGGAAGGGCCTTTGCATTCAACATGCTTCGAGCCATGGCAACCACGGTCTGGTTGCAGTGTTCAATGACTTTGTTCTGCTGCAGTGAATAGGGAGTCGTGGGTTGTTGTTGTATGGCCCGCTCGGCACAATATTCGCCGAATTCCATTAAAGTGAACTCGCCACCACAAAAGGTGCGAGAGGACCTTCAGCTTGCGCCCTCTCCACCTCCACTGTGGCCTGAAAGCGTCTGATTGCTGCCGGAGATTGGACCTTGCTTGCGAGTAGATTGAGGCACATGTAGTGACTCATGTCATCCACGAGCGGCAGAAAGTAGCAATTTTGTTTGGATTGGTGTAGCCTGATCTAGTTGAGCCGGATGCTTGTGGCCAATACTTCGCACCAGCCCGCAACTTCCGCGGGTCAAGCTTCGTGGTAAGCTCGTTGGGGCTTGCAGGGGGCAATGCACCCCTGCTCTGGGGGTCAAAGGACCTGGGTCCAAATTTTGAAAACTATAGCAACTCTGACCATTGTAGCAGAGCTGACTGACCGACACCGACGAGATACTGTAGCAGTGCAGACTTCGGAGTCAACAGTACTGTAGCTCTTTGAACTTCCAGTCGACAACCACTGTAGCACTTTTGACTTGGGTGGCCGCCTTTCACTGTAGCGACGCAGACTTCCAGTCGCCTTTCACTGTAGCGACGCGGACTTCAAGCCGTCTTTCACTGTGCACAGCAGACTTTCCGACAATTGGTGGAATAGTGTTTCGTCCTCTACATTAGCCCATTTTGGAGCTAGGGTTTCTGTGTGTGTGAGAACTCCAAAAAACTCCCTGTAAATTGTGCTCCCATGTTATAGTGATTTTCTGTCTCTCCGTGGACGTAGAGATTATTCCTGAACTACATAAATCCTTGTGTTCTTGTTCTTTTTTTCCCTTTTACTCTTCTCTAAATCGTTGTTTTGTCGTTGCGACTCCCGACATTTCCGCATCACAGTTCCTGCTGGGCGCAGTCGGCGTGATCGGCCTGCAGAGGTCACCGTAGACAGGGTCGAGGACTTGCTCCACGGGATGCTTTGCTTGCTCAGGGAAAGACACTCGTCGCTGCTTCCCAGCGAGGCAGCTATCACAAACTTGATCCACTTGATCAATCCATGGGGACCCTCGCGCCATATTGCATTAAGCGAGCCTGTGCAGAGCCTGAAAATTCAAGTGGTCGTAGCTCGCGTGCCAACGCCATGCCTTCTCTGAGTCCCTTGCCAACAAGCATACTAGTTGCGCAATGTCGAGCTTGAGCTTATACAACCAATCGGGGAAGCGCTCTACCCTGACCAGTAGGCGCTGCTACTGGTCGCGAATCTTCAGAATGCCTCCATCGATTAGTATCTGATAACCATTCTCGTCAAGCTATCTGATACTGATAATGTTGGAGGTAAGCATCGGTATTGTAGAATGATAAAATGAGAGAGATCCGAATCCAAAAGGCGTACTCTCTAAATGAGCCCTTAAGGTTCTTTTATAAAAATACTAAATACCACACCGAACCTCAAGTCCAATGTGGGATGCAGACTCCAACACTCCCCCTTAAGCTAGGTGTACCTAGTTTGAACACATAAAGAAAAAACAAAGCAATCGAAAGACTTCAAACACTCCCCCTCAATCTGAACATACCCAGCTTGATTACAAAACCAGATGAAAAAAAAAGAAACAAGTGACGTTTGTAGCTCCCCTCCAAGATCGCAGCTCCCCCTCAAAATGATGGATGAAAGAAGATGTCGCGAGCGCAGCAGAGAAACCACATAGACCGGGCCAGTTGACGGAGCACCAGGAATGCCGCACTAGTGGGGTCGGTCGATGAGACGCTGGGAAATCCACACTAGCACCGGAAAAGCCGCACTTGCGGGGCCGGTGAGGGGAGGCGCGGATTCCGCAGAATTGTTGCGGGATCTGACGGCGCCAAAGGGCCCGAATCCTAGGCGGTCGAAGTGCTGCACCACGGTGGAGGAAGCGCGAGGGTGTGCCGGCAGACAGGGAGGCGGCTGCCAGGAGTCATCAAGAGATGCCGGCGACGGGAGGCGGGGATTCCACAGGAGGTGCCGGCGACGGGAGGCGGGGCTGCCTAGCAGAGGAGCTTGTAGCGGACAGGATCCGTCGCTGGAGAAGGAGGTGTCGGAGCCGCGTTTGGAAGTGGGGTTGCCGGGATGTGGAGGGGAAGCTGCTTCGCGCGGGGAGCAGGGGGCGTCGTCGGGGAGCCGGGAGGGAGCCGCGATGGTAGTCGGAGCCTGAAGGAGATCTGCACCGGGATAGAAGCCTTCTGGGTTGTCGTGCGAGGAGGTCGGTGTGGGGAGAGGCCGTCGAGGATCCGAGAGCGAGCCGCAGCGGCTGGAGGCGCGCGCAGGGAGCAGCGCAAAGAGGCGAGTCGCGGGCCGATCGTGCCACAAGGAGGCGGCGGGAGTGGGGATCGGGAAGAAGGCGGCACCGAAAGCCGCTTGAAAGGGAGGGAGGTTCGTGCATAGCGGGAGATGTGGGAGCCGGTTGGTCTGCTCGCCTGGAGATGCGGGAGCAGGTGCCGGCAGTTGCTGGGAGCAGGAAAGACCACCGGGTAGGGCGGGAGTGGCGGAGGAGGCGGGGTCGGGTGTCGCTGGGAGTCCGCAGAAGGACGGGGTCGTGGCGCGCAGCGGGGAGGGGTGCCGGGAGGGAGCCACCGGAAGGGTGACACCGCGCGCAAAGTGAGAGGGCCCCCAGGGCGAAGCTGGGTGGTGTAGGGCCGACGGGAGCGAACAGCGGGAGGAGGGCGACGGGACGCGTCGCACTAGATGCGGGGGGCCGAGGAAGCAGGCGCCGACAGGGGGGAGATCCGCCGCCCGGGAGAAGAGCCCGAAGGGGGGATTCCACCGGATGGGAGGGATAGCCGGCAGGGGGTGGCGGGAGATACCTATGGCTTGCTGGCCATGGAGGCCGCCACCCCCCAACCGGGAGAAGCCCTAGAGGCCGACGGGAAAAAAAGAAATAAAACGGGAGGAGGGTTCGGGATTAATTTCCCTCTGATACAATGTAGAATGATAAAATGAGAGAGACCCGAATCCTCAAGGTGTACTCTCTAAAGGAGCCCTTGAGGTTCTTTTATAAAAATACTAAAGACCACGTCAGACCTCAAGTCCAATGTGGGATGCAGACTCCAACAGGGATGAAGTAAACCCTCAGGATCACGTGATGCTCGGCAGTCTTGCAGGCCAACGGGATGATTTTGCACCCCTTTGTTGACGACGGATCTGTCACCAAACTTTACGGTGTTGCAGATCTCAAAGTCAAACTCGGAGAAGACAGCGCATGAACCAGTCATGTGGTTTGTGGCACCTGTGTCGAGGTACCACAGGTCGTCGTCGCGTGCCTCCTTCTGATCCTGTTGTGCAAAGACCATCGCTTATACCAACCAAAGAGGACTGCATCACAGCGGTGGGGAATTGGGAGTAGCGAATCATAGCGGTGGGGAATTAGGCACTGTGGTGCAAACCCTTACCATAAGGATCATTGACTCATCGTCATCACCTTATCCTATTTCAGTCTGTTGCGACAATCTTTGACCCGATGTCTCATTTTTTCTGTATTAGCGACATTGGTCCCTTGCGACATCACGACCGCGATGGATCTTGAGTCATCCATTTCATTTCCGCCATTGTCGTCGTTTGTCTTTCGTCGTGGTGATCGGCAGAGCCGGTTACCGGACCTGGAGTCATTGAAGGATCCCTCCCTCGTTTGCCGCTCCATCGGTGCAACCCACTCCTCGGTGAGGAGCAGCTTCCCTCCAGCGTTGGTGGTAGGCGCACACTCAAAATGGTTCTCTGCTGCTTTTGAGTCACTTTGTTACCACCTCCACTGAGAGCGTCGAGATATCAGTAGCGTCTCAATTGGAAGAACAATTTGGGAGAACCTGAAAGGGACAACACGTAGGTACTTCTCAACGACCTTGTGTTGAGGCTCTGAATCGCTGAAGATTGCGAGGTAGTTGACCAACCCAGTGAGTTGCATCACGAATTCGTCCACCGATTCACCGTTGCGGAAAACAATGCCTTCATACTCCTTACGAAACTTATGTGCTTTAGCCTTACGCACTTGACGAATGCCAATACGCATGGTCTTGACGGTGTCTCACATTTCCTTGACGCTTGTCGTGACAACGAGTATGGAGATCATCTCTGGTGGGACAGCGCGCAGGATGGCCTCCAAAGCCATTCGATCTTCCTGAAGTTCAACACAGCTGGTCTCTACAGCGTCTCAGAGTCTACGCGCCTAGAGAATAACCTTCATCATCAAGGCTTAGTCATCGTAACTTGTCTTCATCAAGATTGGATAAGTCTTCGATCCCCCAACCTCCTTCACCACCCGATGTACCATCAGAGGGCAACTTTCATCGTCAACGAGGGCTCAGGAACGTGGCGATAATGCCTGGGAATGTCGAGGCAACGATGACTTGGAGTGCGACATCGTGGATCAAGCCAACCAGCCTCTGATATCAAATGTTTGAGATGCCCAGTCGATCAACATCCGTGAACACAAATGAACATCGTAAAGGACAAAGGATAATGTTAGAACAAAATATGTGTTTTGTGCACCACAAACTGGAATGCTTTTATGGTGGGGTTTTAATTGCTTTACATACACAAAAAAAAAAAGCCAGACATATTTATAATAGGGAGTAAAAATAATAGTGAAATTAATCACAACATTGAAATTAGTCAACAAGTTGTACGAAGAAAATGGGGCATAGGTTACATATCAATCGTGACCTCCATTGCATGATTGTTGTTAGAATTCGGCAGCCTCGCCCAACGATCACTAGATAGATTTCAAAGTGAAATACCTAGCGGTGTAAGATTCAGCATGAAAAATCAATTTATATCCTCACCAAGCTATTGCCGTCAATCAGGAATCAATCCAGCTTAATCACCAATGATTCAGCAGTGTAGTGGCTAACCTTAGAATTAGGGCTTAAAAAAAACAGATTACTGACCTTGGAAAAAAAATTAGGGCTTTTAGCTACTGAAGAGGAATGGGAAAACTCAGATAAAAATGAGGAATTGCAAACCGATTCTCATTGAATATGATGGCGGGGAGGGTCGAAGCTTCACCCACAGTAGCTTCGTCTAACGAGCCTGAGGGCTACACCGGCAGCAGCCGCCACCAGAGCAGAGAGGGTTGAAACGTGTGAATCCTGCCGTTTTCCCTCGTCCGGAACGTCTAGGGATAACTCCGATCGATGGTGCCACTTGATATTAGAACTTGCTGCCGAACACTACTCAATACGACCGAGACGAACAGGAGGGGATACATTAAACTCATATGATATACATATATATGTGTGGGCGCGCTTGTATATATATGTATGTACACATAAAATACTTAAAAAATATATGTTTATCATAAAAAAGTTACATTAAATTAAAATTACATTAAAATAAAAATTAGAGAAAAGTATGTTTGACCTGCGAACCAACCCGTATATATTGAGTTCCGTCTGCTTAAGTTTGTAGGTTTTTTTCCTCGTTCCGTTTAAAATACATACAGTTTTTCTAATCTGACTCATTCCATAAATGTCGGTCGTCGATCCTCCTTTTTTATGCACACAAGGAGCTTTTAAATTTTTAAGGAGTAAACATTCATTGTGTGATTAAGAACACAGTCTAATGGTGTGAATATTATATTTTGAGAATAGAAATTTATCTAGAGTGAAATTGAAATCTTAATTGAAGTAAAAGAAATATTCAACAATTGGTTGTTGTTGCGATGACCGGCTCATTGCATAAACTTAACAAGATTCAAGTTGAAATACTTATCTCATCATTTTTTAGAGACACTACACTAAATTTGAAGGATAAAACTTTTTTTGAATCCTACGCACTTTTTCATATTAATAAATCATGTAACCATGGGTGATTTTTAGTCATACCAAGAATGTAGTAACCAGTGATGAGTATCGAACCATATAAGTATTAGTGTTCTCATTTATCTTGTTCTATATTTGCTTGCTAATTTGAATTTATTCACATTGAATGGTATATGTGAAAAAAAGCTAAAACTATAATATAGACCAAACACTTTAACTAGTGCCAAAGGTTTTCTTATTAAGAACTGTAATCAGTTTACTTCAACAAGGTCTTCAATGATTCACTCCCTATTAATGAATCACAAAGGTCTCAAAAAGTGGTATCAGAGTCAAGTTCCTCTCTAAAAATATGTTAAACTGAATTTCTCAGAATTGATTTTAAATTATATTATTGTTTTAAGTTGTTAGTTATTATTGTTTTTTACTAAATAATTATCAATCATTATGGAGTTTTTGAATTCACTAAATAGAAATGGAATTCTTGTATTAAATGAGAATAATTACTACATGTGGAAGGAGTGAGAGATAATATATTTTCTCTCAATTAACTTGGATTTTTTTATATTGTTACAGGATTCCATGTTCCTTTGGGAAAATGACCAGTGATGACAATTGTTGAGCACAAGAATATAGAAAATGATGGGTAAGCAAGGAATCTCATATTGATTTTAATTTTCGAGAAGGATTTATCTAAGAAGATAAAGTGTAAATTATCCAAGAAGATTTGGGTTAGGTTTGAAAACATTTATCAATGACACGATAATGTTAAATAAGTGAGGCTTAAATTTGGAAAGTGAAGTTTGATGACACGGGAATGTTGGACGATGAAACAATTTTTTATTTCTTCAAATGAGTGAACATGGTTGTTAGTTTGATCAAAAGTTTTATTAAAAGTCTGTGATTGTGAATAATGTCCTCTAAATTCTTCTAAACAAATTTGATGTGAAAGTGTTCATGTTTGAAGATCATGAAAAGAACGTACTTTTTCTTGATGATTTTCATAGTATATTGATTGGTTACGAAATAAGAAAAATACCAATAGTGAAGAAGAACAGTAAAGGTGAGAAATATATTTATTGTAAATAATTTAAAATTATAAATATTCAATAAGACAACTAAGTTCTCAATTTTTATTTTGAAGAAGGTGACAATGAAGTGATGTTTAAGAATTTTATATATCTGGCTTCAAGAATCATTTACAAAGGCAAGGGCAGTACAAGGGAGAAAGTCCTAGAAAGTATTCCCACTATGGAGGTATTGGGAATTTTGTATTGTTTTTTCCAAATCCCTGGGAGGTAGACAATAATGAAGATGAAGAATCATCAAAGTATTTCTAGAGAAGGAAGTTCAAAGAATTTAGGAAAGAGAAATTTTCATCAAGAAGATTTCATAATAATTTATTTAAACATAAAGGAAGAAATTTATTATGTAAAAGGAGGAAGTATCTTATATGATAGATAGAGTTATGTTTTGTAACACCCTGATTTGGGCGCGTGACGTTTGAGGTTTTGGGGGTGAAAATTTGGATTTTTGGGGAAATGAGGTGATAAGAATAACTAGTTGCATGATTAGGATAATTGTGTCTATCAACCATGTGGGGTCAGCTACGCATGGCTAGATGAACGGTTAGCCCAACCGTATGACATAACCATGCATAGTGAAATTTTCTTCCCAAAAAGGGTAACACGGCTAGACACCCTATTATCCTAATAATGCATGTCATGAATTAATATATAGATTTGAGATTTAATCCTCATTTTGGCATCCCCCTAAATCTCATCCTTCCTCTCATTCGGCTTTGGGAAATTCTATAGTTCCTTAGAGGCAATATGGTGGTTTCTCTACCTTTGAACAATAGAATTCTTGTGATGATTGATTATGTTAGTGTGGAATCAAAGCTTAGGGTTTGATATTTCCTTGGATTCTTAAAACTTTCTCTCTAAGTATTCTATTTTTCTTGAATTTGAAGATGTGATATCAGATTTATATTTTCCTTGGACATGGAATTGGGGATTTGTGTTAATCATTTATTAGGATTAAAGGATTCAACCTCATGGGTGTGATTCGTTAAGTTGTGAATTTGAGAATTATAGAGAATGATGCAATTAAGAAGGTGACTCTGATCTCCTCTATGAATTGACTAATTTCTTATGTGTTGTTGATTGATTGTGATCTATTGAGGAATACTTTGATTGAATTCTTATGAATTTTGTATTAATAGAAAATAATGATTCTTACAAAACCGGTTTTGATAGAAAATTTAGGGGGTTTTATAACCATTAATTTTGGAATGAAATTAGGAATTTGGAAACAAATATTTTCAAATATATGGAATGAATTTTGTTAGAAACTAAAAATAGAGTTATCAATGGGAAAATTATGGTTTTTTAAAGATGTTTGATTTTATACAAATTGTTGATTGTTATGTGAAATTAATTTGCATAAATTTTAGCTTTGTGGATTAAATTTTGAAATGTGATTTTGAATTTAGATTTTGAGATTTTTTGTATCAGGTGTGTTCATGTGTTAGAAACATTTTCTTGATACCTTGTTTTAAAACCTCTATGTTTTATCCATGGTGATGGGTGTCTTATGGGGCATGTGTTAAGGCGATAACTAGTTGGTATAACTAGATCTAAATGGTGAAACTTACTAGGGTTCATGTTTAGATATATGTACAAGTGGAGATAGGGATTTTGCATTTGAGGAGCTTAGGAAGCCTTAGAGTGAGGGGATTGTATCTGGAAAATGAGGATTTCTATCAGATATGTTGAAAACATGGGTTTTCAATCAAACATTAGGTGATGAGTATTTTCCATCAGATTTAGGGAAAGTATGGATTTTTAATTAGTTTATGAAAAAAAGAGTTTCTTGGAATTTTGGAAAATATTATTTTTCTGGGATGTAAGTTTTCAAGAAGTAAACTTAGAAAATATATGAATTGTATTTTTATGAAATTACTCTTAGTAAAATGTGAAATTATTTATAAAAAATGGTTTTGTTTTGAAAACAAGATGAATAAAATGTTTTAATTTTAAAACTATTTTTTATTTATCATAGTATATTTTCATTGCATTTGAAATTTATTTTACATTAAAGTTCATTGGAGTCTTAGGGAAACCCTACCAAGTTTACACTTACCCTCTACATGTTCACCTTGGTGGACATGTTGACATGATTGTCCATGATGTAGGTAAAAGGAAGAAATCATTCTTTATCACTGGTGAGTCATAGTTCCACTTTGAAGTTATAGAAAATGAGATAGTGGCATGGGATTCAAGCATGATGTTGACCTCCTTATTTTAATGATAAAAAAATCATGATTCTAATGTTATTAATGAGTTCTATGTTTTATATAAGTATATTATATTCCGAGATAGGTGATGACATTTTTCCTTAGTATGAGTCACTATTGGTGTTAAGACACCATCAAGATGACTCACTGCCAGTCAAGGAATCACCGCCATGAATATCACATTGTCCATATGAAAAATGGAAAAGTACTAGAATGGGTCACCACAAGACATGTCACTGCCAAAATAGAATTCTGGAAAAGTCTAAGACATCATCGCATATGAGTCACCATTGTCCATGACTCACCGTCATCATGGAAATCTCTCCAAGTATAAGACACCACCATACACGAGACACCGTCAACCATACACTACCAGACATGAAATTTGGAAAAGTACAAGACATTGTCAGATCAAGACACCACCAAGTCAAGACACCGCTAGAACTAAGACATATCCACTATTTCTAACTTACCTTTTCCTTTAAATATTTTGTAACTCCCCTATATTTCATAGTAAGTTATTTTCTTTAAAATAATTCAATAGCTTGCGTTATACGCAACACCGAGTTCGAGCGCACCACGACTTACCAAACTAGCCGTTCAAAAATCAGTTATGAATAATATTAATTTTTTTTGAATTTTATATACTCCATATAATTTTAGAATCCATATTATTTGTTTTTTAGATATAATATAAGAACAAATTCATTTTTTCAGATAAAAGAAGTGTTTTTCAAAAAATGCAATTTTACCACCTTTTAATGTAAAACCCTTTTTAAAACCAATATTTGAAACTTTTATGTATTAAATTTAATGAAATTAAATTCTTATTTAGAATCGGGACATAAAAATTTATTTTGGATAAATTTTTGGCACTTTTCTGATAACTTTCATATTTTGATGAATACTGAAAAATACAAAATTTTAATTGAAAACAACTTTTTTAATAGAAATAATTTATAGTGTTAAATTATGAATTTTAATGGTTTGAAACTATAATTAGATTATATTTTTATCATTTAATACAATTTAGGTCATTATAAGTAATTTCACATTTAAATTTGACATAAACACATGTCAATCTTTTGATACTTTTTACTTTTTAAAAACCCGCTTTTTGGTTTTGACAATGGGAATTAATTTTAAATTAATTAATGCAACTTCTATGTTTTGAATTTGGTAAAATAGAATTAAATTTTTAATTCAGAATATCAAAATTATCTTCGGATAAATTTTTGGTATTTTTTTGAAAACATTCAATTTTTGATGAATAGTGTAAAACACTGCGTTATAGTTTAAAACCGACCTTTTATTTAAATAATTATTTATTTTATTTAAATTTATTTTAAGTAAAAATATATATATAATACCTATATAAGTTAAATTTAATTCATTGAAGTCATTTTATAATAAAATTAGATGTATAAAGTTTTATTGAACTTTTTACCGTCTTTTACCCACCTTCTAGAAGCATTTATAAATTTGCATAAAACTTAATTTTACCACTTCTGTGAGTTGAATTTCAAAAATACAAGAGACACAGTTGACATCAGTAAGTAAAATTTGGTTCAATAAAATGAAAATAATTTTTGGTGAATAGTAACTTTTGACTTTTATTTACCGTGGTTAAAAGTAAATAGGGAAATTAAGGGTAAAAATGATATTATAATTACCCTAAAACATATCCTAATTCTATTGGATAAGTGAAATTTGACCAAAAACAATCTTATGAATAAAATATGATCCTTTTGGTCCACTTGTATTAGATTAGGACATTTATTATTATTTTATTTAAAGAAGAGTTAAAAGTGTTAAATTCAAAGTTTAATAACCAAACCATTTTTAATATAGGGTTATACATAAGATAAATTCAACTATTAATATTCATTAAAAATATAAAAATATTTCATACATAATGGTGTTTTATTTATAATTTTTAGACATTAAATAATTAAATTTATTTATGACACAATGATGATGTAGTAATTACCTTATTAATGAAAGATTAAAATAATTGATATTATAAATATCCAAATAAATGTAATTTGAGACTTTTGATGAATTAAAATAAGTTTATAGGTTAATATGACATGTTAGACTTGATTAAATAATTTTTTTTCGAAGTAATCATATTGTTATTATTTTCACAAAAACCAAATACTAAATAGTGTCAAAATTGACATAATTGAGTTTTAAAAAAAATACTATATTATTAATTGATATAATATTCCTAAAAATCTAAGTTTCATCCAAAGGACTTAGATAAGGTTATATATATTAATAATGAACCACTTGGTGTTCGTTTGGCCTGTTATAGTAAGTTTATTAACCATATAATATAAAAATAAAAAGAGACATGGTAAATATCAAACTATTTAACTAAGAGTTAAATCTAAAAGATAAGGTTAATATGGTCACCTAAACCTGTCTAAAACCTATTTGTTGAGAGTTTTTAGATCCATACTCACCTTATCCTTGAAATAAATCATTTTTGAGCCATTATAAACTGAAAATTATTTTATTATAAAATAATATTTCAAGATTTTCCTAAAGTGACCCTCACCTCTCTTATAAAAGGGTACTTCCAATTATCTTAATTTAACACCTTAAAAGCCATTTGGATCTGCCAAACCCTACCCAAATATCCTCCCAAATTTCCTGTCTTCACCCTAGAGGCCTTCCTTTGGTCATAAAGCCAACCTAAAGATCCCTTTTGATCAAATCAAAAGGAAGAACCTGAAGAAGAGGTAAATATTTCATCACATCTTTCAAGTTATTTTCTTATTCCACTTCCTCTTTCATTGTTGTTTCCATTATAAAATAATAAATCTAGTATCTTATATATAATTTTATATTATTATAAAAATGTTACAATAATATTTATTATTCTATCCATCATATGAATGACAAAGTCACCATACGTGCGTACGTACGACTTACCGTCTCCACGACGTGGTGTAGTTTGTTATTCAAACACTTCATTATTTGGATGGGTATAATAATGAGTATAACTGATTTAAATAATAAATATATCATGTTAATGATTCTGTATATATGATATATCATCCAATTACATACGATTTCACCATCAATATAATTATATTGTCGCTTGTGCGTACGTACAGATTATCGTCTCCACGAACGCGATGAGATTCATTCCACATCATAATCATTCAAGAATAATTTTCCTTTTATGATTAAAAATAATGTTTAAGAAATTAATATCATTCTTGATATGAATAAAATACATCCTATCCATAACAAACATGACTTACGTAACCGAGCATATAAAGGAAAATAGATAAGTTAACGCCCGAAACGATGATACTACTAAAATATTATTAGCAAAGAAATATTAGAGGATCATATATGATATCATATTTATGTATATAGTTCTTGTATAATTTAATAACAATGATTTAACTATTATACAGGAGGTTAACGTACCCTCAACCAAGGAAAAGTACAAGGTAAGGGGTTTCTTATCTCACTTTTAATTTCATGAGATTTCCATTATTCTCCACTTAGTTATTGCATGTGGTGTATCGTGTACTTCCATTTGATATATATTATCATGGTTGTATTTATATTCATGGTATTCTGAGATTAATTTGGTGGTTATTAACTTTTGTTCATACGACTCGATTGATTACAACGTGGTAAGGGTTTTCTTATCTCACTTTTAATTTCATGAGATTTCTATTGTTCTCCACTTATTTATTTCATGTGGTGTATCATGTACTTAAATTTGATATATATTATCATTATTATCTTTATATTCATGGTATTATCAGATTAATTTGGTGGTTATTAACTTTTTTTCATACGACTCAATTGATTACAACGTGGTAAGGGGTTTCTTATCTCACTTTTAATTCCGTGATATTTCCATTGTTCTACACTTATTTATTACATGTGGTGTATCATGTACTTCCATTTGATATATATTATCATGATTCTCTTTATATTCATGCTATTTTGAGATTAATTTGGTGGTTATTAACTTTTGGTCATACGACTCGATTGATTACAATGTGGTAAGGGGTTTCTTATCTCACTTTTAATTCCGTGAGATTTCCATTGTTCTCCACTTATTTATTACATGTGGTGTATCATGTACTGCCATTTGATATATATTATCATTATTCTCTTTATATTCATGGTATTCTTAGATTCATTTGGTGGTTATTAACTTTTGGTCATACGACTCAATTGATTACAACATGGTAAGGAGTTTTTATCTCGCTTCTTATTCCCGTGAGATTCATGCTATATTGCCATTATTTTATTTTGTGTGGTGTATGTACTGCCCATGATTGTATTATTTATGTAATATACTTTAATTTATGGTTATTTACATCTTCATTGTATGATACTTCTTTCATGGGGTGTATGTTTCATAAGTTACCAAATCGGTAAGGGAATTTCAAATTTCAATTTCCACTCATTGGGCTTTACGCATAATTCATTGATTATTTTACTCCAAGATTATGTATGGAATCATTATTTATTATTTATGTAGTAATATCTACTCCCCTTTATGTGGATATACCTTTGATACACATAATCACTCCGTTGATAAATTCACATTCCATTGATATGAACTTTTAAAGGGTAATCTTAACTCAATTTCCATTCATTGAGTTAAACATCCAAGTCATTGGTCTTGTTTTTACAAGAATATGTGTGAATGTAACCTGATTGATTTACACTGAATATCCAATTATATTGAGTGTATTTATATATTTAACACATAATTATTTCATTTATTTATCCTTAATCTAAGGATACAGTCTTTATAATGTATTTCGTCTCAATTTACATTCATTTGAGACCTCTTTGTCGTTATGAACCAATTCACTTTTATATGGTGTATATAATGTCCTTTGACATATTATATCATGAATCCCTTTATTCTCATGATATTATAATGTTTTGATTAATTTTATTCCTCAATTACTTATATTCAAGCATATCTTATTTGGTTAGGAACTCTTTAACTAAAATATTGTTTTAAATGTTTTAAATATTTATTCTTCTAAATATTTCTCATTAATGTCCATGTTTTAAAAATATGTTTAAGTATTTATTTATATGGACATGAATGTTTTGAAATCAAAATTCCTTTTAAAAGTTTCAAAGTGTTACGGGACACTTTGATTCAAAAATCTTTTTTAAACGACTTCTTTGATAAATAATGTGACATTTAAATGTTTTCAAGAAAAATGGGATATTTCTCTCAAATATTTTTAATGACTATTTTCATCTATGTCAATATCATTAAGTGTATTTTATTCTTGATTTAGGTTGATTTATTATAATACAATCATCCATATTGTATTGAATGAGTTATGTTTGATTGTGGATGTGCTATTTTTATGCCATTCATGGTTTGTGGTTAAAATATTGACATTTCGTATGTTAGTTTTAATATGAATGTTTAGATTATGTTTCAACCTTTTCATATGAGGAATGCATTGGACTTAGTAAGTGACGGGTGGAGCCTGCTATAGCTCCTCGGTGCATCGGTAGGTCTCATAAGACAATTAGATGTGGAATTGGCTGAGGCCTTTCCCAATTTGATATATGGTTTTGGCCAAGGCCTAAATCATTTTTAGATATCTTGGATGAGGCCTTGACAAGGTGTTTCATAATATTCGACATTATGCATTCCATTATTATGAAATTGGCTATTGATATTACATGTGATTATTCGACTAGTAGAATATCCACGTGAATAAGTAAATTGCATTATTTGATTTATCTTTGTCATATTATGCTGAAGTTTAAGTTTAAAAGGCTTGTGTTCTAGTCTTATACATTGCCTTAAATGTTTATTCTTATTTATGACAGTTTCCACTAGATTGTTATCCTTACTAAGCATTTGAGCTCACCCCTTTCTTATGTTTTATTTTTTTACAAGATGCAAAGAAGTATATTATGATTAACCTACAGGATTAGGCTAAGGGATATAAGAGAGTTCAAAGGGGACACAATGTTGTTTTTTTATTTCATGATGTAATGTAAAAATTATGTATGTATCTAGTACTTCCAAGGCTACTAAACTAATCGGTCTTTCGAGACATGATTCCTTGTATCATGCCAATGTTATGTAATAATGCACTGATTCTGGGTAACTGGGGTCGGGGCGTTACATATTTTTCTAACGATTATATTGTTGAAGTTAATAATAATTTCTATTTTAATGATGGTCTCTTAAATGATAGATAAAATGCATTGAAAGGGATGTCAGATTTGTTGTATGAGGAAACAAAATGTCTGAAAGCACATGGATATTCTTCCTCCTCCTACTGCTGATAAAAGAGGAGCATACATCCTTGTGAAAAAATAGAGGATATAAACATACATGTGAAGTAAGAATACAAAATGAGGTCGAGAAACACACACATAGAGCTGAAGAGCTGAACTACTACATACTGTAATCAATCAACTGAGGAAGCTGAAGCTCATACACATATGTTGCTTTCCTCCAGTCAAGAACAAGAGTCCGCGAAACTCTATTCTTATAAAGATTTCAAGAGAACCTAACTTGAGATTTTCTATTAATAAAATCAAGGAGTCATGAGTTGCACTGCATATAGACCGAGTAATTTTATTCCTTTACACTCTTGGATCCTCTGCTTTATTTGCAATATTTTACATTTTGAGTAGGGTGTGTGCATACTCTGTTTTATCACACACACATTGTATTTTTCTACAAATTAAAAGATACTTGATATCTTCTTGATCCCCTTTTATATATTTTCCCATGAAAATTGTGGTAGAGGTCTCTATGTGGCCTGTTTCTTTTATACTCCTTTGTATAACTATGGAAGAGGTTGTGTGTGACCTGGACAGTTTGTAAAGTATTATAAAACTAGATCTTGGGTGCATATCAACTTGTTTATTTAATATAAATTGTTTTGTGGTAGGTTATCACCAAGGGTAGAGGACTAAGTCTCATCTTGAGACTTAACTTCTTGTTTCAAATTTCTATTGTATGTTTTTATTTACTTTATTTCCAATTTTAAAACTAAAATCGTTTTAACCAAAAAAACTAATACTTTGATAGTTAATCTTTATTAGTGTTTTTATAAGATTTTAATTAAATAAATTGATTTCAAAGGACTAATTAATATTTTATATTACTTAGCTGAGAACTAATCATTATTTAAGAAACATTTTTAAAGATTGGAACTTATAACAATATGTTATATTGACTAACTATGCCATTTTAAATTAATTGGTGTATTTAAAATTAATCATTTTTAACAGAAATTTTCATTGGGTACTCAATTAACCCCCCCCCCCTTGATATACTCACTCCGACCAACATTTGGCATCAGAGGAGATTTTTCTTTGGTATTAAAGTTTTCAAATTCCTTTCAACTATTATTTTAGTGTTACATTAAAGATCTTAAATTTTTAGTAGTTCTAAATTTAGTTATTTAAATAGATTCTAGACAATAAGGTTCTGCTATAAATATATCTCCCTTCTTTAATGGAAATAATTATGCTCAATGGAAAATTAATATGAGAATGCATATTGAAAGCATGATTTTTGATATTTGGTCTGAAATTGAAGATGAATATGTTATACATGTTACTATTAGAAAATACCAAGATGATTCTACAAAATATCTTATAATAATTATTATAAAGTAATTAATTCTATTTACTGTGCACTAGGAGATGAAGAGTTTAAAAAAAATTGCATGTAAAATTACTTGTGAAATTTGGGATACTTTGTCTGTTTCCCATGAGGGAACTTATAATGTCAAGGAGATGAGGATTAACACTTATACTATTACATATGATAACTTTAAAATGAGGCCTAATGAACCAATTTATAACATGTACCTCAAGTTCAATGAAAATTTTAACACAATGAGTTCACTTGGAAATCATGTTTCTACCAAGGATCAGATCATGTGGATGTTAAGATGCATACCTGAAAGATGAGAGGCACATCTGTCTCCATTATAGAGAATTGTGATATTAGGAAGTTTCCCGTCAATGAGTTGATTGGTAAGCATATGACGTATTAATAAGAATAAAGTTAAACTATGAATAATTTAAAGAGGCTAAAAAAAGATTATTAGCCTTCAGCACTACTACATCTAAATAGAAGGAAAAAAAGGAAAAGGAAAAATTTCAAGTGATAGTTAATCTTCACCAGATAGTGATGATGAGATGGATCATATAGCCAGAAGATTCAAGAAATTTTATATTAAAAAGAAGTTCTTTAGAAAGCCCAATTATAAAAGAAAATATGATACTTAAGTCAATTCAAAGAAATACTGGAAGAGAGATGATGATTCAGAAAGATAACCTGTTATGATTGTAAGAGGAAAGGACATGTCAAAGCTAAGTGTCCAAAGTTAAAGTATAAAAATAAATATGATAACAAGAACTAAAGGTATAAGAAATCAATTAAATCTACACATATAACTTATGAATATAGCTCTAGTGATTCAGATATATCACATGAGGAGAAGTCAAATAGATCAAACATGTGCTTCATGGAAAAATTCAATGAGGTACCAACTATTTTTAATGTTTTACCTATGCACAAAGATGATATTTATGATGATTATAACAATGAAAAAAATGATTAAAATATGTCAAATGAAGAATTATTTGAATACCATAACATGCTAGAATACACCTTTAATGAGTATAAGGATAAATGAAAAATTTTAAAAAGACAATATGATTTATCTACAAATATAAAATCTAAACTTTTTTTTTGAAAAAGAGAAAAATGCTCAACTGATCAAATAGAATACTGAAATCAAACTTTCAAATGAAAAATTAAATAAATACCTATAAAAGTTTACAAATGATAGATAAAAGATTACATAGATTTTAGCTAAGCAAGTTTCTCCTAAGTATGTTACTAGAATTGGATATCAACCTGGATAGAGGAGAGTAACAAAGAACAATTTTGTACCTAAGTCCATAGTAGAAAGTTCAACTTCCAATTATTTATCTAAGGGACATAATAGAGTTTTTATTTCTAAAATATTACAATCTATTTATAGAAAACCCATTAGGCAAATTTTGGTTCCCAAATCTTTGATTACTAACATTTATGAACCCAAATAGATCTAGGTACCAATGTAATTTCTTGTATAAACTTTTTTTTGTAGGAAGATTATTTGAATATCTCCTATAGAAGTATATGGTACTTGGAAAATGGTTGTTAAAGACATATGATAGGATATTATTCATTCTTCAAGAGCCTTATTAAGTTTGATGGTGGTCATGTCACCTTTGGTGATAATGAAAAGGAGAAAATCATCGACCTTGGCCAAATTATTAATAAAAATTCAATTTTGATTTCTAAAGTATTATTTTTTGATGGTTTGAAATATAACATGATAAGTATTTCATAGTTATGTGAGGACAAATCTTATGTCAAATTTGAAAATGATTCTTGCAATTCTGATGATTTTGAAAATGCTTTGGTTTTTACTGCTTTAAGAAATGATAATGTTTATGCTATTGATTTAAAATCTTTAGTTTCTAAAAATGTTTCATTCTTAAGTATCTTTCACAAAGAATCTTGGCATTTTCATAGGATACTAGGCCATTAAAACATTCACTCACTTAGGAAGATTACTAGGAAAGGGTTAGTTAGGGATCTACCTAAGCTTGAGTTCCCAACTGATAAAGTTTGTAACCCCTATCAAAAAGGGAAACAACACAAAGTTTATTTTAAATAAAATAAGGAAGTGTCAACTTCTCAACCTATAAAGTTGTTTCACATGGATTATTTTAGACCTTCTAGAGTTTCTAGTTTAAATGGGAATCACTATGTTTATGTTCTAGTAGATGAATTCTCTAGGTATACATGGGTATTCTTTTTTATCTCAAAAAAGTGAATCTTGCTCTTATTTCGCCAAATATGCTAAATTTGTAGAAAACTTAAGTGGACTTAGAATTAATACCTTAATAAGTGACCATGGACATGAGTTTGAGAATCAAAATTCTGAATCTTTTTTCTCACAAAATGGGCACACTCATAATTTTTTTTCTCCTAGGACCCCTTAGCATAATGGAGTTACAGAAAGGAGAAATAGAACTTTAAAAGAGTAGCTCAGACCATATTGAATGAGTATGACCTACCTATTTATTTTTGGGCATAAGCTATCAATACATCCTATTACATCATAAATAGAGTCTTGATCAGACATATCCTTAAGAATACCCCTTATTAACTTTGTAACAATAGGAAACCCAAGGTTAATTACTTTAGTGTTTTTATTTACAAGTTTTTATTATTAACACTAAGGATAATTTGGAAAAAATTTCCTCCAGAAGTGATGAAGGAATTTTACTTGGTTATTCAATCTCTAGAAAAGCCTATAGAGTTTTTAATAAGAGAACCAAAACTGTGGAATAATCAGTTCATGTAAAATTTTATAAGACTGATCCACATGAGCCTAAGACCTCCCTAGAAAACCATGATAACGATTTGACTGGAGAATTGAACCTAGAGATTAAAGAGAATGATACATTTTTTGAGGGGGAGTAATCACCAAGTCATGGAAGTATTGATTGAACTAAAGTTTGTTTAGTTAGTGATGAACAACTAGTTTAAAACTCTACTATGGTGGAATAAATGTCTATGATTGCTATTGTGGAATTGCATGTGGCTGAGAAAAATAATAAAGAGATGCATTCTTCTGAGTTAGTAAGTGATGTACAGTTGGCTAATATGGCTACTGATGAGCCTCCTGTTGACATCCAGGTAGAAATTTCACCTATTATTGTTGGATAAAAATATAATATAAAGAAAAATGCTAAGTGGAAGGAAGAAGAACATGCATGTATTGAACAGTCTATTAAGACCCCTACTGTTATCCCTCATGTCGTTGTATCTGTAGTTATTGTACCTATTGTTTCTAAGATTTCAAAAATTTGGATTGACCCTATGGTATAGGAATGAGATAAATATTGTAGGATTCCACCAAAATATTGTGGACTTGAGTTTCAAAATAAAGGAGATCTTAAGGGATCTATGATAGCTCAAGTTGATTTTAATGGGCTGCTAGAAAAATTTGCCTTGGTTAGAACTCATGAATATGAACCTTCTACTCATGTTCTTACTGTTCTAGTTGATATAGTCACAAGGAGTGACTTATATTATTTTGGTAAAAATTTACTTTCATATTTTGATAAGTGTTTGAATAATCAAGCTCCACTCCTAACCAAGCTTAGTGAGAATGATGAAAGATATCTCTTTGAATTCTTGATTCAACACATACAACCTAAGATGATGCACCACATCCAAGATGTTGAGATTGAAAACAAAAGGATAAGTAAATAGGTGGAATCTATTAAATCTATGATGGAAGAGATGAAGTCTGCTTTCACTGCTTATTTGGATGGGATTATAAAAATCCTTGAGAATGTTTCTTCAAATACCTCCACCTCCACAGCTGATCCTACAATCAATGTTGATCAGATCAAACTAGTTATCAGATAGGAGATAAGTGTTGTGACATGTGGTACTAATAGTAGAGAACCTATGATACCGTTTGAGATTCTGAGAAAGTTTGAGCAAGTTACTGAGCATGATCACATGATGATCAAATCATATTCCAAGGATATAAATGATAACCAAGAAACAATTACTAAAGCTATCAAATACTATATCTCAAAGATTTATACCAAGCATTCCATGGATTCAAACTTCAAATTTTTGGCTAAGAATTTGAGGATTCCACCTGTGACCCAAGATTTTAAGGATCAAGTTTGATGATTGAAAGAAATGACTCTTGTGCTGAATTGGTTTATGGAGGAAAAAAGAGACTTCTTTAGTGAAATATAAAGAGGTGGGTAGATTACAATGGACTTCATAAATCTCATGAAGCCATTTCTTCATGTACACGACACTATAGTTATTGATCAAGAAGCAATTCCTATTATGCCTTAGACCTCTCTTAGACTAGAAGTTACTAGGTATCCAACTACACCTCTCCTTTCCCAATTCCAGCCTTTTCCTCTTCCTCCTACTCAAGATATGAGATAGCTTAGTCTGATTATTCTTCTAGAGACTCGACCTCCTCGAGATATAGCTGGACTACCCAATGGTGTTCCATCTAATTTTCCTACAGCTCCTTCATATCCTACTATTTCAGATCAATAGAGAGCCAAAGAAAATGAAAAAGTACTGATGGATCCTTCACCCTAGACTTGACTTATTGTTGGATTAGACTATGTTTTTATGGTATGTTCTGTAATAAATTTTTGATAAACACTTCCCTGAATACCTTTGATGAATCTTATTCTACTTTTCATATGTATTCTTACTACATTTCCTATTTTTTCTTCTATATTTTTGATAATCCCAAAAGGGGGATAAACCTATGGAATTTCCATTTGGATAATTCTTATCAAGAATATACTTCTATGAAATTTATTTATAATGTTTATATGTTTCCTTTAATACTTTATATTTTCTTATTATTTATCTTTGATACCATTTATACACACTGTAAATGATAAGTTATGATTTGTATTTTTGATCTTACCTTTGATGTAATATTGTATATTTGTGATACCTTTGATGCCATGATTTGTGATCATAAAAAGAGGTAGATTTTTGACCTCCTTATTTTAATGATAAAAAAAATCATGATTCTAATGATATTATTGTGTTTTATGTTTTCTATAGGTATCTTATATTCTGAAACAGGTGATTAAATTTTCCCTAAGTATGAGTCATCGTTGATGTTAATACACAGTCAAGATGACTAAATGTCATTCAAGGACTCATAGCCAAGAATATCACATCATCCGTATGAAAAATGGAAAAGTATCGGAATGAGTCACCACCAAACATGTCACCGCCAATACATAATTTTGACAAAGTTTGAGACATTGTCACATACAATTCATCGTTTTCCATAAATCACCATCAACATGGAAATCTCACCAAGTACAAGACACCTCCAGACATGAGACACCATCATCCAGAAACTGCCAGACATGAAATTTTGAAAAGTACAAGACACCATCATAGCAAGACACCGCTAGAACAGAGACACCACTACTATTTCTAACTTACCTTTTAATTTAAATTTTTTATAACAGATATATTATTGAAGTTAATGCTAATTTATTTTTAATGATTATCTCTTAAATTATTGACAAAAATGCATTGAAGAGGATTTCAAATGTGTTGTATGAGGAAGAACAATATCTGAATTCATATGAATATTCTTCCTATTGCTACTGTTGATAAATGAGGATAATACCTCCATATGAAAAATAGAGGATATACGTGTACGTGTGAAGTATGCATACAAAACGAGGAAGGGAAACACACACATAGAGATAAATAGTTGAACTGATACATCCTTTAATAACTCAACTGTGGAAGATAAAGATCATACACATATGATGTTTTCCTCTAATCAAGAACAAGAGTCTAAAACACTCTATTCTTATAAATATTTCAAGAGAACCCAACTTCAATTTTTCTATTCTTAAAATCAAGGAGTCACAAGCTGCACTACATATATACCAAGCACTTATATACCTTTACACTCTTAGTTTATCTATTCTATTTAAATTATTTTACATTTCGAGAAGGGTGTGTGAATACTCTATTTTATCACACACACACTATCTCCTACTGCAAATTGGAAGATACTTGATAGCTTCTCAATCCCCTGTTATCTATTTTCCCATGAAAATTATGGCAGAGGTCTATGTGTGACCTGTTTCTTTTATACTCCCACCTATAACTATGGAAGAGGTCATGTGTGGCCTAGAAAATTTGTAAATAGTTGTAAAATTAAATCTAAGTTGTGGATTGTAAAGTCCCGTGTTTTTGAACTAGGTTAAAATATGAAGGTTTTTTATTTTTATTTCAGTTTATCGACAAGTCGGTTTTTAAACTGAGCTCTGGAACTTTATTCCGAGTGTTAGAAAACCTAAAGCTGTCGTTTTTGGACTTGTGTAATTACCTGATAATTTTAGCCGGTGTTCCAATGAGTCTTGAGAGCACTGAATTCAGAAAAGTTCACTTTAATGGATCTTCACAGGATGTGTATGGTTTCGGTCCAACCCATGCAGCTTACCTAGTTTAATATTTTATTTATTTTAATTAAATAACATTAAATGGTTTTTTTTTGTGTTTAAATAGAGTAATGTGCTAATAATAATAATTTTTATTATTATTATGGTGTTATAAATTATTTTGATGCTTTGAGATTTTAATTTCATGTTAAAGGAGTGTAACGTTTATGAGAATTTAATGTAGTTTTTGAGCTTCGCAAAGAAACGTTTAATTAAATGAGAGGTTTCAGATTTAATGAAGAATTGTTATTAAATAGAGGTGTTGTGTTTATCAAAGGTTTGAAAAATAATAAAAATTAGATTATTATTATTTTCTTTTTATGAAGGTAATAATAATTATTATTATAGAAATTAAATTAGGGGTTATGGGTTGGATTTTTTATCATATTAATGATATTGTAATAAATTGAGGATTTGAGTTTTAAATAAATGAAAGTTGGGATAATAATAATAATAATTTTATTATTATTATTGTGGTTATTTAGTTAAATAAATGTTAAAATAATTTAATTAAATGATCAATAGGGAGTTTCATAATTAATTATGAAACGTTTATTAAGAGAATAGTAAATGAAGAAACGTTTTTAATTAAATGGGGAGTTTTGCACTTATTAGGTAAGTGTTTAATGTGTATAATAATAATAATAATAAAATGAGTATTATTATTTTAATTATTAAATCCAATTAATTATATTAATTTTATGAAAAAAATAAAATAAAAAGGGGAGGCGCGACTTGCAGGTGAGGTGCACGACCCCCCTGTTTTCTTCCTCCTTAGGCGATGCACTAGGTGCGCAGTGCCCTCGCGCTCTAGCTACTCTGAAACCTTCCCTAAAGTGCAACCTCCAACAGCGCATGGCCCCTTCTCCCTAGCATGCAACCCTCGGCCGGACCCCCTTGCAGTAGTGTACGACACTCTCGGGTAGAACCTGTAGCGTGCCACCCCCTCTCCCAAAGTCCACTTTGTGCGCAACAGTTCCTCTCAAACACTTCACAAATCTTATTCGCCTAATCAAGGTGATTACGTCTACGTATAACTCATAATTCACATCGGACATTTGACTCCTTTCTCTCACCTTGTTTTCTTGGGCAAAACCCTAAGGTTCGGGTTTAATCTGATTGTTTTGTTCCTCTATTTTTAGGATATGTGAATGTTGACTTGGGACCCATTTTTCCATAATCCAGCATCCGCCACCAAGGGTGAGGTGGATGGACTCGTTTTTCCTTGTCGCCATTGCTTTGGGTAAGGATATGCATTTCTGCTGTTTGTTTTTCACCATCTAATTTAGAGTCTGACAAATTATACGAGTCCCTAGTACTTTATTTGAGGTGCATTGAGTCTTGTCGTTGCATTTTTGTGATTCTAAGTTATGTTGCAGTGGGTTTTGATCAATGTATAGGGAGTGCACATGTATATATATATAAGTATATATTTATATACATAAAGGTGTGTGTGTGTGGTTGCAGACCAGCTGCGGATTGGTTGTCTTATTATGTCAAGCCGCTGAATATTGTTTTGGTTCCACCCCGAGGTAGGGTCCCAAATCTCTATCATTTTATTTAAGAATTATTTTCTTCTTTAAATAATTTGATATTATGAGTTTCCTTGATTTTGGAACTACTAAAGTTTCTTTAAATGACTATTAAACATAAACTGTTGGTAAGTGGTAATGTCATATCATGCTTTCTTAAGGTTGGGTTTTTGTATGTATCCCTTATAAATGAGGAAATTACCATGTGTTGGTGTTAATCATTTATTTCTAGCTATTAAAAATATTTTGAGCTTATGACCTGAATATTAAATGGTTAAATAGGAAGCACCCATGGGTATTCCTTGGAAATGAGACTTTATTGGCATTGGACTTGGAAACCATTTAGTGCGTTTTTAACCCATGTCACAGAATGTTAATTATGCGAATGATGATTTATCAGCTAACGAATAAAATGATCGAATGGGGTGGGATGGGTAAAAGGGTAATTAATTATCTAGTCATGAGTTGGAAAAATTGAGGCATTTATTGAATATTAAGATTATTGAATATTTTGACATGTTAAGAATATAAATTGGAAACTGGTAATAATTAATGGATGGATTAATTATTACATGATAAATGGTAAATCGTTAATTAATTGATTAACTGGTTAAAGAGATATTAATTAATTAATTAATTGTTTAATTAATTAATTTTCATGCATTATGTTAAGATTGTGAATTTATTGATTATTATGACTGTTAGCCAATAAATTTTTGGATGCATGTTTATTTTCCAAGCCTTAAGTTTTTTAGGATGGATTTGTTTAAAAATATGATATGCTATGTGAGATGGTTTCTAAATATGTGTGCATTGTTTATCATGTTTGACTTGTGATGTTTATGATGTGCATGTTAATTGTTAAAGTCCTGGATGAAACACTGCTTCAGTGGAAGAGTTTAGACTTGTTAAATATTTGTGATAATTAATTGAGAAAAATTAATTGATAATTAATTATTAACTATTGATATGTTGAATGGTTAATTGATTATAGAATTATTTGATGGAAGATTTATGTTTTTAATTAGTTTTTGAATTAATTAAGGTATTGGATTAATTAATTTATGAATTAATTAATGGATGGTTTTGGGGTGTTAGACATGGCGTTCTATACCAATGATAAATATGTACGTATGATTGATAAATGGGTTGTGAGACAGGGACTGAAGCTCCAAATACTCACAGAGTTCCAGACATGACATTCTACACCCAACTTGCATGAAAATATTCTTTTATAGGACAGGGACTGATTCTCCAAATACCCATGGGTTGTGAGACAAGGACTGATACTCCAAATACTCACAAGGGTTCTAGACATGATGATCTACACCCATTAATTGACATTGGATTGTGGGTCCAATTGGTCATACTTAAAATTAATTAATGGTTAATGAAAACTATTGTGACATAATGATTTTTGAATTGAATATTAGGAAGGGTTTAGACTTATTAATGATTTGGGTGAATCACTATTAGTGGACGGACCTAGGATCGAATCACTATTTTAGTGGACAAGCTCAGACATAGTTTATGAAAGACTAAATTGAATATCTTATGACGTGTTATCCAAACCAAAGCACAAGCTTGGATTCAATCTTTACTTTGATTACTTAGATGGTATTTAGAGGCATCTGTGGTGAGTGACTTATATGGGGGATGTCAGGCTTAGGATGAATCTCGAGACTTTCATAATTTAATGAGTTTTGAATAATTGATAAATGAAAATGATTGTGTAATGATTATTGAGTATGCATGCCAAATGTATAATGCAGGTTCAGACACCAGCTAAGGGCTAAAGCAGGTACTTGGATATATATCTACATTGTACTGATTACTTTATTTATGCATGTTTTCACATTGTTTAAATTATTTATTAAATTTCTGGATTTGGGGTCGACACCGGTGGTCCCGGCCTACTGAGATTTATATATCACACCCTACTTGGGCCGCCATTACACTGGGTACCCAAGTAGATTCTATTTGGTTGCAAGATTGTGCTGTTTGCATATACTTAGGAGATAGAAGCATAGGACCGAGCGGAAGCTCGGGATGCTCGAAGAGACCTCCCTTGGGGCTTTGAGTCACTATTTATTTATTTCTGTATTGAAATATAAAGCATGTTGTTTTTTTCACTACTTTGAATTTTTTGTATCATTAGCATGTCATGCATGCATCTGCTTTATAATTGGCAGTGGTCACTTTTATAAAATGAATACTATTTTTCTTCCACTACTTTATCATTTATTAGACTGCTTCCGTTATTTATTGCTATTGTCTAGTATTGAACTCTGATACGAGGTTATAGTCTCCCCACCGACTATCCATAGACCCTCACCGCTAGTCAGCATCCTCTGGCATATGGGGAGACACACTTGAGATCATGTGGCGATCGGTCCGGCCACCGGTTTAGTTGTGAGCTGGGTTGGGACATTACAAAGTGGTATCAGAGGGTTCTTTTCCTTTTGTCTTTCTATTTTGGGTTGGTAGACATGAGACTAGGAAAGTGTCAGTGCTTGGGTTAATAGTAGTGCTTGGGACTTATCACCCTATGTACGAGAAATGACCAAGTGGCCATGGATGGGAATTGATGTCTGTAGTATATGAGGTTACAGTTGATATGATTTCACCTTGAGTGACTGGTTTATTTTCCGCTGCTTATTGATTTTGAGAATTTTGAAAAAAAAATTTCTTGGCCTAATAGGGCAATAAAGTTTCATACATGCATCATCTTAGTCACGTAGAGATTCACATGCCATGCATGTAACATGCCATGTAGTTGCATTAGTAGGATGCTTTCTAATTTGGATTGTGTTCCTTGGGTGCAATGCCATGTTTTGATCTGCTTTAGAATGCCTATGTAAATAACATGTTTTAGTGATAGATTTAACACGATTGAGTAATTATATTCCATACTAACTCAGTTATTATCATGTTTTTTTGTTGTGCCATACTTCTGTGTAACAGCATGTTGCTGTGTTACTACTTATGATAACATTCTAGAGATGTTTTGATGCGTGAAAGGGATGCAAAAGTTAAAATGTTAAATGAATGTTGATTATGATAAATTGGAGCCAAATTCCAACGATAAGGTGTATGGGAACCTTATTGATTGGTAGATGGACACCCACGTGACTAAACCATATAACCATAGTATGTTTGAAAATGGTTATGAATGTAAAACTGATATATTTTGATTGTAATGAACTATTGTGGGGTTTCTTTTAAAGAACTCAGATTGAATAAATGGGACCTTTGGAGGTCTCCTTTTCGGTAAAAGGAATTTAGATGCTAAATTGCCTGTTTATATTTTAATAACACTTAATGTTAAATGTTTAAAGAGTATGTTTGTGATAGAATTTCTATTTTGACATAGGGAATTGTTTTTAAAACCAAGTGAATTGTTAAGAAAAATTACTTGTGTGTTTGTTGGAGTTCATTCAGAAGTTAAAAGGTTGAAATGAATTAATTAAAACTGCTAAAATGAAAAAGGGCTTTTGAACCTCATGATTTTGGTTTTGTACGACCAAGAGAGAGGGTCAACATTTATGTGTTGTAAGGGGCTAACATATGGAAGGTAGTACCCTTAGAATGTTCTAGGTCGTTGAAGTAAGTTCATCTCACTGCTCAGGAGGAATTCTTAGTACTCGGGTGTTATGGAATGCTGATAGGTTTATGTTACGGTTTTTATGATCAATGTTTGACATGGTGATCATGGTTCAAGGAACATCACATGCACACGTTAAGGTGTTCTGAAATAGAACACTGGTGAGGAGATGATCTTTTATTTCGACGTCATGGACAATACAAAGGTTGGTAGTGTTGCATCGATTTTAGTAAATGTGTTGGCAGGTGATGTCGAGATTTTCTTGAACAGAGTCATTCAGAATTATTTCGTCTAATCTTCTTAATGACCTTGGTTTTCTCTTAGTGCTCTCTTCTGAATACGACGAGCATGTCCCCTATCTTGACCTTGTCATGGATACACTAAGATAGCATTGGTCTTACGCCGCGCTATAGTTTAGATGTTGATGGGCTTGATGAGTGGTTGTTATCTGGGTAGTACACATGATGCGTGGTTTCTTGGGGCTACTCATTTATTCGTGTTGGGGCATAGTTGTTTTTAAAATAGACTTGAGATGCCTTGACTTCAAAATTTCACCAGAGGTCAGATAAGGAATTCATTATACTTGCATATATTTTTGAAATAGCTTTAAAGGCACATCGCTAGATAAAGGGAAAATGTGGGTTTTGGGTGTGCAACGTCTTTCGAGGAAAGCATGCACAACCTGTTCTGTTGGTTGATCGGGATTCAACTATTTTTGTTAATGAGGTCCCTT